>BPLQ01005580.1:47805-371055 GCA_021605075.1 Caerostris darwini | reverse complement strand
TGCCCTAACACGTGCGATTAACATGTTAGTAATCAGTATTTTTTTCTTATACTACCAATTTAACACGTGTGATTAAATATGTTAGTAATCAGTATTTTTTTCCTCGTACTTTCAATTTAATATTTTGGTATTAAATATGCTAGTAGTCATGCCATTGTTCACATGTTTGCAAACCTGCTACAGACAAAGTTTATTGTTAAATAAGACATTTTATTTAAAGATTCAGCTATTGCAGTTTTTATCCTGAATTATTGCATGCGGAATGTATTTAGGAGAGATTTTACCTACATAGCTTTTAATAATTTTCAATCGTATTTTTTGATATAAATCTATAAAATAAAAATATTAACTTCAGACATAATATTTACCGTTCCTATGGAAGATTATTTATGGAAAAGACAAGTACAGGTTTGTGAAGGCAGCATGTACCGTCGAAACTTGGCCGCGTGCCTCACACACACAGTTAGAAATATTCGAAAGTTTTTAAAAACATAAAAATTTCATAACTTTGTATATAGAAAAAAGAAACCAGTAATAAAAAAATTAAAAAATCAATTCGTGATATTATATTAATTTAATAAATATTTTAGTGCCTTCGTTTGAATTTTATAGTACCAAAAATGGATTTTATTTTATCAATTGTTTTGAAATTTATGCCCAAAATTTTTTAAAAAAACATGTGTTGATACAAACAGGTTCGCGTGAGTGTATTTTCTAGTAACAAACTATATCAACTTTTGTTCAAATCAATTTAAAATAGAGCATGTTTTTTGGGCTGTAATTATCACACAGATAAAAATAAATTATGTAGATATCTTGCATCCAGGTAGCACGTTAATGTCAAAGGATCTGATCTTTCACAAAACAGAAAAACATTGAATAAAAATACTCTTCCCAGTATTTAAATGTTCATTTTTATTAAACTTAAGCTGGGTCGTGTTTCATTTTTAATATTTAAATCAGAATCTGAAAATCTTTCAAAAAAGTTTAACAATTACATTTAAAAAAAAAATAAAATAGACATGATGACAACAGCAGTCTGTGAATCCTGATCAATCGCAATATTTGATGTATGGAAGTTGAACAATTACTTTCTTAATATGTATACATATATAGTGCTTCTAAATAAAAATTAAAGTGTGAAAAGTAAAGTGTAACTGAAAGTGGCCCTCTTGTTATATTAGACTTATAACGCCTTCAAATCTAATATAGGTGAGACGTTACAATTTTAAAGACCTGCTTAGAAGCCTGTTTCACAATTAAAACCACTATCAGAGATTACTTTCACCTACAAGAATAGTCCAATGACTAGATCAAAAGTCGACTTTACGACTTTCCAGAATACGACAAGGGGTGGTTCGTTGGAAAGAGGAGAAAGGGGGTTTGTTTTTCAAGGTCATACTGAAATGTTGGAAGGGGGTATGCTATTTTCTTATGCGAGCTATACGCGTGCATAGCTCGCTACTTACGCGCTCAAGCACGAATGCGGCTTTTTACGCGTATTTTTCAATTCCTAAAATTATAAGCTCACACTCTCCCTATATATATCTTGTTCAAATTTTCCAATCGTTAATAAAAGCATTTTCAGTCATCCACTCAAGTTCAAATACATTTTTTTTTTTTAAACATGTAGTGATGACACTTGATGTTGGTTTTTTCAAATATTAATTCATTCATTAAATTTAATTAGTTCATTTTAGTTTTTTTAGATTTAAGTTGCATCTATCTACCAATAGATGGCGCCAGATAAACTTTAAAAAATTATTTATAAAGGACTTTCTGCAATATAGTGAGAAAAAAGTAGGAATTGACTTAATTTTTTTTATATTACTTGTTCTATTGTAGTGTAATTACAGGTTAGCTACTTTTCTCAAGCTTCAAGTCTGCGACAGTAGCAAGTGCTGACAATTTTAAGTGGTTCAATGTAAAGTATCTGAGAAATTGAATGCGGCCAATTTGAAACCTTTATCTGGTCTTTGTCACGGCGGCAGGTTTAAAATTGGAAATTTTCATGAACTCCTAAATGCTAAAATAACTAAAAACACCTTATATCCTGTTTGGCGACAGCAAAAAGTCTCCAAATTTCTTTGGTCCCTTAACTGAATTAGCCTGACATTTTTGCTGTTAAAATCGCAATGCAAATTGTTTCTTTTTTTTTTTTTTTTTTCATAATTTTAGGTGGTTGCAATTTATTGGTTAGTATGTTTTATTTATTTTACGTCGGTCTGTCTATGAACAATACAGCAGCAGAAAAAAAAATTCGCCAACCATGAAAAATCTCCAAACTGGCGTAAAACCTAATTGATTAATTTCTTAACGAATATTGATCCAATTTCAACATTTTTTCCCAGTTGAAATAGGTTTGAGATTACAAGCTAAACATTTCTCAGAGGGAGCGCAGATTGCACAGCAGATTGGCACAGTAGGAGCAAAGATTATTTCCTCTCGGGTGAGAGTCTCGAGGCCTACTGACCATTTCTCTTGAACGCCATAGGGAGCGCTCTTGCCAATGCGTAGGAGGGAGGAAGCACAGTTATAATTTTTATCAAAAAAATACAATAATTCATTTTTATAAGGAAAAAAACAGATTTTGTATTAAAAAAAGTGGAGCACGTCTAAAAGAATACCGTACATTTTATGAAATAAAAAGACGCTCCATTTTAAAGTTTCCGATTATATAGGTAATAAGCTGTAAATTAAATTTTAATTAAAATTAACTTTGAAATATAAAATTTTTTTTTTTTTTTTTAATATATATATATGGTACTGACTGCTTTTTACTTGAGAATAGTCGTTTTTAAGAAGAAACTTAACCGCTGAACTCTGTCCTGATCAGTTGTTAATACTGTTTGAGATGATTTCCATTTGTTTAAATCCTTCAGTACAGTTTTAAATTAATAATCCCTTAAAGAAACTTTCTCAAATTTTTTATTCCTGTTTTAGTTACAGTAAAATTAAAAAAGTTAAAAAGTTTTAGTTACTACTTCATTTAGTCTTTCTCCCAAATCCTTTTTCCATTAAATACCAAATAAGAAAGGCAATTATAGATTTAAAAAAAATTTGTTTTATTTTTACTTGAAATATAATTTTACTAATATAGACTATTTTATTTTATAATCTTTTTCAATACTTCTAATATTTATTTAAAATATTTGTATTTATTATCTTTATTTCTATATATTTTTTTAAAAATGCCGTTAATAATGTATCCTTTCTTATATTCGATTATCCAGCTCATCCGAATTTCGACAAACATAGAAAGGAAATAATGGGCATTATAATTAATAAAATAAATTAATTATGAAATAATTACATTAATATAGTATATGATCTATATTAATGTAATTCTATAATTACGTAAATTTGATTAAAAGTTGTTTTTCTAATTACAAAATGAGGAATATTATTCTATTTTGTTATAGAAATGTAAAACAGAAACGAATGTACCAAATACTGAGTACCTTCTTCACTGGCGCAACAGCCCCATGGTAAGCCATGCCGTCTAGGAGATGATTTCTTTTTACTGGGTAAGGTTGTCAATCGTACGCCCTGCAGTCATATTAGACCGGACCTACGGTTTAAAATGGATTCCGAACCATTACAAACATCAAAGACACTGCCGGGACTGAATTCAAAATATGTGGCACAGAGCGCCAGAGCGCTATCACTCGGCCATCAGGCGAGTACCCCCAAGTGCCTAATCTCCATTGAGTACCTACGTGTTAAAAACTACCATGTTAAACCTTCACATCTTAATAATTATTTAAAATCTTATATTGTAACAAGATAAAAAAAATCACTTCAGTACTTGGGTGGGCTCTACCTTTTGTTATAGAAATGTAAAACAGAAACGAATGTACCAAATTTGGGACTTTCTTCATTGGCGCAGTGTCAGCCCCATGGCGCTCGGTGCCACAGGTTTCGGGATGATTTCTTTTTACTGGCGGTTGCCAATGGATGCCCTGTAGTCATTCGACCGACCTACGGTTTAAAATAGGTCCCGGTCCATTACAAACATCAAAGACACTGCCGGGACTGGAATTCAAAATATGTGGCACCGAGCGCCAGAGCGCTATCACTCGGCCATCAGGCGAGTACCCCCAAGTGCCTAATCTCCATTGAGTACCTACGTGTTAAAAACTACCATGTTAAACCTTCACATCTTAATAATTATTTAAAATCTTATATTGTATCAAGATAAAAAAAATTAAAAATCAAGTAAAAGAACTTTTAAAATTAGAAAGTTAAAAATTTTTAAATAAAATTTAGAATTAAAAAAAAAATAGAATATAGAAATATAGAAATTTTTTAATAAAATTTATATGTATATATAATTAAAAAGAAAAGATTTAAACTATCAAACTACAGAAATATTTCTGAAGTGCATTGTAAAAAAGAAAAATCTTTTCAAAAAGCAGGAGAAAAACAGAAGCTAAACAAATGTACCAATTGAACAGAATGTACCAAAAAGAAACGCAGAACAGAAACGAATTTACCAATTACTGAGTACCTACGTGATAAAAATCATCATGGAAACCTTCACATCTTAATACTTATTTAAAATCTTATATTGTAACAAGATAAAATTAAAAATCAAGTAAAAGAACTCTTAAAATTAAGAAGTTAAAAAAATAAAAAATAGAATTTAAACATTTTAAAATAAAATTTAGAATTTGAAGATTTCTTACTTCACAGTAGCGATCGTCCAACAGAGGTCAAAAGCTATTAAGCTAATTGATAGAATTAAAGTGTCAAATACTTGATGCTCTAAATTTAAAATTAAAGCTTAAATATAGACACCACACACACACACACATAATTAAAAAGAAAAGGTCAAAACTATCAAAATTCAGTAATATTTCCGAAATGCATTGTAAAAAAAAATCTTTTTTTGGAAAGGCAGGGAAAAAAACCCAAACATTTGAACGAATTTATTTATTGTTAATCTTTACTGTAGCATTAACATTCCTTTTTTAATTAAAAATTATGCAAAGTATTTGGAGTACTATTCAATGTACTTTAGGAAAAAATGTATGTGATACTCATCTATAGTTGAGCGGGAGAAAATAAAATATATAAAAAAAAAATTCTAGAGAGATCGGTACCTAGCTCTTCTGATCCCTTCCTCAGCCGGGCAGTCCTTGGGTTTTCAGTAAAAGGTATCCATTCATCAGCAATGTTTGCAAGCTCACCCTTCATCAATCCTGTGACAAAAAGCGATTGGTATAAATGAGGGAGGGGGGTCGTATATCCCCTTCTCCTCAGGTGCATCAAGATTGGCGATCTTCTAATCTCGCCAACGTTTTTTTTCTCATTTCAGTCGCAAGGAGTTTCTGGTGCCATTCAGTCTGGAGACGTCGAATCGAAGAATAGTCCAAAGATTTTCCTGCTGATAGTTTTTGAAAGCAATCTTTCACTAATCTTCTATTGTGATTTGTCAAATTAGTGTCATTACCGTTTACTGGACGGTTTGCTATGAAGTGGTTTTGTGAGAAATATCTACTGGGAATCGTCCTTATCATTTGTGTGATCTGTTTGACAGCTGATGCCAAGAGAAACAGAAAAAGGGTATGTACTTTTGCTTTTATTTTTATTTTAAAAATAAAATTGCTTCCCATGTTTACATTTGTAAAGGATTATTTAAGAGATGAATTTATTTTATTTATGTTATTTAAGAGACATTTTTGAAATTTAATTAATTTTTACGTATGATTTCTTGACAGTTTTGAAAAAAGAATAACTTGACATTAAAAAAAAGTCAAAATTTGGGGGGAAAAAAAGAAAGAAACATTTTTTTGCTGTATATTCAAATGACAGGATGTAAAACTAATTATATTAATTTTTTTATTACAAATTGTGTCCTGTCCATGAATTTGCTGAAAAAAATGGGTTTTTTTTTTTCTCCTTGTGTTTCTGTTATTCCTTTTGAAATCCAGTAATCCTTTTCAGGACATCCTAATATTCGTTCATGTTTAATACTCATTTATTTAAATTATCATTAATGTTTAATCGTATCAATTTGTAATATTTTTTTTTTTTTTTGATACTCTTTATGTAAAATAAAATGAATTCGAAAGTGTCAGAATGAGTGATCAGGTTATATATTAAATTAAATAAAAGCATGATTTCTTTAAAAGAAATTAAAATTTTTTTATACAATATTATAAACTTTGTGATAGCATATATTTTTTAATTGAGCATGATTTGAAAAAGTAATTTAAAAGCCCTAAGCCCACGTTTCATTTTATCATGTTATTTTTTTACTGTCAAAATTAATTTTCAAATTTGATTGAATTTTAAAATGGTGCCATAATTTATTCCTTGAATTAACAATTTATTAAAATTAATTTTTATTTATCTATCAGGTTGTAAGGAAAATGTCAGTTTGAAACAAAACTGAAAACTTAGCCAAAAGTATATTTATTTAATCATCAACTTAGTTACCGTTCGTTTCAATGGCATTTTTCATCAAACTTGCGATGCCTTTTTTAATAAATTTAATTTGGTTTGACCTTCTTCGGGAAAAAAGAATCTAGCATCATTTTAACCTCTGCCCTTGAAATCTCCCTATAACCTGGAAAGTAATTTTGTATGCTTCTAAAAAGATGGTTATCTGTAGGAGCAAGATAGAGAGAATAGAGTGGATGAAACATAATTTTCCAACCAGCTTCTTCTAGGAGATTAGTTGTCAGTCTTGTAGTGCGGGATTTGACACTGTCATGTTGATGGATCACTTCAACTCTGTTTGTCAACGAAGGCCGTTTGACCAGCAAGAATTCTTTTAAGTATCTTAGCTGCTGATTGTAAATTTCAGTTTGACTGTCACCCAACGGTTTGTAATGAGCAACTCATTTCATATTCCACTATATTTCCTTTGGTCTCTGATTACTTCGAGGTTGTTGGACAGATCATGACAGTTGGAGAGATCGTGTTATCAAGTCTTTTAATTAACTTTTTAAAAAATGGTCGGAACTTGGGTTACAATTGATAAATGCTTAACAAGACAATTACGCGAGATAAGATTGCATACGATGGTAAGGATATGCTAATTTTTTTTTAAATAGGAGAGTATCTGCATTTATAATTTTAGATAATTTTTTTTCTAAACAAAATAATATCTAGTAAGAAGATAAAACTGATAACAAGTTATAATGTCCTGCAATTCTTTTGTTTATAAAGTTCTTCTTCTTTTACATAGAAATTTGAAAGTATACATAGAATCATTGTATGTTCACTCAAAATATTACTAGAAATAGCAAAGGTGCTCACCCAAGGACATGGATGGCGGGCTTGATCGCGCCCCCCCCCCTTCCTCCCCAAGCCCATAAATGAAACTATGGTCCCATGTAGTTTTTGTGAAATATTTATTACTTCAGTGAATCAGTGTTTTGTAATCAGTTGCAATTTTATTATAATTGCACCTAAATTTATTAAGCCTGCATTTGTTCTGGTTTAATTTTCTAAAACATTTATCAAAATATTGAAGTTGACATAAAATATGCAATTTATGGGTTAGTAAAAGATTAAAAAAATGAATTTTAATTTATAATTTGTTTATGCAATGTTTTTTTAGACATTTCTTCTTCTTATAAATTTTTTTTTTTTTTAAATATTTCTTAGTTTTAATGTTCTTTTTGTTATGTTTATGAACCAAATGAATGTAATTTAAAAAAACATTAATAAAATAATTGATCTATGGAATTTCGACTTCAGATACTTTTTCTATTACTTATAGGTTAGTATGAGCTATTGAGTTTTCTCAAACGGTTACAGTTTTTTTGGGGCGGGGAGGGGTTAGTACACGCATTATTTTCTGAATGACAAAATGTTTCTAGCGTTGTAGTAAGGAACGGATGTCCATTCATTTGCTGTTACTAAAAAAAGGGGGCTTCAAATTACCCCTGTAAGGAAACGTTTTCTCGTGAATGAAACAGTAAACGGATTTAGGTTGAATACCTTGGAAAGAAAGTTATCGTAAGGTACTAGTAAAAAAGACTTGAGCATCTTTCTATTCGGATCTCAGTAAATTTTCTTTTTGCCTTATATCATGTGCAATTTGTGTTCCAGGAGAAGTACCTTTAAATTTATATTTTTCTCTATAATAATAAATTTCCATTCAAAAACCGGAAAAAATTATTTTATTAATAATAATAAATTACAAGAATTCTCGAATCATCAGAAATCTATCATAAAAAGAATACAATAATTTCTTGATTTAAAAATTATCCCTTTTTATTATATTAAAAAGTTTGGAAAATGAATAAAATTTAGCAAATTTGTATTATGCAGTATATTTTATAAATGATAAAACACATAAAAGGAAAATCAAGAATTTTATTATATTTGAACTGCATTAAAATTTACGGTAGCATTAATTTAATGGATAAATTAATAATTTAGTAAATTATTTTTTGTGATTGTTTTGCAAAATGCAAATTCAGTAAAAAAATTAGCTAAAATCATTTACTCAATTTTTTTTTCTTTTTTTCTTGGCACTACTAAAATGTTTGTTGGATTAGAAAATCTAGTCTTAGAAGTATTGTCTTAAATTTAACTCTAATATAAAATTAAAAATTTAGTCAAATTTTGAGTTTAATTACTTCATCCCAACTTTGTATCACGTGCTTTAGAAATGTGGTTAGGAAGGCAGTAAATAATTAAATTAATTAAATAATAATAATGTAATAATTAAATTAATTAAACAAATTACTTTATTTTCCACAGTTGCTCATCATTACATGGCACGCGCCATCAGAATATTGAGATTTTTTTTTTTTTTAAATAAGGATTCATAAAATAAATTAATAGTTTAAAACTAAAAAATACGCTTTTAGAGTTAATCTATCTAAAAGTAAAAAATAATTGTTAACATAAGAAATGACTGACGAAAATGAATGTCACTGTTCTAAAAGCGTGGGGTGCTTGTATGACATTTTAAAATTAACTCTGCATTTCTGAGTGAAACTAGTGAAAAATTATAACCATTGATATTGAGCACCCCACGCTTTTAGAACAGTGACATTCATTTTCTCGTCAGTCATTTTATTCTTATGTTAACAATTATTTTTTACTTTTTAGATAGATTAACTCTAAAAGCGTATTTTTAGTTTTTAAACTATTAATTTATTTTTACTTTTTAGTCTGATTAACTCTAAAAGCGTGGTTTTTTTTTTTTTAGTTTTTTTAAACTATAATTTATTTTTTATTTTTTAGTTTCAATACAAATCATTTATCATTTGCTACAAAATACATTTATTACAATACATTTATCAGAGTACACAAAAAGTTCATTGAGAGAGAAACACATTGATAAGCATGAAAATTATATATGTATAAGGCATGAATTATATAGGCATGAAAATTATATATTTACAAGAATAAAATAAGAAAAAGTAAAATTAAGGAATAAAAATTTAAAAGTTTATGAGAAATACAAAAAGATAAATACAATGCAAATAAAAATTAATGAAAAATACTAAAAAGCTAAGTACAATACAATTAATATAAGCAAAAAAAGAATAATATAAAAAGTTGGAATATACTACAAAGTAGAGTAATTGCTGCTAGAAAGGATGACTAAAGTCTAGGTCTGGTGCAAATTATGCAGAGACGGTACCTTGGCCGATTATCCGCTAAGTTTATATACTTTTGCCCACCGAAATTTTCGGCCAATAGGAAGAGCGCAATTCGACATGATCTCACTCCTATGCCTTTGAGATCCGCCTCTTTTTAGCCACGGAAATTTTCGGCCAATAGGAAGAGCGCAATTCGATCGCGGATATTACTGAATTTCTACCCGGCGTGAAAGAAAGCTGGGCAACGGGCGTACCGGTTATGATGTTCCTTGGTGGTTTTAAGAATCACAAAACCTCCACATCTTAAATTAATTGAAACATTAGCATAAATTGTAGTTTCTTAAATTAATGAATAGAAGTAATTAAAAATAAATAAATGAATTTAAAATTTAGGAAAAACATCTGCTTGAGAACAATTAAAGCATGAGATCAAAAAAAGCTAAAGCTATCGGTACAATTAAGAGTTCGTTGACGATGCCCAAAAATAAAAAGGTTAAAGTTAAAAAAAATGAGAATTTTAAGATAAAAGTAAAATAAAACAAAAGGAATTAAGATTAAACAAAATAATTATACAAAATAAGTAGGGTTTGATCAGTTGACTGACTCGCCAGTAGATGGCGCCATCAGTCCCAACATCGAGCCCAAAAAGTGAGTTACATACAAACATACAAACATACATACAAACATACAGGTGAAGCTAATAAAAGCGTATTAAAAAGGACTTAATTCTTTTTTTTAATATTAACTTATTAAGTAATTAATATGTAGTTATGCTATGTAATTGATATAATTACTATAAATAAGAGTACTGTGATATATTTGCAATTGTGATAAAACTGTATTTCATTTAAAATTCAAAAGAATCTTTGTAAAAGATACCAACATCAACCTTGGAAAAAATTCTACACGATACTACTAGATTGGATAGGAGAGTCGAGTACCTGTTGCACGTAGTGCACATCTGCTCAGAATTCAAATATAATAAAAGAAAGTATCACAGAATTAAAAAATTTAAAGCAAACAGTTAATAGGAGGGAAAGAAGTTAAAAAAAGGGGGGGACGACAAACTAGGAGATGACAATTAAGCAATATCAAAATAAATAAATGCGAACTAGAAGCATATAAATACGTAAATACATAGCATATATACATAGGAAACAGAAAACATACGAACAACATTTGAAACTGAAGATCGGAAGTATAAAGTTTGTTAATGCAGGGTAGAGTTTGATGTTTTCAGAAATGGAATTTTCTTTTTAACATAGTTCCGCAGTACTCACTGCCAAGGCAGAAGAGAGGACTATAGGAGATTTCTTAGAACTGGAGAGTAGTATTGCAGATGGGTCATAGAAGAAATTAGGGACGCTTCAGGTCCTATTCTACAACTGATGGTCCAACTGTTATTCGGCATGTTCAAAGAACCAATGTCAATTAAGATTGCCTCAGGCATTTTTTGTAAGCCTCTTTATATTAGTGCAATCTAACCAAAACCTCAATATTGTGATTTCGAATTTCTAAAGTCTCTGCACCTCTGGGCATGGCAATAGCTTGTGTGATTGTGCAATAAATTATTCGGGGAGAATTTGGGGTGTCTTTCAAGTCTTGCACCTGATGCGCTTAACATCTTTTATGTACATGTGCACAACAGCATAATCCCAAATCTATTCCTCCTCTTTATGCAATTGGAAAAACTTCTGAAATTTGAGTAAAGCCTTGCGATCTAGATGAAATGATTTTTATTTTTGAAAACCGTATTATCCGAAAATAGGTTACTTTCTTGAATTGAAAACTTTAGAGAATGTTTATAGATCCTTAGTGAAATTAAAGACATCCTTAAGGAAGTTTGGTTTGCCACGGTCATTTTGTGCACACTTTGTCCTTGTAAGGAGGATTGAAACTAACTAACATCAATATTTTGCAAAGGGGTTAGAATCGATATTGAGTTTAATGAATAAAGTATTAAATAAAGAATAATATATTTGTAAGAATGAAAGAGTAAATTCATATATTAATGCATACAGGGCTTATTCAAGGCAGGCTTCAAAAATTAATTAAAGTTTTGAATCATGCGGTATAGCTATATATTGATTCAATAATTAGATTGAACAGTTATTTTTAAGATTAAATAAGATGTACATTTTTTCTGCAGATAAAATTTAAGTTAAAACAAACTTGCCATTCTTTCAATTTCTATTACAAAAATTGAAAGTTTTAAAAGTGAATTTTGTTATCTTAATTGCAAAAAAGTATTGGACGATTAAAAAAAAAAAAAAAAAAATTGAATAATCCATTCGACATTTTGATCAGTATTCTTCGGATAATATATTTTCTTTTCTGTTTTTCTTTAATCCTAATTTTCGAAGATGAGACATATTCTATTTTTTAATTTTCAAAAACTTTCTTCATCTTTATCAACATACAATTTGAAATTGTTTAGTAATGGACATTTATAATACAGATTTCTGATTATTAAAATTTTTGCTTTGATTAAAATGTGTTTGAAAATTAAATTTAGTTGATACAAATATAAATGTTTTCATGTTGCATTATATTTCTTCTGTCTTTTGTCATAAATTAGAAAAAATTTGAATTTGTTAGAATGTCGAAAATTCGATAAACAAACCGCAACAAATTTGTAATCGTTCAATCCAGCTACTGATTTCCAGCAGAATTTATTGATAAATATTATAGCCATGCTAATAGACTACATTGATTCTATTTTATCAGGTTTAAAAACTTTTTTTTTTTTTTTTTTTATTCATTTGATCAATGATTTTTATATTTTAAATATTATTTACCAATTAAATGAGCAATATTAAATTTGGCGCTTAATTATGTATTAAGAGATAGCTAAACTATTTTATAGTCTAGTTTATTTTGTACTTTTCCTTTGTGGTTCATTTAAAATTTGCATCATCTGTGGCCTATAAAGCCATATAGTGGGTCTTGTAGGCACCATATCCTATAATGCCATATCATGGCCTATAAGGCAATATAGATGATACATACAATAAAAACATGAATAAAATTTTTCATTTATCGTAATAAAAAGAAGTATTTATTTTTAAAAATAAAAAGAATGGAACTAAAAATAATTTAACATGTCATATTGTTTCATGATGGTCAAAAAATAAGTTTTGATTTATTACTAAACCCGATTTGATCTTTATATTTATTTTTAATGAAAGTTTTTAAAGTGTTGAAAAGCCTCTTTCTCATTTTACAGAACGTCCAAAGACATTACAATTATGGTAAAACACGAAAAATCTAAAAACAAATCACTTAAATTATTTATTTATTTTTTGTAATTTTTTTTTTTGGAGTTTAATGCCTGGTTACTACCTATCTTTTGGGAAAATTTCTAAAATAAAGAATTATGATAAATGAAAGAGAATTTTCTAGAATTAGTTAAAAATTAAAATAACAATAATAATAATAATTATGATCGATTTTAATAAGTATTAACGATGTGTATCTGACATAAAATCGTAATTTCTCTACCTTGAAGATTATTTTTTCGAATAAAAATGAATTTAACTTCCATTGAATTAACACCAAAGTGAGATCTTCCGAATTGAAGGATACCAACTCGTGTCCCACACAGCACAAGAGAACCGTTTGATGGATGTCCATAATAATGTGCATGAGCCCTTTTTTATTGCTTGTTGTTCTCGGCTGACCGATGCGAGTGCGGGGGTGTGCTGGTCCAGGATGTTGCGCCTCTTGAATGCAAAACAAATTGTTTTGGCGCGAATCCGGGGTCTCGCGCGAAGTGACCCTTTATTGCGTTTACAAACAACCGGATGAACGGCGAGGGAGTGGCCAAGGACGGCCGATCGAAAATCCGGGTGAGAATTCTTATTTATTAAGACGAGAAACATCTATCTCTGTGTGGCACAAGAAAAGATCCTTTCATGAGCATTCCTTAATGCATCATCGTAATTTGCATTATTAGCTCATTAGAACTCATGAACAACCACTAGATTTGTTCTAAAAATATCATAGTGAATTATACGTAAAGGAGTTTTCGAATAAAATAATAATGAATTTGCATTATCAACATTGCGTTCCCTGGAATACGAGAATATGAGAGTTAGATTTCGCTGGTGATATGCGCTATAGTCATTAAATCAAGTAGACTTGCTGCAGATTATGAAAATAATGACAAGCTTTGACAGGATCTGAGTGATTAAAGTGTTATAGGTGTTCTCCAATCAATCAGGTTTGAAGTTTTAAAAAACGTAGAGCATTAGGGAGGGTACACACACAGCTTTTGATACTTTATTTTGTTGAAAATCAGTAGGTTTCTCGTTATACTCAAGCATGCCATGAACAGCCCGCAGACAGGCAAAGAAGGTAGGACATTTATTTATGACAGAACTTTAAGGGGTAACTACTCGTATGGGAAAAAACCAGGAAAACTTCGCCCAAGCAATCTGACTATCAACGCGAGATGCTTTACTCACATTGTCATAATCGTCACACAAAATCTCCATTTAGGGAATTTGCTACAATGACACCGATAGCAGATTCGAACCTGGTCTCTCCATCACCCTAACTACCAACGTTACTATTGAGCCACGAATCCAACGTTTGACATTTTCTCTTCTTTTATTTTCATAAAAAAACAAAGATTCATTAACAACAACAAAAAAAAAAAAAAATTTGATTCGATATTTCTTCTTCTCATGTTAGTGCGCTAGTTATAGTTTTGTCTACAAATCGAGAACTACTTTTGAACTGGGTCTACGCAAGTTCATTAAGTGAGAGGGCTGAAATCTTTACGCTGGATACGGAGTAAAAATTTTATGAATAACTTCAATTCCCCTATTTTTATGATTGATTTAAATTTCGATATAAAGTTAAGTTTCTTCGTAAAAAGGGTTTTCTTTTTTATTTATCGAGATCGTTGCATCTTTTATGGCTTAACATGTAACGGGAGAGTAATGCTTTTTAGGAAGATATTTCAGCATAATATTACATCTGCATTTGTGCATCGTATGGGAGAAAACTCCGACCAGGAAATCCAAACAGCTGTGAGACACCAACACAATTAACACTATTATTGCTGTACCAATGGTCATCCATGCTTTTATCTAAGAAGTAATGAAACACTCGCCACCAATTGAAATCAAACCGACCTATTAATTATCTAAGCATGTTACTACTGGGCTATAAGGGAAGCATTTTTTATTTTTATTTTTAAAAATAGCAACCTTATGCGGATTTCAATGTGAAGTTTTCAGCTTCATCTTCTCGTCATTTAGCATTCTTTTTAAATAGTGATAAATTTTATATTGTTTTCGTTATTTCATAAAAGATAATTATAGTTATTTTTGTGGGAGTTGTTTTGAATATGGATTAAGTTAAAACGCCAGGTCTGCTATTCTGTATAAAAAAGTTTCCATTAAGTCATGGCTAATAGCCAATTAGTTAATCTCCTATCAATTGATTAAACTTTCCCTTCATTTCTTTATTTATTTGTAATAATAATAATAAATTAAATTCTTGGGTTTTAGTGAAGCAAATTTTCGAGAATTTACTTAGACTATCGGGAATTAAATTTAAGGTTAAAACATTTGGGGAGATTATCGAAATATATTTTAGTAGATAACTGAAATTTTATGTAAAAAATCCATTAGTCTTAGACATCTAAATAGACGTTAGAGACAAGATTGAACTACTTTTTCTTAACATTTTATTTGAAGAGTGGCCTCTAGCATAAGTGGTCGGGTGGACTCTAGAAGCTTTACTGTACAATGCTGAACACACACACTCAAATCAAGCTAGATATCAAAGCTTCACATTTTTTTTGTACTCATTAATCAAAAATTCTTTTCTTTTATTTGGATCTTCGAAATGCTAGAGCAACGGCCGTACCAATTACGGAGTTCCAATGCCGATTAAGTACCCCTAAACCTCCACATCTTAAATTAATTATAAAATTTGCATAAAATGTAATTGCTTAGATTAAAAAAAAGATAGAAAGATAAAAACTAAATTACAGAAAACAATATTAGAAAAACATCCCTACTATGAGACAATTAAAGCAAGGAGATTGAAAAAAAAAAAAAAAAAAATGTAGATGTTAAATAATGTTATTATAAAATATTAATATTTAAAATTAAATGTTAATGTTTAATATCAAAATGTTAAATATCATAATTTATTAATATTCATGTTCATATAAACAAACAAATGTTAAATAAATATTTATAATACAACTTCTCAACATCTTCAACAGATTTCAACTTCTCAACAGATTTCAGGGAAAAAAACATTGTAAAAAGAAAAAGCAAATTTGTAAATAAATTCTATTAGCTTTTCAATTAAAACGGTATGTATTCTTATACTCCAAAGTATCCTTACCTAATCCTTAGTATTATTATTCATGCGAATTCCAGAAAGGAACAAATAATAAATAAATAAAGCAAATTTGTCTCCAATGCTTATTTTGCATCCCTTAAGTAACGTATTCTAAAGACACCTGTCCGCTTATCTCGTCAATCAGTTACAAAATATTTGCTATTGCAAGAACCAATTTAGTTGAGTGCGCCAAGAAGTAGTTTTTCGAGTACCGAAACGAAAGTCCGAGGGCGAGTACGTCCTTGAGAAAGAATCATTGGACCTGGGCAACCCTAGAAAAGCCTTGGGCAAGGCCGGAATATACATGGGAGGCGGCAAGCTGTCTGGAACATTCGCGGAAGTGCAGGTGCCCCTTCACCCCTGGAGGGGCGAGGAAGAATGCCCAGTTCCTCCACCCTCGCTAACCCGGTTGTAAACGCAATGATGAATTGACCCCTTGACAGGCCGAAGTACTTAAAATCAAAGAGGCAATCCGTCACATAGGACCTTAGGTGGTGAACTTAGAAAGTGATATTTTATTGTTGAATGAAGATTATCTGTTGATTTCTTATTAATGATAATGAGCATCCCTGGTGAGTTAGTGCAGATAGGGATTAGATTAAAAATCTTACTTGATTAATTGGGGAGGGTTTTTTTTTTTTTTTTTTTTTTTTGATGAGGGTTGAAATCACATATTTTATCAACAAAGTTTAAATATATATATATATATTTATTGGAGTTACCTTTTAGTGTTAATATAATAGTGTAATTGATAAGTTGTTAAGCTACAAACCATAATGATATTCAGTTAAAGTAGGAAATTAGAGAAGGGCATTTTTTTCTAAACAGAAACAAATTATTTGTTTAATTTTTTTTCTTTTTTTTTTAGTTTTAAAATTTTAGTTTTTGAGAGCTATATGCCGCGATATTGATATTCATTCGAGCGCATATGCCTTGTTAGATCTGTATACTAGATAATTTAACTGTGTAAAATTAAGATCTTAAACTTTTTTTAAAACGAAAAAATTAAAATCATTTTTTTTTTTCTTGAAAAGTTTTCCGGAAAGCATTTATGCAGAAAAGATAATAGAATTTCCGAAAATTCCAAAAGAAAGAATCGGTCCAAAACTGACATATTTTCGAATCCAACTCGTTTTCAGCACTCTACATCGTTCTGTAAATCTGCTTAAAATTCGAGTTGTAGAATGACACAGAAATGTTTCATTTGATCATATCTATAAAACCTTTTTAAAAATTAAGAAGTTAGGTGAAAGTTTAAAAAAAAAAAAAAAAAAAAAAAAATTAGGAAAAGGCTTTACACCTTAATTACATTTTTTCTTATATAAAAGCTTTTTGGTTTTTTATAGAAAATTTATACTACATGAAATGAAACATAATAAAAAAAAAATTAAGAACGAAGGAGATACTGTAAGGAAGAAAGAATGTTCGAAATCGAAATACTTTCGAATACAATTTGGTTTTTACGACGCCTTTAATGTCTTACTCCAAATTTGTTTAAAAACCGAATTGCCCAAGATTAATGCTGGAAAGCACACACCTGATACTACCATAAAATCTTTCTCTGCATTCCATGATATGCAAATATTGTCCGTCGAATGAAGATTTCGTTGAACAGCGATGGATTACCAGCGAGGCACGCTTTTCTGCACCATCCCTTTGCAAAACCCAGAGGCTCACACAATCCACTCCCCATTGTTTACCGAAAGACAACTTTGCCTATCAGCAATAGCACACGAAACACACCTGTCACGTGGTAACTAGCATTCCCCCTTTTCACCTGTACTGAAGAATGTTGGCTTTGTTTCCTCCAGGGGCGGGGTGTAGAAATGTGGTTGCGGCAAAAGACACGTGCTCGTCAATGAAAAGGATTGCCCCTATCGCTTTCAACTATTGGCATCCCAGGGTTTTAAAAGACCTCGCCCGGTATGCTGTCATTGCATTCGCTTTATATTGCCAGCACGTCACTTTCGACTTTTACTACAAGGGCTTAGTCTTTTTAAGCCGCTACTAGCCAGTTGAGTACTTTTCAATAAATGCTATTGTTTCTCCAAAACATAATCAAAATCAGTGTATAAAAATGTAAGCTAAATAGATGGAAATGTTTTATTACGCAAAATAATTGAAAGATAGCTTCATAGTCTTTGCATTTGCCTATTTTTAAGTAAGTGTTAAAGGATGATGAAACACGCAAATACTTTAACTTGCAGACTCGCGTATAGCGTGCTTTAGCCTTTTCTTCTTTTTTTTTTTTTTTAAACAGGATAAATATTTGTTGGATTATCTTCAGAAAGCATATTGTTTCTTTATAAGATCAAAATAAGCATAATCAATTTTTGTAAGTATTAAAATTTAATTATACTCTGAAGTTTTTCAAACTGTTCAAATAAAAAAGTTTTTGAAACCGAAAATTTATACAAAATTAAGGTTTAACTCTTGTAATTTAACTTAAAATTTAACTTTTGTAATCATTTAATTCTTATGAGTATGTTTATCAACTTTTACAACTATACTATTAAATAATTTGAATTGCCTTAAAGCCTGTTCTCTGCTGGAAGATTTTATATATATATAATCTTTTTTGTGCATAAAGGGTCAGAATCAACATATGTGAATTTAGTAAAGTATTGGTATTTGTTTGTTAGCCAATTTACATATTGGTTTCTAAAATATGTAAATTGGCTATATGGGAAATTATAGGCGCATCAAAATATAACTTTTCTTAAAGTAATTAAAAGAAAAAATTACAAATATTATTTTGTATTATCTTTAAGGAATTTTGAAATAATTTTCAATTGCGTGAAAATTAGTTAAAACAATATGCACTTCGGTCTCAAATTTAAGGAAAATATTGAATACGAGTATAACCATGCATTACATGAAAAGTACATATGTAATAAGCAATTTCATTATAAGGGTGAGCCAAAAAATGATTTTATATCATTCTCAAATTGCAGTAAATATATGAAATAATGTTTAAAATTTGTACAGGTAAATAATGCAGTGAACAGCAATGCAAAGGGATATTCCCCCTGGAGTGAATGGGGGATTTGCACCCGCCGATGCATCCGGAAGAGGACCCGTGAGTGCTTGAAACCCAGACTCTGTGGTGACAGCATAATGAGACAAGTAAAGCCCTGCAACAGTGGACGATGCAATGCCACTCAAAAGGTAAGGATATTATTTAATTCCTAGTCATATTTTTACAATATATTGGTTAATGTAGAATGCGGCATTAAATTCTCAGAAGAAACGATTTGTGCTAAACGATTGATAATACTCGACTTAGCATACTGGAGGATTCATATTCGAATCCACTGTCGTTGTACGTTGCAGTAATCGCTTTCAGAGAAAGGGGCCTCGATGGCCATTGTGTGCAAAAGTACTGATATGATGCCTAGGGAGAGTTTCCAAATTTTCTCTTGTATAACACGCAATATTTCAAGACAAGTTGATAATCCTTGAAAATCCTCCTAGAAGGTAATGCTGTGCACCACGACATGGGATAAGACTGCTCGTCAAAATTGAACTCATATTTTGCCATAACATTTTTAAACGAATATCAATAGAGTTAGTATTTGAGGAGTTCATATCTTCTAGTCCGACGCAAGGATTTCCGAGCTACAGATTTATTGCGCCTATCCTCGGAATAGATTCGAGATCTTTCGATTCTTGTTTGCTTGCCAGTTTTTGCACTTGGCAAATTAGGAAACCCAAAGCGCTATCCGCCAGACCACTTCGGTCTGAGTTAAATAGTATATATGATTCATACATTAATAATTATTAATAATTAATAGCCCATTACGAATTGAATAGAGGAAAAAAACTTGAAGGTACACAGGCTGTGATTTGTGCATTCTTGTGTTATATGAAGCGGTATTAATCCAATCAAATATTTTCTTGGAATAATTATTCAAGAATTGTTGATCACGAATTTTTTTAAAATTTTTTTGCAGCCGAAACAAAATTCGACCAATAGTTCTGTGGATGTTCTTCCCAGCTCTAAATTTCCCCGAAATGAGATGCAGGACTCAGGTTTCCGAATCCTGTACAATGTGGAAGAGCCTGCCCTGTATTCGGAATGGGGAGAGTGGAGCCCATGTTCGGATAAATGCGTCACAAATAGGAATAAGACTTGTATCGTTGAGGATGTTTGCGGCCAAAAGATTTTACAGGAAACTACCATTTGCTTTGTCGAAGGATCGGCATGCCAGGAAATGTATGGGACAGAACAGGATATAAAATCTGGATCTGCCGAAGGTATTGTCATCAATTTCTTTTCTAATTTCTGAACTAAAATATTAATTGATATTACAAATCTATATTTTCTCATCATTAAATTTTGTATAAAAATTTAATTTTTACTCCTTGTTGAAATCTTTTGTCATCTAGATGATGTTAAATTTCTTTTGGTACACTTGAAATGAGGCTCAGGACTTGATATTACTTTTTAAGTCCTGAAAATCATATCAAACCACTTCGTATATTCTAAGTTATGCTTTAATTTAGGTTAACCCATTAAACGATATGCCCTTTTGTCGAACTTATTATTTCCTATTCTAAAAGTTGTCCCAGAATCTTCATTTTGCTAAATGGTCCTTTAAAAATGACCAATAATGTTATTTAAAATAGGAAATTTATTCTTTTCTAGAATTGAAAGCTACAATTTTGATTAAATTTAATTTTATTATTTAAAAAGATCTACAGTTGCTTGCACATCCATAATTATTTGCAAATATTTTTAGGCCAAAGAATTAAAATACAGGTATCCTTTTTGCTAAAATGTCAAAATTATAATTAACGAAATAAATAATCATTTTAATGCGAAATCTGATTTGGTTTGTCGCTCTACGGTCATTTTATGCACACTTTGGGCTAATTAGACCGGGACTCGCCGTTTAACTTGGATTCCAAACCACTAACAAAAATTCCGTGCCACCGCCAGGATTCAAACATGAAGCCTGTGGTACCAAAGGCCAGAGAGCTAGCCAATTGGCCATCAGGCTGCTAGCGAAATCTGATGATGAGTGGGTCAGACTGACTCATCATTTAAAAAATGGGTTACTGAAGTTCAGAAGAATGGTTATTTCCACTGAATTACTTTACCACCACTTTACTTATTACTATCACAGAAATTTGTAGTGAAGCATCTTTTCTCCAGGCGCGGTATCTGAAGGGCGGGCTTTATTGATGTTGAGCGGGTTTTCAGATTTTGAGAGGAAACTATGTGCTTGCCAAGAATAAAAGAAAATTTCTAAGTCTAGTACTTATTTTTAATCATTGATGAAATCATCTTTTCTATTGGAACATGAATAGGGAAACATTAAAGCAACCATTCAGGTTAATTGCGTTGTATATGCTGAGAATTAACAACTTTTTCAAAGATATTTAAACAAAAGTAAATATTTTTGAAAATTATAAATTTATGATGTTGACTAGGATAAATTTTAACAAATGTTTTTTTATACAAATATATATACATATTTTGTAAATGTTCTACCCCAAATTTTTGCTACCTAATAATAAATGATTGTTTTCTTTCAGATGCTTCTAGATATAATCCGCTAGATAATCTTCAATGTGGTATAACTCCACCTCCGAATGACATCCGGAATCATCTGCGCATTATAGGAGGGCGAGAAGCACGCAAGGGTAGCTGGCCCTGGCAGGTAATTATATGTTTTAATTTTTATTATATCTTCCATATAAAAAATATCTTTGTTAGATATTACCAACGGTCGTACCATATTGAAAATCAGTTGTCTCTATAATTGAAATAAGCCAAAGGAAGGGACAATTATGCAACATTTAAAGCGGTCAGTCCTTATCAGTGACCATTTGGGAGTATCTTATATTATTGCCTGAGTGGTTAATAGGACTCCAATTTTTTCCCACGAATCAGATGTGTGGCTGGTCTAACTCCTCCTCTCTCATTAGCTCATGACTCTTATGCTAAAAAAATAATTTTATATTGCATCAATTTTACCTCTTAACAATTATTAATATTAATAATACAGTTACCGAAAACTGTAAATACTAAAATTAATGCATAGCTAGATATACCTCTTTATCTTAATTAATGCATCTTAGTTGCATTAATTACGATAAAGAGGTTTTTGTGGTTTGACATTCACATAGGTATTCAGCAAGTAATATGGCTGTTGTTCCATTCCAATATTTAAATGGAAAAACATTGGATAGTGTTCTAAGGTTTGCAATAAATAAATATAACAATTATTTGTGTCATGAGATGGCATGAAGATTCAGTTTGACCACTATTCAAATTGCAGTTCAGCATAAGGTTTTAACTTGCTCATCGGAATAAATTATCTTATTGCTCACTTTTATCTTATTCCTCAAAAAATATCTCAATTACGGAAAGTAATACAACAGTTGTTATTTAAATAAGAGTATAAAGTAGGGATGATTACGTTTCAGAATTTTAGAAACTTTTTTAGCATATTTATTTAAAGAGATGAAAAAGTTTATATGATTTCTGTACACAGTGGCAAAATGTAACATATTGAGCAGACCACGTGACGTCTTCTTGCAAAATTTATTTTGCAGCTGCAGTTAAACATGTTTTAATTGAAAAATATTTATATTAAATGTCAAAGGGAGATATTCTGCAAGCTCTAATGTGAGGACTTTGAACAAATTTCATATTGCAGTTCTGCGGAAAAGGGGATTTTATATTACAATTTCATTTTATTTATCTTCAGAAAATTTGACAAAGTTCAAAACATTTCAGTAGTACCACAATCACCATCATTGGAGTAAAATCTATTACTGACTAAATGGATTTATCTCCAGATTACATGAACAAGAGTAATGAGATTAAATCCCCCCCCCAAAAAATAATAAAATTCTATAATGTTTCAGAAAAAACTTTCAATATACCAATAATTAATGTATCTCATATAAAATTTACTGGAAAAACTGATATATATATATATATATATATTATACAAAATGTTTTTCCATTTAAATTTTTAAATATAATATTTTACAAGCCTTCTTTATACTTCTCACAGCTAGCCGTTCTGAATCGCCATCGTGAACCTTTCTGTGGTGCTACTCTGATAGCCCCAAACTGGGCTTTGACAGCTGCCCACTGTCTGCGCAAGAAACTGATTTTGCGATCTGGAGAGCATGACCTCACAGAAAGAGAGGATACGGAGCAGGAAAAGGCAGTGGCAGAGCAATTCGTTCATCCTAATTACGACGAAGACGTCGTTCATAATGACATTGCATTGCTCAAATTGAGAACCCCCTTTATTTTTGACAACTATACACAACCTGCTTGTTTACCAGATCAGGAACCTCCTCAAGTGCATACCAGGGGCATTATTTTAGGATGGGGCAAGTATACATATACATTTTATCTCGTAATTATAAAGCATGTTCATTTGTGAATAATTTTTTTTTTAATATTAAGAAATAACCTGATAAGCAAGAATCATAAGAAATTTTTTTATCTATTAAAAGTTTTAGAAAAAGTTTAAGCAAGATTTTATAATTTAATACCATTCAGTGAATAACTAAAATTATGCAAAAATATTTTAACTACAAATAAATAGTTTAATATTTCTAATTGAAATACATACACTCAAAGAGCCAAAACATTATGACCACCCCTACAGTTTGCAATGAACTCGCCTGGATGACGTGATCAGGTGGAAGTGGTATTAATCCATGCCAAGGCGGTTGAAGCTGTGTTGCGCGCCAAAGGTGGGCCAACTCATTATTGACAGGTGATTATAATGTTTTGGCTCTTGAGTGTATACTGTAAAATTCACTAACAATTAGATCAATCTAAATTTTAACTAGCTACTGCTAAAAGTCTTTTATAATATAATCTTATTCAGAACTTCCTCTTCTTATGCAAATATAACTATAAAAAAAATCTTCAGTATCTTGAAAATTACAGCAGCAATATTTTAATGTTTTAAAAATCATAGACAGCATAACATTTTGTTTAATCTTACATACAAAAATATATTATCTGTATATAAAAATGAATCAAAATTACCAATATTGAAATTTTCAATATGCAGATTTATGAATGAGAGATCTTTATAGAAAAAATCTTAATTTTCTCTGTTTTATTAACGTGGATTTTTCTTTTACAGGTAAACATGCAAGCACAGCCATCTTTGGTACTGATCGTCTACATCAAGCAGAAGTTCCTATAGTAGATGCCAATGAATGCCGCAAGAGCTATGCTGAATATCCCTTATCAAAAACAATGCTATGTGCTGGTTACAAGGAAGGTGGTGTAGATTCTTGTGCAGGAGATAGTGGTGGACCCCTTCTAATGCAGTTTAAGGATCGATGGACACTTTATGGGGTTACCAGTTTTGGCGATGGATGTGGAGAAAAGGGAAAATTTGGAATCTACAGCAGTGTTCCACATTTTGTCAAGTGGATCAGAAAGACAATACAGATAAATTCTAAACAGTAATGAGTTTCTGATCCACTAACAAATACTGGCTTCAGTGGTTCATGTTTGTAATGGACTAATAATGTTATGAGTTTTAGAGATTTTATCAACTGAATAACAATATTTTTATGGCTATAAAAATGATTACAATATCCCTTATAGCACCAAAAAATATGACTTGCTTTTTTTAATGCATATGCATAGTGATGTAATTTATGAAATAGAACATCTCTATAGAATTGTACTTCATTAATTTAAGTATGACAATTGCATTCTTTTATTCGAAAATCTATGCCATGCTATTAAAATATTGAATGCAAAACATATTTTGCATATACTACTGCCAAATTATATTGCACAAATTTGTCAAAATTCATATATTTTATAATGCACACTTTATTATTTATTTGATTTAATAGAAAATTGAAATTGTAGCAATTATCACTTAATGATAACAAATAATAATAAAAAAACCCCAAACAATGATTATTAAAAATTATCAAAAGGAAATGGAGGATTATTTGAAATTAATTTCAAATCAAGTATCTTTATGTAATTCTTCAAAAACAAGAATTACTTTGATACTTATTATTTTAAAATTCGAGGAAGAATTAATACATTAGCATCACCACATATCAAACAGAAATTTCATATTGATAAGTAATAATCATTAGTTAAATTACAACTATATTAATAAGCATCATGCATTCAATTAAATACTGACATATTGTTATAACCAATACTTATGTGTTTTATTTAAATTTTTTGAATATGCATCTAATGCATTTTTTATGTATAATTAATGAATTACATATAGTAAAATGTTTGTGCAATGTTATCAATGTCTATGAACATATCATTTCCTTTTGAAATAACAAAGCTTTGAAAGTCTAGTTATTTTAAGAGGACTTTTCTTTCAAGAAAAATTTGATATATAATATGTGTGTGATTCTTGTGTAAAAATAAAAGTCAAATATTTTGTAAGAATTAAATGTTTGTTTTGTAGATAGAATTATTTTTGTTGTTCATATAAAATTTTATTATGTCTTATAATAAGACACTGATTGTTATTAAATTAATTTTCTTAAATGGTCTTATCAATTTTTTTACAAACAATACACATTGCATTATTCATGTACTCAATCAAATTTAATTCAAGTCTCTGGTTTTAAAAGGACATGTTTCTAAGATAAGTTTTAACCAAGAAGTAACCTCATTAATGTAATTTGACAATTTTATTAAAATGCTTCTAATAGCCATAAGTGTATTGATTTTAATAATAAATATATACTGAAATAAAATGCTGATTTTTATGAAAAAAAAATCTTAAATTATTTAAGATTTACAAATACAAACAGCCAGATAGTGAAGCAAGTAAAGTATAAATCCAACTATTATTTTAAAGTTTTAAAAACAAAATATTAAAAAAATTCTGATTAGATAGGCATAGAAATAATCATTGATTGTAGCTACTTCAATAAAAATGTCTAAAACAAAAATAACTACTTTGAAAAAAAAATTTATATGCTCATATACATGTAAGTTTAAATCAGCTCAGCTTAGCAGTAAAAACAAATATTTTTCAGGATTATTTATGATGACAAAAATTCCGATCATAAGTAATGAGAACATTTTAAAATAAAAATCAGACAATGAGCAAATATTTCATTTATTCATATAAAAATAAAAACAGTTCATAATGTATATAACAATACAATATAATATTTATATATATATTTCCAAATATATAACTGATAACATTTATATTCAATAATATAACTAATAACTAAAATTATTTATATTAACAAATCAACAACCAACTAAACATTAAAAAAAAATAACAATTTTAAAAGTAATTTAAAATACTTCTTTAAAATTACACATAACAGCTAATTGAAAAACATTTTAAAATATTGCAAAACCTTACATAATTGTACATTATTTTAGTGTTAATAATAAACAATTCAGAAACAGATGACCCTACTATAATGCAGTTTAAAAATAGCACAAGTAGAAAAATAAGAAAAATA
Organism: Caerostris darwini; assembly: GCA_021605075.1. NCBI lineage: Eukaryota > Metazoa > Arthropoda > Arachnida > Araneae > Araneidae > Caerostris > Caerostris darwini. The sequence continues at coordinate 344,644 of BPLQ01005580.1, read as the reverse complement.
GCACCCCCCTACAAAAAAAAAAATCTGTCATCAGATATACAAAAAGAAATTCTGCCTTTTGATTTTAATAAAAAAAAATGCATTTTAACTAAATATGTATAATACTAAAACTGTATTAATTATGCAATAAACTCCTTACTTTTTCAAATATTTTTTACATTTAATTATTAAATCATTTAGAGGTGTGTTAATGTAATGTGCTTTAATGAAATGGTACAATACTGAGACTTATACGAATTTAGAGTTGCACAGTTTTTTTTTTTAATGAGCCTGCTATTTTATGTAAACTCTACATGTACAATTGACAAAAATTATGATTGTATTATTATACATTTTATAAGCCCTTAAAAAAACCTATGAACAAAATCATTAAAAAGAGATTTTAATTCACATTTAGCGTTTCATGCTTTTTTATATCTCGGACCCTGCACTTATCTATTTTTTTCTTTTGTTATCAATAAATTTCATATATTGCAAAAATATTCAAAATAACCGAATTTTTTTCTCTTCCCCCCCACTTCCATTGTCAAGCATTTCTTTTCAATTGTAAATTTTTTTTCATGAAGGTAAAAATGGAAAATTTTACAATTTTTTTTTTCTTGCTTAAGGAAGGGGAAAAAAAAAACTGATTGTCAACTATATACAGAACAATAATTTTGTTAAATATTTTGCTTCTTAACCAGTGCTTTTGTTAGTTCTTGGTCCCAATTAAATCAAATTTATAAGCAAAGTTTCCCTGATTTACACGAATTTTATGAAAACCTTGTTGCATAATAAGGTTATTATTACACAATATTACACATATATAAGGTTATTATACAACTTTATTGTCAGCCCTTACTGAGATGTTATGGTACTGTATATATTAATTCAAAGTACTTAATATTATGTTAAATTAAAACCTGTTACTATGGTATTATACAAATATAAAAATTAACTATTCTGGAAAAAAAGGGGGAAAATATCAAGATGAAACCCAGCAACAAAAATATGAGTACCATACATACTCAGTACTGTATTTTTATTTTATCATTTCTTCTTTTTAACTGTAACATTCAGTAGCATTTTAATTGTATTATAATATTAACTAATTAGGCAGGTTTTCATTCATCCCCTTACATTCAAAATAATATGATTAACCTATAACACAGGTATAACAATTGTCTACAAATGGCAACTTTACAGTAAAGTTTTATTTTGATTCTTATTGATTTCTAATTTAAAGTTGATTGAATAACAAATAAAAATAACATAACTTAATATTTTTTTTCTTTCAAAAATTAAAAAAAAAAAAATATACATAATAATAAAAATAATTTATACAATAAGAACATTCATTAAAATAAACATGTTTTATAAAAAAAATCACAGTTTTACTGGCGTTATAACTTGTAAGTATAATTTTCAATAATCTAAGAAAATTATGCTTTGAGAATGAATGACAAAGATTTACTCTATTTCACTGAAATATTTATTCATAAATTCATTTTATTATAATTTTTGTTTTAATTCCTGTTAAATTATAAAAACATAATAATGGTATTATTAGGTTGTTTTTATTAAGAAGAAAAATCAAAAAATTTTTAATAAAATTTAATAAATACAAAAGTAAAACATCAGTAAAAATAATATTTTATTAATATCTAGGCAATAAACTTTAATATGCCCTTAATGACTACTTAAGAATCCTACACTTTAAATGAAAGATAAATTTCTACAAGTTGATAGGCAATTAATTATAATGAACTATTAAAAACCATTAATAATTTCAACAGAATTTTCTTGAATTCATTCTCTTCTTTTCATCTTTTGATATTAATTATAAAACAATTGAATAATTAAAAAAAATTTAATATCAGCAAATTCTTGTTCAGTTTGATTAATTTTATTCAAATTTAGTTTTAACCTAATGCATAGATATTATAAAATAAACAGATATAGAAATGATTTAATTTTTAAGTCCAAAGAGTAAGATCGAAAGAGGTTGATACAAATAAAAAAGGTAGCAATGACATTGTAAATTTTTTTTCCCCAGTGGGTGGGGGAAAAAATAAACATCTTTTCCACATTTAAAATATGTTCCATTTCTAACTTTTAGAAATAAAACTTATTGCTAATGCTACTTTTTAACATAATTTGATCTTCTCGGTTACTTATATGAAATTCTAAACATATGCATAAATAAGTTTATAAATTATATTTATTCTAATTTTATAAAAGGATATTATATATATAGTAATTTTATAAAAATATATACTATATTAGTGATGATAAATTAACATAGGAGGTAATAAATATAATTAATCACAATTACCTCTTGATGCAAAGATTTCAAACGATTAATAAAAAATAACAATTTTTGAAGCATATTTATGCATGAGTAATATTTGTTCAATACAATACTATATATATTGTTTAACTATAAATTAAATTGAGCTATATATGTATTATGCACATACATATTATCAATATTTTGTACAGAATTAAAAAAGCAATATAATGAATTAAAAAAAGCAGAAAAATGTATGATAATAATTACCATTTAATAAAATATTTTTTATGTTTTAAGAGAAAACATTAAAAAAAAAAAAAAATTATTTCATCTTTTCAACAAGAGACACAAACTTCCATACATCATCTGCAAGCAACTGTGGTTCTTCAAAGGCAGCAAAGTGACCCCCACTTGGCATAACTGTATACGATACTAACTGTGTTGCATTTCGACTCAGAAGTGTGCGTGGAAGCATAAGAAGTTCATTGGGAATAAAGCCACACCACATGGAACAGCTATAGGCATTCTGAAATATCGAACATTTTGTACAAAAAAACCAAGCCTAGAGGTTTTTACTTTTTAAATGCTTTATTAAAAGAAAAATATTTTTACAACATGTTTTACAGAATATTCTAGCCTGACACTGAATTTTTAATTTACTAAATATGATTTTTGGATTGAGTTTATCAGAAGTATATCAATGTTAGATATACAATAGATGTGTATGAATACAAGTAATTTTTTTATTATAATTTTCAATAACAGACAAAGAATTTCAGAAGTAAGAGACAGTTCAAGTTTGATAGATGAAAGAAATATGCTAATAGGAATATGGTTAAACTTTCTTAAAGCCACTTAAAATACTCATTTTACTATCACAAAAGATTTAAAAAAATCCTTATTTATTTTTAAAATGCATATATTATCAATAAGTATATTCTGATTCTTCTTTTATAAGATAATTTAAAAATGCTTACTATTTACTATTCTACAAGCCTCTAACTTTTTGGTAATATATAACAGAAGTACCTTTATTTCAATAACTGTACGGCTATAGAGTACATCAAATATAAGTATTTAAGAAATCCTAAATAGAAAAACCTTAGTAGAAAATCTCAACCTAATATTAGAAACATTATACTTGACATCAGAAAACTTAAGTTACTAAGATTAAGTAACTTAAGTTAGTAAGATACTTATATGCTGATTGAAAATCATTTGTATGTTTTCATCATCACTTTTATATATACGGAAAAAAAATCCATGATTTCTTCATTTGAGGAACAACCCTATGGTGGGTCAAGGCCGTCTGCCTACCGGCAGATTTCGAGACTGGAGATGTTTTCTTTTTATGCAGTAAGGGTTGTTAGCCAAATACCATAGTAATATTAGACCAGGACCTACAGTTTAAAGTGGATTCTGAACCACTACAAACATCGATGGCACAGTCAGGACATGTGGCACCAAGTGCTAGCCACTCAGCCATCAGGCCCCACTTCTATGACTATTGATTATTGATATAAGAGATCATTTAATAAATTTATAAATGTAGTTCAAACATAATAAATTACAGCATTTGTAAAATAAAAATTTTGGAATAGTTCAAAACATTCAATAAAAATATTTCTAAACACTGCAGTGATTTTAAAATAGTTAAATAAGCAATTTATAGTTACATATTCAGCCTTAAGAAAACTATGCTAGAAAATAAGATAACGCTTACTTTTCATGTTCTCGTTTGCCTATATTTTCCTTATAAAATCGGACAGAAGAAGTGATATTATTGTTCACCCAGTAGATCATGACATTGGTAAGTAGTTCATCAAGAGTGAATTTTTTTGTGAGGTTACCATCAGGTGATGATCGACCCTCAGGATCAGTCCAAGTAGAAAATTTCTCTAGAATGTATGCAGCCAAGCCTACAGGACTGTCTGCCAAAGCACAACCTAAAATAAATGATTTAGATTATTTAAAACTTTTATGTTATAGCTCGTGGATCCCAGATTTCATGTCATAAACCACAAATTTTCTTGTTAAACGACACTAGGTCATATGTAAAAATTTTTATATGTAACTTCATTTAATGGCTCCACTATTCATTAAATAGAAGAAATAGAAATTAAGAGAAAAAAATGAAACAATTCATTTGATCAATTCTTTAGAATTTTATGAATTTTATAAGAATAAACATATTTGTATATATATATATATATAAGGGATTCATTTTGATATACAGAACATAAAAATATTTAATGTATATTATTAATTTTATTTGCATTAATCATACACTGTAAAGATAATAGATAAAGAATTTAGTTCAATAAAAGTACATGGATTTAACAAATATTTTAACACTCAGTTTGATTTTTTTTTTTTTAAACCATGGCAAAACTTAAATTAATGTTAAACAAGCTGCTCCTATTTTTTATTAATATTCATGACAAATTTTTTTTTTTCAGAAATAAATTCTGTCTCGGAGACATTTATATATTTTATAACATTATCAAATAATGATTTATAATTCTTTCTCTTCACATCACGTTGAAATATATTAGAAGTTATAGCCGTGAAAACAGACAGCATTTATATAATTAATAACAAAAATTATCAACATCTTTTCTTTTCAAATTACAATCTATATGTCTATTAAGAATACTTATCGATGTCTCAAAATAAAGAGAATTTGTTCACTATAAAGCATTAGCATTTTCTTAAAGAATCTTCATTCATATATAATTTTTTAATTCGGTCAAAAAATGTATTATTCTTATCTGGATTTTTAACTATTCATGCATTGAGAATGCTGCATAAAATCAGATTTTAAATGTTTAAACATTTAAAATGAAATCTTATATTGGCTTTCTTCCTGTAACATTTACTATTGAATTTGTTTGTTAATCAAACACCTGCAAAAACGATATCATGTATATTAGTCACCATAGGTAAATTAATTAAATCTTTTTATTAAGTTTTATTGCACATATGATAGAAATATAAGAAACTTAGGAGTTCAAAAACTGCTAACAGTATACATATTTTTTTTATTCACATAGATAGAATTTACTGTCTGTTACAAAAATATAAGACTGCAAGACTTTTTGTTATTTAGGTAACTAATGAAAATTTGAATCAAAATTAAAATTACTCCATGTCAATACAAATTAGTTTTAAATAATACTTAGCAATTTATATGCAAGAGATTTTTTTAGAAAGATATAATAACAATACAACAAAAAGGTTGCCTAAAAACTTGTTATAAAATAACACGTGGAAGAAGGAAGTTTTAGCAAATACAATAAAACTTTACATTTTTCTGAATAATTTCAACACATAATTTAGCATCGATTTAATTAAATTTTTAAGGTCAGATTCTGGAATAGTATCCAATTTCTCCATAATGACCACTTCCAGTTCATATGCCACATAATATTTATTGCTTATGAAAATTTGGTGGGACAAATAACTTAGCAAATTTTTAAAAAATAGAATTTAGGTCAGGGCTAAGGCTTAGCCAAGATAAAACATCCATATTTTCTTTTTAAATCATTCTGTTGTTGAATTAGATGCATGACTGGAGACATTATCTTATTATAATTTCCATTTTTGCCTTTCTATAAGCGTCCCAAAAGGTATCAGATATCTCTGTAGAATATCCATTGATAATTACCCGAGTTCATTTTGTCACTAACACTTAGTAGATCATATTTTTTTGCATATAAAAAAGTGCCCATAATATAATGATATTGCCTCTCATCTGTTTACTGAAGAATTCATAAAATTTTTGCTTTAATTGTCATACCAGCATTAGTCGTGTAAAAATGTGCAAGTACATTTTTTTCTTACCTGAAAATACTATATCTTTAAATCTAGGACAAGATATTATTTTTCCATTTTAGTAGAGCTACTTTATAATGTTCAATTAGTTATGGTTTTAAACTAATTTATGAAGACTAGCATGCAACATCCAATTTCAAACTTCAGCACACAATTGCATGATACACTTATTTTGCTTGTCTGCTGCTATGTTTTACAAGTGAATTGGTAGTTTTAGTAGCAAGTGAAAATTTGTTTATTATCAAAAGTTGACAATTACTTTCTGCAACCAAATTTTTTCTTTTTTACAAAAGCATTATGAATAATAGTTTTTGAATAATTAAGAATCTATCTAATTTCAATTAAGAAATTTCTTTTTCCATTGTAGAAACGAATTTTTTGCATTTCTACTTCAGAAAACTCACTTCAAAAGGCATTATTATACTCCAAAGAATTAAACAAATTAAATTCTGAATTTTTGCATTTTTCATTCTTACAAACCTTTTTAAATTGTTTAGATTACAATTAAACTTCAAAATTACATGAAAATTGTCTCTATTATTATAAAAAAAAAAAAAAAAATGGTCTGATATTTATGTAATTCTATGATTTCAAAAAATCATTTGAAAAAGAAACGATTTTTTTCTAAGCTAAACTAATACTACAAAATTGTTTCATTTTATACACCTTCTTTGAAATTCATATTAAATACCATCTTTGTTGAGTAAAGGCTAGATTTTATGTGGTAAATTTTGTAATAGATTGTAGCATATATTAAAAAAAAATCTCACCAACAGTGTCTGGTTTAGTGGATTGTATGTGAAAATATCCACTCTCTTCTAGCAGTAATTTCACTTTTTTCATGAAAGGATAAAAAGCTTTGTATTCAGCAGCTGGTATCAAAGAAGGAAAATAAGCTATTGCAATTCCTTTAAGTAAATTCCATCCTTTAAGTGAAGCAAAAAACATGTTCACATGCACTCCAATCACTCTATTAAATAAGAGCAAAAAAGACAAATTAACTTAATTATACACACACACACAAAAAAACACTGATTGCTTTAGCAAAGGATATATTAATAATGAATTTTGTTATATGTATAAAGAGGAAAAAAACTGATTGCCAATTAAATGACTAAACTAATAAAAATAAAACAAACAAAAGTATTACATCTTGAATCTATATGTATATCATATAACAGCATATAAAAAGTAAAGTGTTGTTTCTCATTTATAATTTTTTTGTAGACGATTTTTGAACTAAATAATTTGAAATTGAAACAATAAATTGTTTTTAATTAATTTAATTTTTATTAATAATAATTAAATAATAACTGACAATTCTGCCAAGATTTTAGGATACATACATAAAAAGAAACCTTAAAGTGTTATAGGTTAAGTTATAAGAAAAACTGACAGAAGTACAAATTTTTCTTTCATAAATATAAATCATTTAAAATATTTTTCTTAGTATTCCCAGATGAAAGTCTATAAAATATACATCAAAGAATGTATATCTTTATACAACCTAAACCTATCTTTTTAAACTATCTTTTAAAACCTATCTTTAATTTGGTATTAAGTATTTTACACATTCTATAATTTGGCAAAGATTGAGCCTTGGCTTTCATATTTTTTCATATGGATTCGGGTATTTGTTGACCTTGAGAGCCAGATGGTGACACAATGCTACTTGCATTTTCATTAAACATGCATGTTTAATGTGCATATTTCAACACATTAAATATTTACATACTTTAGTTGTTTAAATATTTAGAGTATTGTATTAAATGGTTATTGTATTTAATATCTGCCTTAAAAACATAATGATGCTCGATTATCGGGCACAGCTGTGGTCCAGAACTTGCTGGATTAAAGAGAGTTTACCATGTTTGAAGTTTAACAAACACAATTAATAACTTCATTTTTGCCCATTTATAGAATAAAACAAGTCTATTTGGTTTATTAGTCTTTATTGGTCTTAGATATTTTTATTTTACCTATGCATAAATTTATATTCTATTCGAAAAATTTAATTCAGGAAATATTACTAAAATAATAAAATTATTTATTCACTTTATGTATGACTAAATTTGTTTCCATTTGTTTTAAATATTCTGCTGTCTAAATTACATATTAAAAATAATTTATTTCCCATAATAACTATGAATCAATAAATAATTTTATTTTAAGCTCCTTAAAAGTAAAATTCAACCAGACAGATGTACAAAGAGAAAACTGAATTTTACTTATTAGGATAGTATTTTCCTAGAAGTGTAGACACTAAAGATCCCCAGTCTCCTCCTTGTACATAAAAACGATCATGTCCCAATCTCTCCATCAATATGACAAAGAGTCTAGCTGCTGATCGTGCATCAAAACCTTTGAAATAGAAATATTTCAGATAAAATACGAGCATAAAAATAAAAGTGATAATAATTAAATATTACACTAAGCATTATAAAAATAATATTAGTAATAACAATAAGGTTTGTAAAATTAAACAATACATAAAAATTTCATTAAAAAGATCAAAATATGTTTACTATTATACAAAGAACACAAATCCAATAATTTTTTTCACAACATCTTACTATTCTCAACATAAATGAAAAAAAGTACATCAGCAAAATATATTCACAAAAATTGACTAATTAACAATTTTTGTTTCCTAAGCTCATTTTGACAATAATATTCAAGTAGTTCGTAGAAGTTTTGAGTACATGCTGGAGGAGAATATATATATATATATATACATACAATTCTAGACATTTATAAAATAGTTCAAGTTGTAAAAACTATTCTTTTAGTTAAAACTATAATTACTAAAATTAATTCCTTGAGGTTTTAAAATTTGCTATTAAGTAGTGCCAATACCAAATTGATTGCATAAAGCTGTTATAATTAATACGCTTTTATTAGCTTCACCTGTATGTTTGTATGTATGTATGTTTGTATGTAACTCACTTTTTGGGCTCGATTTTGGGACTGATGGCCCCATCTACTGGGGAGTCAGTCAACTGATCCGCGATCGAATTGCGCTCTTCCTATTTATAAAAAGAGGCGGATCGCAAAAAACTATTCTTTAACCGGCCAAGATTAAGTTTAAAAACTGAAAAAAAATATGCTTTTAGAATAATTCTAAAAAGTAAAAAATAATAAATAAGAATAAAATACTAAAAATTACTTCCTTTGTATGTTTTAAAAACTTTGCTATTAATGAAACTTAAAAATTATAAAGATTGATATCGACACCCACGCCTTTTAGAACAATGACATTCATTTTCTCGTCAGTCATTTTATTCTTATGTTAACAATTATTTTTTACTTTTTAGATTGATTAACTCTAAAAGCGTATTTTTTTAGTTTTTTTAAACTATTAATTTATTTTCAATACAACAAAGAAAAAAGTCAAAATGAAAGAAGGTGATTATAAATAAGATGTTCAAGAACCACTGAATAATTACAGCAATAAATGTGAGGGCAAAAATATAACTGGATTAATAATTACCTTTTTGGTGAGGAGCTTCTGAAAACCCATAGCCTGGAATAGAGGGACAGACTACTTCAAACACAAAATCCCTCTCAGAACTAGGAGTAGTGAGAAGAGGAATCATTTTGTAGAATTCATAGAAAGAACCAGGCCAGCCATGAGTAACCAGTATAGGAATGACTTTTAACTTTTTAAAAATAAAGATAAAAATGATGACTATGTGTTTTTAAAAATAAAAAAGAAGTTTTTTTTTCATAATTTTATAAAATATAACCAACGATTTTGTTTATACAAATTTAATTAATCATTTATTAACTAAAAAGGAGCAAACTCAACTTCTCCTTTTTAAAACATGTTTTAACCTTATCTTTTAACAAATTAAGATGATTATTGGTAAACTTATACAGCTTAATTCCATATTTAAATATAATTATTTCTAGCATCAACATAAAATTCTCTAATATATGTGCATGCATAAAATATGTATATACATGCAATATATGGGAAAAATATTCTATTTTAAATGTCTGTTTAGGAAGAAATTCAATTTGTTGAGGTTAAAAATTCAAGAAAAATGTTAAATTCAAATATTCTTACAATTGTTTACCTAGCATTAAGTTTTAGGGCTACAATTTTTTACATAAAATAATAAAGTAAATTTAATTTGTTCTTTAAGTTTAATAGCATATAAGAGCATAACAAATTTATCATTTAAAAGACTTTAATAATAAACTTACTTGGCTTCATTTACATTTTATTATCAACAAAAGATTATATAAACAGCTAATATAATTAAATAAAAAAACTTTTAATATGAACCTACAATTTTTAACAATTGTAAGCTCAATACAGAAAATTGTAATGATTATTTTAATAATTATATTGCTGATTTAAATATTATCTTTATTTATGGCTTTTTACATTATAGTAAAAATCTTATTTTTTGTCATTGTTAAAAAAAATATTCATTCTATAATGATGAATTGTAAAAAAATACAAAGAGGACTCCATATAATATAGAAAGGGAATTTCAAAATAAATAATATATGTACTACAATTGAAGAGGAAATTAACAATGGTTGTAACAACATATATATTTAATTATATCACCTTATATTTTAAAAAATTTGAATAATGGAACTTAATATTAAATTTTTTTTTTTTAACGTATGAAAGTAATTTAATACTATTTACATGATGTAAGTAAATTAAATCTAAACTCAAGTAAAAGAATAATGTAGGGTAGCCAATAAAGTTTATTAATAATTATTCGAACAGCTGAATTTGATTTTTTTTATTTAATAGTGATTGTTAAGAAATACACATATATAGATATAAATTCAATAAAATGTTTCCAAGAATTTTCATAGATAATGCAAAAAAATTCTTTACTAATTATGATTTTCGTTTTTCAACAAATAACCATGTATTTCTATTTATTAGTAAGCCATTGGGTCAAAAGAAAATAATTTCGGTTTCTGCAAATGCTTTAAAATGGTGAAAACCGAAAAGGATTTTTTTGCTAATCCCATAGAATTTCTATGGAGTCAATCTATTTTATTTTACATGAAATAAATTTTCATAAAATTAATATACTATGAAACGACAAACATACCTTTTTTCCTTCAGGCAAATTAGGTTTCACATGGACAAAATGGACATCAATACCTTCAATACATGTTTTGAAATGTTGATATATATTTAGCTGTCCTTCTTGTTTTCTCCAATCATATTCTGTTTTCCAATATTCCACAATAGATTTTAAATAATCAGTATTAAACCCATAGTGGAATTTGGAGTCCTCTACAGGCGACTCATAGCGGACATTTTGTAAACGATTCTGTAAATCTGCCAAAACTTCATTTGGAACATGAATTTTAAAGGAGCGAATTGAAGTATCGAGTGAATCGTCTGGGGAAGAAAAATCACAATAATTCAAATAAGAAAGAATTACTATAAGAAGAATCAAATAAGCTTTTTATACAATAAATTAGATAAAATTATTTTAAGCAGATTTTAATTTAAAAAAATTCCAACTCAATGAATTCTCTAAAATTTCACCATACAGCATAAGAAAAAGAAAATTTTATCAAGTAATTACGTTATTTTTTTTACAAATTTTTAAACATTCTTTGAAAATTTACAGCCATTTCATATTATATGTAATTTTAAGAATGAAATGAAAGTGCCAAGTAAGAAAGTGAAGAATGTAAATTATCAGGAAAAATATATTTATACAAGTTAGATGATCGAAATGCCCCTTATCGCAAATCAAATTCATCCATCTCAAAATTAGGGTTTTATTTATATGTTAGTACATTGATACTTGTACATAGGTATGTTTATAAATATGTTAGCAAAAAGGTGAACTTGACTACTAAACTTGTAATAAATCCTAGTTATAAGAATAAATTTTTGTGAAATTTAAATTTTAAAATAATTGATATGCATTCAAAGCTGATCTAAGATGTAACAATATCTTAATTTAACAAATTTGTTTGACTACAGTTATATTTAAAAGCTTATATTTTGCTACTTTGATAAACAAAAGAAATTAATTACAGCAATTGCAATTAAACATATGATTGCTTTATTACAGAGAAAATGAATACGTTTCATAGCTAGTTCTTGTTTATATATTAACAATATAATTAATATTGCTTTTAAAAGTATGACATAACTATCAATATAAAGGAAATTATTAATTGATTTTAATTTTAACTTTATAATAACACAATCTTATAAATAACTATTATATATTTTCATACATTTATAATCTGGAGATAATTAAATATTATTCCACAGTCATTCATAATTTGGTCAGAAAAATAATTTTCATATAAAAATCTGATATGTAACACTAATTATATTATAATTATTTCTAATTACACAACACAAAAATTAATAGAAATACTAATAAGAGTTTAATGTCCTGTGAAGCAAATTTTTTTTCTAGATGAAACAAGTCTCAAGACAAGCACTTAATTAATAAAAATAGTAAGATGATTTAAAAAAGTTATTGTTCTTGTGGCTAGTCCTCAGTGTCCCCATGGGGAGCTTGCCCATCTCCAGCTTGGGATAGATACCCACGAATTTGCTTATGGATGGAGGGAGGGAAAGGGGGAGCTTTTGTTGTGATGCAGCATCAGTAGATAGAAGTCTGACTTTGCTCTGAGTGTCACTGAAGAAGGAGGTTAGTGCTTTAAGGGAGGGCTTTTAGGGAAATTACCTAGTATTTGTGTATAAAATGGGAGAAAACCCAGAAAACTCCCACCAGGTAGTCTAACAAACAAGGCAAGATGCTGAATATCACAAACACCACACCAAAAAAAAAAAAAAAAATGACAAGAAATGGAATAAAAATATAAAGAGTTGCATAGAATATACTGACTTTATCTTGGAAAATAAATGTTCTTTTAATTAAATATGTGAATCATGAAATTTAAAATGCTTTAATTTCCAGTATATATAATAAATGGTTTATATGTTAAAAAAACCTTAGATTTTTGTAGTATGAATTGTATGCCACTGTATACAATCAGGGAAATTTTTTTTTGCTAATTTCATAAAATCGTCACATTAAAATGCTTTTAAAAACATAATTTTGTACGAAAGAAAAATAATCAATCTTCTAAACATAAGCAAAACCATTTTAAATGATGGAAACAAATTAGACTTTTACAAAATTAACACAGAATGCAAGACACATTATGCTCGTACATCAAAGTGTGAGCTAGAAAAGCTGGAATTAAATTACAAATAAGAAATAAGAACAGATGACCAATCATCAGAAAAGTATTTTTTTTCTTTTCAGAGCAGATCATAAATTCATATTTTTCGATTTCCACTATCGTTAATCTGCATTATTAATTTTTTTATATAATTTCAATGGCCCTTTTTTTTTTTTTTTTTTTTTTGTTAAAAACGTTTTTTAAAACAACAGGAAAAAAGTTTGTTTCTTTACAACACGGATAAAAACAAGGCTATATATGAATATGGTATGTCAAAATACTGGTGCAAATCATCCACAAATTAAATATATTTTTAATTTTTGGATAGAAATTTGTGTTTATGTGTTATATAGCACTGTCTATTATAGGCAAGAATGTACAGTGATATTAAATGTAGATATTAATATAGGATATCTGTTTTGAATAGTCTGTTCGGGATAAAATCATAGCAAATGAATTTGACATCTGCTTTGTCAAGTAAAGAACTTGAAAAATAATATATAAAATTATTTAATACTGTATATTCATGGCTATTAATAACCCTAGTAATTTTATATTTACAACTATTTTTACACACGAAGGAGAAAAAAAAATTCTATTCAAATTTTACGCTGTTAACTTCTACAAAATAATTAAAATAAAAAAGGAACTGTACTTTTTAGTTAATTAATGGAGTAGAAAATTTCAGAATGCGATAGCATATAGCAGTTTTTGATACTTTTTTTACTTAACATGCTTTTGAGCTATGCGTTTTATGCTGTGTGGCAAAAGAAGAAAAAAAAATACTACTTAGAAATACAAATGTGAATACTTTCATTATTTTCTACTTGATTTTCTCTTTATTTCTTATACTGTGATTATGTTTAAAGTATTGCTGCATGAAAATTAACTATATGTGTCTATTGTAATGATCTTGGTGGAGGCCTTTAAATCAAGAGAGCCATAATAATAATAATATAAATTTGTTTACATTGGTATTTTCCAACACTGATTTAAAAGTTACTTAGAATTTATCGTTATTTATAAAAATAAATTTAATCCTTTAAATTTTATGTATGTCATACACATATAAAATCAATCTATAAAATATTAATGAATTACATAATATAAAATATTAGAATGCTGTATAGGGTCATAAAAATTACATTACATTAGCAAAAAATTTTTCTAACAAAATTTGAATAGAAAATTAATAACTATATATTTTTTTGAATCTTATGGATAGTTAAATGTAATGTTTCCAAAAAACTTCCTAATTTTTTTTATTGCTTTCATTTTTTTTATAAAAAATTAGCCAATAATTTCTCATGTCATATTTCTGATGTATATATATATAATATTCAAGCAAAACACCAAATTAATATTGATATTCTTATGTCATATTTATTCAAAGATAAAATATGCAAAAATAAATCATTAAAAAATATAAACAATAAACTTTCATAGCACACCATTATTTGGTCTTGGACCTTTTCCAAACCACCCTTCTTCATAACCACTTTGATCTGGTTTCACTTTTCCAAAGAACAAACTGAATACCCATTTCAGCATTCTATACAATGTTAATGCCACAATAGAAAGTCCCAAAACCATTTTTAAAAAATTAGCCTGGAAAAAAAAGTTTATAAAAAAATGTAACATTATAAAGAAAATGTTAAAATTTTTTATCACATACAATATAGTTTAATTATTATCCGAAAATTTTCTTTTTTATTAATGGAAAAATATTTAGATATACAGAAGAAAAAAAAGTTAACAGTCTGAACACATTTTTTTTTTCCAATTTATTGACAATTAAGAGCACTATTATAATAACAACAAGAAAAGAGTTTTTTAAAACCAAGTAAACAAATATAAAAAAGTTAAACATTAAAAAAAGAATGATTCAAGCATCTTTCGATGAAACATTAAAATTAAAAATCATATTCTAATGCATGCACAACAAATAATATATCAAATATTCTATTGTTGTATTCATAAAAAGAAAAAAAATTATATTTTCATATATACAGATTAGTTCCTAATTTAGCATGAACTAATAGGTTTATTATAAAAAAAAAAAAAAAAAAAAAAAAAAAAAAAAATCAACGTTTATTCATAATAAATCTAAATAATCAAACTAAATGCCAATAATTTATTCTGTAGTCAGAATTAATACTAAACTGATGGTTTAAGCATGTATTTATAGATGTTTTGAATTGCTTTAAATATGTAGATGAATTGCAATTTACATTTCCATTATCAAAAAATTAATATATTTAATATTTGATATTTCCTTAATAATTCAAGCAAAATTTAGAGGACAATATTATGCTATACATTTGATTGCATTTAATTCAAATAAAATTTAGGATAAATTTTGTTTAAAAGTAAACAGGATGAGATATGGATGAATATGCAATTACATTTACTCTGAATTAATAACAAAATTAATCATTTAAACAATGAAAAATAAAATGTAGCAGTTAAGGTTAATTTTTGAACTTATAGTTAATTACTTAGTAATAGTTAATATTAAAGAAGCAAATAAATAAAGGTACTCTACAGTAAATAAATAAAAGTATCCCTCTTCAGTAGGATATAAATTATTTCAGATAAATTTGAAATGAAAAAAAGCAAAGAATGAAATAAAAATTCCACAAAGGTTAATCAATGTAAGAGAAAAATTACAGTTTTTTAATATTAAGCAAGAATAATATTTGAGTATTCTAAATATTGAAATTCATCATAACAATTTGCTTTAAAATCTAACTTTTATTTACCTGGATTAAGACCAAAAGTTTTCTATTAAAATAATAGTTTACTATTAAGATAAATTTATGATAATTCAAAGCATACAGAGAAATTGCAATTTTATATATGTTACATATTTCTATATTTTTAAAACAGTATAAATCTAACTTTAAAAAAAGTATGCAAACATTAAAATTAAAAAAAAATATAGCGATTATTTAAAAGACTAATAATCAAGATTAAAAAATAAGCATAATTAAAATTAAAAAGGGAGGTTTACATTTATCACTTGCGTAGATTTTAAATTTCCTTCTTTATCATCCCTTTAAACCGAAAAAAAGAGTAGTAGTTCCCTGTCAAATAGAATTGCCACTTATATATTTTTTTAAAAACTTGTAAATAATTTCAAAATGAGGACATTTTTTACAGTGAAATAACTGAAAGATTTATTTTCTATAACAATCATTTTTAAAGTTTTATTCTGTATAGTTATGCTCACTCAATTTTCATAATTTTTTTATATTTTTACTGATATTTCTATTTGTGAAATATGACGTCACATCTCTTTTTGTCACGTGTCAATGGTGTTAAAATGAAAGTTATCTATTCTGTTATCGACTACTAGCGCCATCTATTTAACAATTCAAATATAAATTCTAATTAGTAAAAAATATTTAAGCATGTATTCATTTTAAGAAGTTGTTGCATTTCTTTCAAAATAATAAAAATTATATTTCTAAATAGAAACGATAACAGCAGAGAAAAGTTATAAGCGATTTTTGGTTTGATTTTTTTTCCTTTGTTATAATAGGGGGTTTTGATAATAAAAAGGAATAATTCACGAATGAAATAAAAATATTAATAAAATCTGAAGTTACTAAAAATAATATTAAATAAAATTTATGAATTTAAAACCTACTACTTCATGATTTAATAGATAAATAAGAAAATAATATATAAATAAGTGCATCAAATATTACAATTTTAAAGGAAATGTATTTATCATTTTTAGTATTCTATAAAATAACGTTATACATAATTTGGGTATTAAATATAATCTTTAAAATTATTACAAATGTTTAATATGTTACCAATCAGTCACAAACGCAGCCATCAGATGAAGAATGACAGTCTGCACAGCTTCGAAGCATTTGTATATTATGCAGGAATTTAACGTATAAAATTCTTCAGTGTAGGAAAGGGCAATTTATATACAATTGGGATTTATATACAAAAGTTACAAGGTATTAGTTCGGAAAATTTTGAAAGCCATTTAAGAGGATAAGAAGAATGGCTTGGCAGGAATAAATATAAATGGAAATGTTTTACTTTAAGTGTTAATATGGATTCCCACTATATACTAAGATGGCATGTTACAAACGTTACCCAATCAGCCGATAGAGTGTGCAAGAAATCAGGTTCCTAATTGAGGTTTTGCAATGGACGATGTTAGTATCTGGTAGGAATCCAGTTATGCAATATAAAATGTTTGATTTGCAACCAATACATACAATTGTATCTTAAATACCCTACCTATCAGTCACTTATGAGAGAAACTGAAATGTACATATCAGAATTTCCTTAGAGGAAAATGAAAAAAGATAATAAAGAAGCAATGAAAATGCATTCCGCACACATACAATTTATTTGATAAAGTGGAATCCATACAATGGAATAATGGACTATGGGTTACGGGATCCATATAAAGTGGAATCCATATAATGGAATAATGGACTATGGGCTACGGGATCCATATAAAGTGGAATCCCATAGTCTCCCAGATGCAAAATTCTATTAAATAGAATTTCAACAATAGCAGGTCTACTTTTTCAGTATAAAAGTCCTTTAATAGCTTATCTTCACGATATTCCCTTAACTGGAAAAAACAATTTGAAAAATTTTGATTTACCATGACAACATATGATTTTTTTTTTTTTTTTTGGCAATGTTGAATTTAGTGATAATTTCATAAAGATGATTCTATTTGATCGTTACTTGAGAATTTTATTAAATAAAAAGTTGCTCTCTCTTTTTAATAAAAATAATAATAATAAAAGAAAACATTCTTCCTGTGGAAAATCTTCTGAAACTGATATTTTAAAATTAATTAATTTAGCAAAATATGGTTAAAAAAATTTAATTAATTGATGCTTAAAGTTGTCGAGTTTTATTTTACAAAATGAAATGTTTTTCTCCATAATAAATAAATTAAGATAGAGAATATTTTATTTCAGGTTTATTGTAAAAGATTTCAGTTATTATTATTAAAATTTATGTGAAGAATAAAATTTTTTGTATTGATATATTATATTAATTTTGATAATTGTATCTAATGAAATTAAGCAACTTTTAAATTCCAGTTAAAATACTTTTTCGACTTCAGATGCCTTTTATTTATAGTTTAGTATGACCTATTGAGTATTCACAGACGGCTACGCGTTGTTTTTGAAAACAAAATCCTGGGTGCTCGCTTGTTTACAGTTGTTGTTGATTTGAATACAGCAAAATTTGTATTCAAATCAACAACAACTTGACAAACATAATAGACGTTTGCTGTTTCGTCCCTGTCGTTATCGAAAAGTTTGCTTTTAGTGTTTTTAAGATTTTCTTTGAAAAAGAACATTTGTTCCCTTCGATGTTTATACTTTCTATAAAATGCTATCTAATTTTTCTGTGAAGATGTTTAGTACAAAAAGCTCTTCATCATACTATAAAAAGTATTATATGGCCCTATGGATAATTCTAGGAAAACAGAATGTAATGGTAATGCTATAATAGTATAACATTATTTTTAGTATTGTAAGCTATTTGTGTATAGAATCGCAAAATTTTTCTTCCCTGTGCATTATTTTTAATCTAATTTATTCATCACATTTAAAATTTATGAGTTCGTACGTGCATACTATAAATTAAAAACTGGTGAATAATTTTATGGATAATCTCAATTCGTTTTCAATAAAGAATGACACCATAAATTATAAATAAACCATTTATTATTATTTTTTTATTCATTATTCATATTTTTTTAAAATTTTTTCATTGGTTTGTATTATTTCTGACATTGTTGACCAATTTCCTCTTTCATTATTAATTTGAAATACCTTTTTAACTTCTGTTGTATTGTACATAAAATACGTACTGTTGTAATTAAAATTACTCCTTTACATTTTGTTTTAGTCATTGTGTTTGATTTCTTAACGAAAATATAAAATCATAAATATAATATTGTAGACTACAAGTCATGAATGATTGCATACATCTATATAAATATTTTTGATATCTTTAAAATTTCCAAAAGTAGTAATCTTACGCTTTATGGTGTTGATACTTTAAAAATGTTTTGAAATCTACATAAGAAGAAAAATGTTTAAATTATGTTTGGAAGAACCTTTCTATACATGATTAGTAAAATAAAGACTTCAGACCACGTTCTTTACGTAGTTTAAAATGGTAAAATTCTTTAAATCATAAATTCCGTATTGTTTCTGGATACTTAAACAAGGTTGAAAAATTCATGCTGTTTGCAACCGAAAGCAACAGCATCCGTCGTGTTCTTTTATCGAGGACTTATATACGGACTTTTATCACAAGTTCTGTTTTGATCTTTGATTTCTTGAGTAATTTTAAATTCACGAACCTGATCTAATCTCTGCTATATCAGAGTTAGTAAAAAGTAAAAGTGACGTGTAATAAATTATATGATTGCATTCACCATGTGATCAAAATCAATGAAGTTTATTTATTGGATCTTGGTTTGAAACTTAACTTACAACCTTTTTTTATAAAGATTTATTTTAGAATTGATTTAAGATAAGTATTTCACTAAGACTAATTTTCTCTTCTTAGCTATATCTGCACCTGAAATAAACACTTTCCATTTTGCTCTCGAGCTGAAAAGTGGATAAAGTTTGGTTTTGGTTTACCGCTCTACAGTCATTTGTGCACACTTTAGGCTAACTAGACCGGATCTACAATTTAACGTGGATTCCAATCCACCAATAAACATCCATGCCACCGCCAGGAATCGAACCTTAAAAGCCTGTGGCACCAATTACAAGAGCGCTAGCCAATTGGCCATCAGGCCACAAGTGAATAAAGAGTATCGTAATGCGTGATGTGACTGTGGGCCAGCCACCCTTCACGTTCACGTGGTTGAAAGAAGCATATGTGGTACATGAGAATGAACAGATTATCCTCAGAAACATAGTCGAATTCGAGAATGAACAGATTATCCTCAGAAACATAGTCGAATTCGAGAATGAACAGATTATCCTCAGAAACATAGTCGAATTCGAGAATGAACAGATTATCCTCAGAAACATAGTCGAATTCGAGAATGAACAGATTATCCTCAGAAACATAATCGAATTCGAGAATGAACAGATTATCCTCAGAAACATAGTCGAATTCTACTCTAACTTAGTCATCACCAAGGTTAATTTGGTTTGTCGCTCTACGGTAATTTTTTGCACACTTTAGGCTAATTAGACCGGGACCTACATTTTAACGGGGATTCCGAACCACTTACAAACATTCATGTCACCTCTAGGATTCAAACCTGAAGTCTGGGGTGTCAATGTCCAGAGAGCTGCCAGTTGGTCATCAGGCCGCCTAGCCATCACCAAGTTGGATCCAAATATAAAGGTAATTATACAAAATGCACCTGTAGGGTGATAAATAGAAAAAGGTGGGTGGTAAATAGAGAAGGGTGTTGGTATAGACAATTGATATTCATATGCTAGTAAAATAAAATGCGAAGTTATTAAGAAAATTTTAAATAATAAATTTGAAATTATACTTCTTATGTAATAACACAGTACTTTCAAAGTCTAAAATTAACTGGAATTTTTAAATTTCAAAGAATTCTAAAGATAAAGCATATATTCAAATATTAAGGGTTAAAAATTTTATAGTAAAGTAAAGTAATTGTTATGTTTATAACAAATTAAAGTAACTGTAATTTTTATAGCAAAGTTAATGTTTGATAACACTATCAATATTTTATAATAATATTAATATTTTTTAACAACATTAATGTTTAACTGTTTAGGTATTGAAAATGATCTATTATGGTGCAAATGAATAATCCGAATTCCGATACCATGATTAATAATTCTTTTTCAATAAAATTTATCAAACAATTTGACTTTAACGTGTATATTGGCAGATTTAGTTGCCATGCACTTCTATCTGGATGATTGCATTGAGAATGATATTGTAAGAGAAATATGGCTTGCTCAGTATATATAAAAGGAAAAAAAAAATTGAATTTAAATACAAATATAGGATAAGTAAAATTACAAATAGAGAGAGAGCTGATAAAAATATTATTTAGTTAAAATATTCAGTGAAGTACGCGGGCGTTTATTATGGATGGGAAGAGTAATGTCATAATCAGGAAGGCGTTTGAGCAGAATATTAGGAATATTATTATAAAAATTAGTTGCGAACTTGTGAATAAAATTTTTAATTGAAGGAATTTCCAGAGCAGAGAGAATATCTTTATTTCTGACAAACCATGGTGCATCAACTGCCATGCGTAATACTTTATTTTCAAGAGTTTGAATATCTTTGATTCTAGATTTGCAAGCGGATCCCCATATTGGACTGGCATATGTTATAATGGGACGCAAGTAGACCATATAGATAAGAATTTTAGTATCAATGTTGGTATGACTATTGCGAGAGATAAGAGGATAGAGTTTTTTAACAGCCATATTCAATTTATTTTTGATATAATTGACGTGAGAATGATAGGTAAGATGCTTGTCAAGTATGACTCCAAGGTATTTTGCTTCACTTGACCAAGTTATAGGAGTATTATAAATAGTAATATTAGGAATAAAAATTTATCAAAATAATGTGCCATATATAAATATATTATGATATTTATTTAAACGGATAACACAATTTTTCATTTTCTATTATATACGCACAAAATGCATACTTATTTATACATATTGCATAAGAAATTTTTTAAAAGAATTTCTTATATTAACAAGTATGCAATGTAATAATGATGCAAGTATTATTAAGTATGCAAACCACTTTTTTCATTAAAGGACACATTTTAATGAAAAAAACGGTTTGCATACTTTTATGAATACACAAAAGTTATTTACAAAACAAAATTATTTTTCTGCCTCTATCATGTTAAAATTTGTGTTCTTAGATATTCTTTATTTTTTATGAATTTAGAATAAACATTACCTTTTAATTTTTATAAAAATTTTTCCAAAGCATTCATTGATATATTTCTTTTGTTTTGAAACCATATTTCATTCTGTATGTTATTCGAAAACGATGCAAAATACATATAATTTGTAATAGAATAATTGAAGATGATAATATAATAATTGAAAATGCAAATAATTTGTTATACATAATGTGCTAAAATAATGTCTTTCCCCTCATTTTCTATTATAATGCACTTTATCAATGTAGTGTTGCATTCCAGTTACTAATTTTGCCACAATCACCAATCTAAAACGTTTTCTATATAAGCTATCTGTATCTGTGCAATCTGCTTAATCTAAGAAAGAAAATTGAAACAACATTATGGTTGCACAAATCAAATGTGCATTCTAATACTGTATCGTCCATTATCATCTATATCAGGGATGGCCAACCCAAATGATCTTGCCGGTTACTTTGGAAATGCATCATAACTCCACGGGCAGCATATAAAATTATATATCCCCATGTTAGATTTAGAGTTATAGATATTTTTTATAGTGAAAAATTGAAATATAATGAGTTATTATTTTTGTGTTTACTTTTATTCTTACATGTAAACATAGATAATATAATAATAATGATACTAAACGCACATTGTAAGGAAATATGTAACACTTAAAAGGAAATATAAAAAATATATAAATATACGAAATAAAAAAAAAATGAAATCAATAAAAAATATTTATTTTACTACTGCGATATTTGTCTCTCCACTCTTTCACTTAGCTTTTGCAAATTGATCTCAATTTGGGTATTTGCCCGTTATGGTGTTGATAGTGCCCGTTATGTTTGAGCGTATTTTGTGTTTGGTTAATTTTATTTTCCGAGAAAAAAAAACGATTCGCAGGTGTAAGTTGAACTCAAAGCGCTAACAACTTTTGTACCAGATTTCTGAAAGTGGAAAATTTATCTTGTGATGTAAGTGTTATAAAAATCTATTTTTGATTATGATGTTTCAAATATGCTTTTTAATTCAATATTGCATTGTAAGTCAACCAGTTCAATTTCGAGGTATTCTGGGGCCGACTCTGGGGAATTGAGATGAATATATTACAAAAATTTTGTTGTATTTGTCTAACTCTAAATTACTGAATTGGCTTTCAAAAGCATCTGGAAGTTTTCTTATTTCGTTCGCATATTTGATGTAATTTTGAATATATGGATGCACAAATAATGTATTTTTTAAATACATTGGTTTTCACTACTTTGGCCATTATAAACTAAATATATTTTGTAAAAGTGTGATAAATATCACGGCCGCAAAAATATTCAAGGCGGGCCGCGGGTTTGCCGCCCCTGATCTAAATCTTCTTGGAAGATAACAATAATTTCAATAACTCGTAACTATATTTTTTACTTGCAATTTTTAACACTGTGGGGCGCTACACGTCCGCTGGGGTTGCTGCATGCATTTAGTAAAATGAACAACACAGAGCGTCCCATTGACAACCAAGATTAATCTAGTGCGAATTTTATAAACAACGCATTTCATACCAACATATGACGTTGAGAAAGTATTATTTGTTAATTTTCTTTTGGTAAATAGAAGTTGAGAAGAAAAACCGAGTTGAAATGTTTTCTATTGTGTTTATTATTGGTCTACTCCAACTCTTCCTGCTTGCTTCTTATTCAGGTATGTGATCTTTCCCAAAACTTCGTGCATCACTTTTTATTCTAAATAATGTATTTTTCTTTAACAAATATTTTAAATAGATACTACTGTGTTTATATATTAGTAACATACGTTAAAGATGTTTTATTTATATATTTGTGTGAAATTAGAAAAATCATAATAAATATCGATTTATGTACCGATTCAGAATAATTAAAAGAGGAAAAGAATAAAAATGCTCTAAATATTAATTTTGTAATGAATATCTTAGCTGCATTTGTCTAATAAAAATTACTTTTGATAATAAAATGATTGGAATATACTAATGCATTATCTTGCTATATCTTCTCGATTTTATGTTGTGTAAACTATAAATAAATTTAAATCACTATAAATAAATATAAATGCTCATTTTTATCCACGTTGCTTGTGTTTTAGGACTTCATCTACGTATTTTTAGATTGTTTTTAGTTGTAAGATGCAAAAAATTGATTTATAGTTATGTTGGTCTCGGTTTTGATATGATGAGGATTACTGCTTTAATTTACGGTTAAAAATAAATATAATTGATTTATGTAGGCACTAATTATTTAAATATGAACATTTTTGAAAACTCTGATAAATCAGTGATCAGAATCAGTGAAATCAGTGATATTAGTTGGCTTTGTGAAACAATAGTTTAATTACTACAAATGAAAAATTTTTGTAGGAAAATTAGAAAATGATAGAAATGTATTAATTAAACATTTCAAAATACTTTTATAAAAATTACATTATATCCTAAATAAA
The DNA here is from genome assembly GCA_021605075.1 of Caerostris darwini. Taxonomy (NCBI): domain Eukaryota; kingdom Metazoa; phylum Arthropoda; class Arachnida; order Araneae; family Araneidae; genus Caerostris; species Caerostris darwini. Next base: position 319,964 of record BPLQ01005580.1, on the reverse strand, counting down.
ATAAAAATTTCAATAAAATTATGTGATAAAAGAAAAGTTAATGTAAAAAAAAAAAAAAAAAAAAAAAAAAAAAAAAATTTGCATTACAACTACGTATTTATTTTATTACATATCTTTCTACTTTATAATGTTTACTTTTATGATTTTGAAAAATACATTATTAATTAAAAGAATGATAAAATTTTTTGATTGATAAAATTTAAAAATCTTTTTATTCACCATTTCAACACCAGAATGACTTATAAAGCAATAACATTTTTTTAGTGCAAAAAATTACTTTTTTTATTCATTTATTTAAAGCAAAATATAATTAGTTGGGCAAAGAAACTTAAAATTTTATAGAATTCTAAGGAAAATGAGCAACAATAATGTAAACAACTGAAATGTAAACAATAATGCATCTCTTTTTTTTTCTCCCTTTTTATAGAATGATAATTCAAAATCCATATGAAAGAAAATATAATACTATTATTTACTTAGAATAAAATGAAATTATTGCACATTATACATATAACGTACAATATTCTACGAAGATGCACAAATGAAAAATACTAAGTACACCTCATTCTGAAAACATGACTTGCAGCAAAAATTTGTTTTGGAAGTCAACTGTTTACGTGAGATTTCCATTAATACACAAAAATTAAAAATGCATTCCTGATTACAAATTGGCTGAAAAAAATATATTTAATTTATGTACATGATCGTAATTTTACACACACACACACACACACACACACACACACACACACACACACACACACACACACACACACACACACATTTATCAAGGTCGTGAAAGAAACCGAGTATTTTGCAACAGCAACAAATGTAAAGTTATTGGATTATTTTAAAATTTATTCTCCTTATTTTATAATAAAAGATCAATATGTCGGGGATAGGCAGATTCTACAAACAGAAAATATTCAATTATGATAGGAATTGAAGGAGGCTTTAATAAGAAAAATTAATATTTGGATGCTTTTATTTGTAAATAATAGATTTCTATTAATTATATGTTAAATCAAATTTACTTTTAGATATATTCTAATTTAAACCTTTTCTTATTTAGAGGCCACTAAGCCAGAAATAAATCCATTTCATTTTGGACGCACTTTGAAAATTGGTGAGAGAGTGTCTGTCACATGCGCTGTAAGGGTAGGCCAATCTCCATTCACATTTTTATGGCTGAAAGATGGTTCAGCAATACAAGAAATGGAGGCCATTACCATCAGAAATATCGATGAATTCAATTCAAATTTAGCCATTACTAGGTTAGGTCCAGAGCACAATGGCAATTACACATGTAGAGTGAGTAACAGGAAGGGATCTAGCGAACAGTCGGATGTTCTCACCATGATGGGTAAGCCTTAAAGTAACATATATCATAAATGAAAGGGTTTTTTTCTTCTGTATTTGTAATAATCTTGCATTATAATAGTTATAAATATTTCACAAGTCTTGTCTTATTACTGAGTATCCATTTATTAATGAAAAGTATTTTATATTTATTACAACAACTTATTATTATTGGATAAATGTTTTTATATATAATCTCCTTTGGTATTTTATTTAAAATTAATGAAAAAAATTGGATTCTTCGGAAAAGTATTTATATTCATTTATTTTTGGAACAATATCTGATGTAGTTTGTAAAATGATTTTAATCTTATATATTGAGAAGAAAGGATCTTCATTGTTTTGAAGATTCTTCGAAGGAAATATATGCATGGTATTTATAGTATTTTTTTTTTTTTTTTTTTTTTTTGCAAATCTGTTAAATAATGAATAAATATTAAACTACAGAAACATTGTTATTAATTATTGTAATATATTTTCAAGCGATTTATAACTTGTAATATGTGCCTAAGAATCTCAATATATTAGTAAATTCATAAATTGATGAGAGAGTGATGAAAGATTTAAATTGGAAATTGGTGAGAGAGTATCCGTCTTATGCGCTGAGAGAGTATCCGTCATATGCGCTGTAAGGGTAGGTCAACCTCTGTTCACATTTTTATGGCTGAAAGATGGTTCAATTACACAAGAAATAGAGGCCATCACCATCAGAAACATCGATGAATTCAATTCAAATTTAGCCATTACTAAGATAGGTCCCGAGCACAATGGCAATTACACATGCAGAGTGAGCAACAGGAAGGGATCTAGCTAGCAGTCGGATGTCCTCACCATGATGGGTAAGCCTTAAAGTAACATACATCATAAATGAAAGATTTTTTTTCTCTGTATTCATAGTAATCTTATTATAATAATTAAAAACATTTCACAGGTTTTGTCTTATTACTGAGTATCTATTCATCAATGAAACGGATTTTATACTTATTACAACAACTTATTATTTTTCAATAAATTTCTTTATATATAATCTCCTTTGATATATTACTTGAAATCGGTGAAAAAATTAGATTGTTCGGAAAAATATTTATATATATTTATTTTTGGAACAATATCTGATGTAGTTTGTGAAATGATTTCATCTTATATATTAAGAAGAAAGGATTTTCATCATTTTGACGATTCTTCGTAGGAAATATATGTAGATCATTTATTGTTCTTTTTAAAAAATTTTTTTTTTACAAGTCTGTTAAATCATGAATAAATATTGAAGAGACATTGTAATTATTAATTGTAATATATTTTTCAAGTGATTTATAACTTGTAATATGTACCTAATAATCTCAATATATTGTAAAATTCATAAATTGGTGAGAGAGTGGTGAAAGATTTAAATTGGAAATTGGTGAGAGAGTATCCTTCATATGCGCTGTAAGGGTAGGCCAACCTCTGTTCACATTTTTATGGCTAAAAGATGGTTCAGCCATACAAGAAATGGAGGCTGTCACCATCAGAAACATCGATGAATTCAATGCAAATTTAGCCATTACTAAGCTAGATCCCGAGCACAATGGCAATTACACATGTAGAGCGTGCAACAAGAAGAGATCCAGTCGGATGTCCTCACCATGATGGGCAAGGCTTAAAGTAACATACTACATCATAAATGAATGGTTTCTTTCCTCTGTATTTGTAATAATCTTACATTATAATAATTACAAATATTTCACAAGTCTTGTCTTATAACAGAGTATCAAGTCCTCAATGAAAAATGTTTTATACTTATTGCAACAACTTATTATTGTTGAATAATTTTTTTTATATATAATCTCCTTTGTTTGATTATTTTAAATCAATGAACAAATTGGATTCTTCGGAAAAGTATTTATGTATACTTATTTTTGGAACAATATCTGATGCAGTTTGTAAAATGATTTCATCTTATATATTAGGAAGAAAGGATCTTCATACCGTACCATGCTGAATATACCGGTTCTCGTTAGATCACCGAAGTCAAGCATCATTGGGCGCGGTTAGTACTTGGGTGGGTGACCACCTGGGAACACTGCGTGCCGTTGGCAAATTTGAGACCTGAATGGCCGAGTGTCTAGCGCTCTGGCGCTCGGTGCCACAGGTTTCGGGTTCGAATCCCGGCGGGGCCATGGATGTTTGTAGTGGTTCGGAATCCACTTTAAGCCGTAGGTCCCGGTCATCCATGACTGTAAGAGCGCTTACGGAGCAAAAGTCAGGCTTCTACCTACGGGTGCTCCATTACAACAGAAGCTGCTTCCTTCCCCTTCAATCATGAGTACATATGGGCTCGTGGGCTTGGCCAGCCAAGTGGGATAAGAAACAACAAACAACAACAACAGGATCTTCATCAAAAAATCGTCAAAATAGATTTTTTGTAGGAAATATATGTATGTCATTTTTTTTTTTTTTTTTTTTTTTTACAAATCTGTTAAATATTGAACTATAGAAACATTGTTATTATTTATTGTAATATATTTTCAAATGATTTATAACTTGTAATGTGTACCTAATAATCTCAATATATTGTACAATTCATAAATTGGTGAGAGAGTGTCATATGCGTTGTGAGCGCATGTCAATTTCCATTCATATTTATATGGAAGATGAAAGAGGGTTCAGCCAAACAAGAAATGGAGGCTTCACCATCAGAAACATAGATGAATTCAGTTCAGATTTAATCATTACTAGGCTAGGTCCTGAGTACAGTGGCAATTATACATGCAGAGTGAGCAACATTAGGGGATTCAGGGAACAGTCGGATTTTCTCACCATGATCGGTAAGCCTTAAAGTAACATACATCATAAATGAAAGATTTTTTTTCTCTGTATTCATAGTAATCTTATTATAATAATTAAAAACATTTCACAGGTTTTGTCTTATTACTGAGTATCTATTCATCAATGAAACGGATTTTATACTTATTACAACAACTTATTATTTTTCAATAAATTTCTTTATATATAATCTCCTTTGATATATTACTTGAAATCGGTGAAAAAATTAGATTGTTCGGAAAAATATTTATATATATTTATTTTTGGAACAATATCTGATGTAGTTTGTGAAATGATTTCATCTTATATAAGATGAAAGGATCTTCACTGTTTTGTAGATTCTTCATAGATAATAAAAATAATTTATTATTTTTTTTTACAAATCTGTTAAATCATGAATACTATAATGAATTGAACTATAGAAACATTGTCATTGTTTATTGTAATATATTTTCAAGCGATTTATAACTTGTAATGTGGACCTAATATTCTCAATATATTGTAAAATTCATAAATTAGTGAGAGAGTGGTGAAAAATTTAAATTGGAAATTGGTGAGGAAGTGTCATATGCGTTGTAAGCGCAAGTCAATTTCCATTCATATTTATATGGAAGATGTAAGATGGTTCAGCCATACAAGAATGGGAGGCTTCACCATCAGGAAACATCGATGAATTCAGTTCAAATTTAGTCATTACTAGGCTAGGTCCCGAGTACAGTGGCAATTATACATGCAGAGTGAGTAACAGGAGGGGATTCAGGGATCAGTCGGATTTTCTCACCATGATGGGTAAGCCTTAAAGTAACATACATCATAAATAAAAGATTTTTTTCTCTGTATTATTCATAGTAATTTTATTATAATAATTAAAAATATTTCACAAGTCTTCTCTTATTACTGAGTATCCATTCACCAATAAAAAGTATTTTATACTTATTACAATAACTTATTATTGTTGAATAAATTTTTTATATAAAATCTCCTTTGATATAATAGAGAGTTTTTGCATAACTTTTTTTTATCGTCCGATATTTTTCTTCCTAGCGCGCATGCTCATAGGAATAGCTCAGTAGTGCAGTATTACAGATACACATGCGCAATAGGTACAATGTTTCCTATGAGCATGCGCGCTAGGAAGAAAAAAATATCGGACGATAAAAAAACGTTATGCAAAAACTCTCTATTATTTAATATCATTGAATAAAATTTGATTCTTCTGAAAAATATTTATACATATTTATTTTTGGAACAATATTTGATACAGTTTGTAAAATGATATAATCTTATATATTAAGAAGGAAGGATCTTCATTGTTTTGAAGATTCTTCGTAGAAAGTATAAATTTTATTGCTTTTTTAACAAATCTGTTAAATCATGAATTGTCATTGCTTATTGTAATATATTTTCAAGTGATTTATAACTTGTAATGTGTATCTAATAATCTGAATATATTAGAAAATTCATATTTTATTGATGGGGTTTTATTGATTTATATCGATTAGATTATTCATTATTATGATTATTGACTGTAGTTTCTATTAATATTGTTTACTTACTTATTTATTTTGCGATGCCTTTTTGCATAAAAACGATAAAAAGTACCAATAAAAGTATAGTAACTTATTAATTGTCCGGTAATTCGGCTTTGTTTAAATAAGCAGAGATTCGTTTATTTTGTTTATCTATGTTATTTTTTTTTTATTGATGTAAAGGTATAAATTGTTTGTTTTATAAATATGCAATCTTGCAGAAAAAAAGTGTATTTTGAAACAATTATAGTTGGAAATGTTGATGCTTTAAAAAATATCTACACTAACAACTACCAAATTACAAATGTTTGTCAAAATTCCCTAATTGTTATACAGAATATCCCATGGAATGGTTTTTGAATGAATTTATGACATTTTATAGAAAATTCTATACATTTTAATCACTATTTATGGCAAGTTTAGAATTAATAGAGGAAATAGTAATACTGAATGAATATGTTCGCCAAAACACTTACTCTCGTTCCTTTGGAACGATGATGATTTTGTTTAACTAAAAGGAAAATTTATAATTCCAAAATAAATTAAATAGGATAATTTGTTCCATATTCATATCAATATTTCATTTATAAAATGTGATTTACTAAATTGAATTTCTGGATATTTATATAGAAAGATCAAAACTTCTCTTGCTGAAATTCGCTATGCATTTGATTTGGGTTCGAGGTTATTTTATATTTTTATTTATAACTCTTTTCATTTATTTTTATGCCACAGTGTGGCGCTAGTGTTCCTCTTTTGTATGAAACTAACAATATTTCCAGTCTTTGTAGCAAGTTAATTGTATTGAACTGCGTTTTTGTGACAGTAGCACTCTCTTCCAGTAGACATTGTTTGGAAGCAAAATTTACAAGAAAGCAAAACTATATCGTTTTACATTTTAAACATTATATAATCTTTAAAATAATTATAATTTAAGATTTATGAATACGATTGGAAAAGCGCATCGAAGGTCTGATTGAAGATGTGGCTTGTATCGCAAACAACCATAACAATCTGTGTTGCTCTACATTTCATTTGGGCAGGTGAGTACACGATAGCTTTAATTTAATACTGATCTAATAATATATTAATTGTATATTTAAAAAGTAATTGACAATTTCAGTATTTAAAATGCTGAAATAATTCATTAACTGTGCATTTAAAATGTATTTATATCGAAAAAAGGAATGAATTAATAAAAAGGAATTTTATACTTCAAATCAATAAGTAATTGTTTGTTTCTATTAGCTTTCTTTCTAGTTTTTTTAATATAAATTTGGCTGAAATGACTTTGAATTAAAAATATTATAAATTTTTAATACAATATTTAATTGTTTTAAATATTTATTTTATAAACTCATTTTTATTACTTTTTTAAATGATATTTTTAAATGCCATTAAGATCTGTTTTATTATTTACATCCACAAGAGACAGCAAATGAAAGTTAATTTTATTTTTTATATTCCATTCATAATTTAATATATTTGTTTTATCAAATAACTACTGTTCAAATTTATATTAATTTTTACTAATAATTATGATACTTCTGGTTGCTTTATATTAATAATTTTTATATTTTTTCTTTTAAAAATTATAAAAGCGTTATTGCATTCGAAGTTTGAACATATATAGTATTATTATAGAAATAGAATTCATAAAATCAGATTGTGAAATTGTCAGTTTGTATTATTTGAGTAAAAAATGCAATTCAAAAATGAATAATGAAAAATGATTTTGAAAAATGTGTTAGCAAAATGTTTTTTTAAAAAAGATTGCTTCAATTTTTAAAAATAAATTGTCAAAAATTAAAATGTTAATGTAAGAAAGTCTTTACACAGTTTCAATATTACTTATTGTTACAATAGTTAAATATACCATTAATGTTTATTTTCTATAAACAAATACATTTCAACATTTAAAAAATGTAATTAAGTCAACATATAATTATTGCAATGGAAAATATAAATGATTTAAGTATAAAAGGAGTATTTATTTTCTTTAAATTTTTAGTATTTTTCGATAGTTGAATCTTTTTAAAACATATTATGGATTGGAATGTAATTTAATATATATTCTTGGCGACTAAAATCATTTTGAGGATAATGTGCCAAATCCAGGTCCTTCAATTTATACATAATTTAAAATCAGAAACAAATATATAATGTAGTATAGAAATGTAATGAAAGAAATTATGGAATTATGCTAGCAGTATAATATAATGATGGTATAATTTAATCACGCACAATATAACAATGGTATAATTTAATGACTTATATTATAACGATGGATAATTCTTTGTTTAGATGCTAGTTTACTCAAAATTAGTCCGTTTCATTTCCTGGAGAACTTGACGTCGGCATGCGTGTCTCTGTCCAGTGTGCCGTCTTGACCGGAGATCCACCCTTCAAATTTTCCTGGTACAAGGATGGACAGAAGATTTTGGATGGCCAAAGTGTCTCAATGCGAAATTTCGACGATTTCACGTTCACCTTAGTTATTTCGAAAGTAGATGCGGAAAGCAATGGCAACTATTCTTGCAAGGTGTCCAGTTCCAAAGGATACGATGAAAAGTCAGCTATCCTTTCTGTAAAAGGTAGGAAGTAAATGGAATACAATCACCAGTAAATTGTTACCAAATCCAGAATGGCGTATACTATTCACGCATATAAATATATTTTTAACACAAGTTTTCAAAAATTAGAATGAATGCCTTTGCCTTTTTTAAAGTAGTCATAATTTTCTAGTTCAACACATTCTATCATATGAATATTCTATATATATAATCTCGCGTTCTCTCTCTTTATATATATATTTATCTATATATATATATATTTTGTATTTAACATCTCATTAAAATATATATTACGTAATTTTTGCGGTTGAAATGCTGTTATTTGTCCAAGAAGGAGTTATACAATAATATTATACCTGTATCGCATCTAAAAATAATATCGTAATTAATTTTATCAAATAAATTAAAATTGTTTTCTTATATTATAACTGGCGAGTGAATATAAATATATTTTTGTGAAATATAATTTATAAAATAATAATGGTATTAATTGATTTAAAAAATGTCAATTTATGTTGATATGTATGTATTATCATCGATATGTCGATTATCATTGATATGTATTATCATATTAGTATAACTTTATTTGATATCTATTATTATATTAGGAATTTTAAGTCTTCACAGAAGGTTTTATTTCCTCAATTGATCTGGACATATATTCCAGGAGTACAAAGCTGAAAGAATCTTTCAGATTTTGTATTAACACACAATTATTTGATGAAGCAAGATTTATTTATATCACTGATTTTTAACGCTTTAATAATAAAATTTACTTACTAGTATGTTATTACTAGTATGAAAGGTTTGTTGTGGTCAATGCTTTTTGTTTTATAGCTTATTTTTGTGTAGTAGAAATAAAAGAAACATTAAAATTACTTGTCTTATAGGAAACTAATATGTGATATTTTTAACATACAATATAAGGCCATAATATATTAGGTATGCATCTGAACTTATTTTTTATAGTACTAGTATACTACTTTTCTTTTTTTTTCTCTACATCTCATACCTGTACCTAGGGATCTGTAACCTTCAACCGGTTAGAAATATGAGACTCTTGGATAATAAGAACAACTCACCGACGGGGTGGTGAAGGGAGAACATTGCCTTCCGGGAGAACTTTTAGGGATAACTGCCATATGCGAAAAGACTTGAAAACTTCTACCAGGCAGATTGATTATCAATACATGATGCATTACACACCAAATCTCCCTTGAGTCTCCACGTTTTGAAAGCGCGGTAACGACAACATTGCCGCTTGCTGATTCGTACTGCCCTTTAGCTATGGACGTTACCACTATAAAGTATTCATTTTTTGTTGAATGCAGTAGGTCAAACTAGATTTCTCAGATGTTAATTTAATACGCAATTCAATTTGAATGTTTAACAATGAAAAAACGTAAAACAATTTATTCTTTATTCTAGTTTATAATATCTTCAAATTTTTTATGGTTGATATTTTCTTTTTAAATATCGAATGTATCATCATATTGTTGGTGTTATTATTTGATTTACGATATAAATTTCAAGATATTTTTTAACAATGATTTCTTACTTATAATTTATGTTTAAAAATTATCCTATACATTAGTTATCTAAATTTATCATTTATGTTGATTGTGATTTTCATTTGAAGTTTTTAAATTGAAATTTTTAAACAATTTTTTCATGGTACAGTTCATATCTGTATTTCATATTTTGTAATAGTTATTTAATACAAAAACAAAAATTTGCGTTGATAGCATGTTGCAATTTGACACCTTCAGAATTCATTTTGATATACATTTTGTTTAACCTAAACGTATTACTATTGATGCTGTACAATTTAATTAATAAAATACTGAAGTTTAATTTTCATTAATGTGAAATAGTTATAAAAACTTGAGAACAAAATATTGAAAATATCCGTAACTTTTTCACCATTTATTTTCGAAAAACGCGAATTATTCACAAGGATTTATACTGTTAAGGCTAATATGGGTTCGAGATTATGTTGTATTTTATGCAAAAACTTTTCGTTATATTTTCTGCCACTATGTGGTGCTAGTATCCTGTGTAAAACGAAATGATGACTTCCATAGCCGATTGTTACAAACAACAAACTCCATTTTCACATTAAAACGAACACAGCCGGTTTATATGGTGGTAAAATAATCAGAAATTATTGTAGTATTTAACTTTATCGAATTTGTATGTATTCAATGTTTCTGATAAAAGTTGTAGCTATTTTATGATAATATTATAAAAAAAACTGCTGCAAAGTTTGAATGAAAGCTTGAAGAGGAAGAATCAAGATGTGGCTTACGTCGAAATTGATGATTGTAATTCAACTCTGCTTTGTTCCAAGTTTCGTTTTAGCAGGTAAGGAAAAACTACAGTTGTATTGAATTTGCATTTGTTTAAAATATGTAGAAAAGGTTTAATTTTTCAATTTTATAATATTCTTTTATAAATCTCATTTAAAAATTATTAATATTTTTTCTGGTATGTAATAAGTATATGCGAAAACATGTTTATTTATAATAAGTAGAAAAAAGCATTAAATATTATTTTATTACGATTTGCTTTATTTAGAGTAATATATATTCATGTCAGAGTTAATTTTTATCGAAGTACGAAGAATATATAATTATGAAATTTAATTATGTTTAAAAGATTTTTTTATTTATTTTTAAGATTAATAGTTTTATAAAAGAAAGCTGTTAGTTTTCATACTAAAATTAATATCAGATATTTATAAATATTATATTAATTCTTGTATAATCTGCGATGGCTAATGTATTGTAAGTATATTATATGTGAAATTAAAAATCTTCAATCGTCTAATTTTCCATTCATGGAATACATGCCATATTTGTGAAGAACGAGAATTTTTAAAACAATAACGTTGTTATGCTAAGGAAATTATCGACAAATGACAAAAATATTTTGAATTTGAAATAAATTATTAACCTTTTTTTAACTAAACTAATTTCTTTTTTTTAAACAAAAGAAATATATTAATCTAGCATACATATATAACATATACATATACAGATACATAGTATATGTTATATTATGACATATACATGCATATATGTTATATAAACATATATAACAAATACATTACATCTAATATACGTATATAACGTATGTATACCTATACAAACTCAACTAATATACATATATGATAAATTAACGAAAAGTATTGAAAGAAAGAAAACACATCTCATACAATATCAGTTAGTTATATGTTATCATATTTTTATTTAACGTTCATTTATATAAAAAAATTTTGAAAAAGAATCGATCAAGGAATTCCCTCGAATATATAGAAATTACAAAGGACAAAGAATATTTCGGTTATTGGAGTACCAGGGTCGAAAGACTCGCACCTGCAGCTCCATAATTCTTCAAAAAATATTTTCCATAATTCTACACTTCATAAGCATATCCAAAAACAGTTTGACAAAACAGTTTTTCCAAACGTTTAAAAATGGCTTAGTGAAAATTCAAAAATTTGTGCGGAGACGTTTTTTTATTATTGGAAATTTTCAACAAGTTTGGTTGATTCATTGTAAGAATAAAAAAAAAAAAAAGATGAATTTTAATGCAGTAAATGATGTACATTGTGATAAACATTTTATTTTGACAACTATTCTGTTTATTTAAAGAAGTATTTTATTAATTTTTTGTTATTTAGATGAACAATTTATTATTTTCATATTCAACTTGGAATAACATTGACTGTAACGTGACCATAAAATTTGACGATAAAGAAACCCTTTTCGTTTAAGTCTATCACGGTTACAGTATCACTACTATTAAATATTCCAGTTCTTTTTATAACAACATTTTAGTCTATTAAAATTCTTGCATAACATCACAAGAACAATTAAATGCTCAATTTTTTTCTTATCTCTGTAAAAATTTTTTATTTCATCAATTGAAATGCATTAAAATGGTTTATTTCTAGATTTGGGTGAACCAAAGATTAAACCATTCCAATTTTCTAATGATTTGGATTTGGGAATGAGAGAGGCTGTCCATTGTATTGTCACGCATGGAAATCCTCCTTTCGAGTTTTCTTGGTACAAAGATGGACATCAGTTAACAGACAGACCTGGTACTTCTATTAGAAAAATTGATGATTACGATTCCAAATTGGTCATTTCAAAACTGGATGCTGACAGCAATGGCAACTACACATGTAGAGTGACCAATTCATTGGGTATAGATCAAAAGTCAACAATTCTTTCTGTAAGGGTATGTTGATTACATTATAATGGTATTCCTGTATTTTATAACATGCATATTTATTTTAAAAAACCATTCATAAGATAGATAAAAAATCATATTTCATGTGATCTTTTTTATATTGTAGTGTTTTAATTTCATGGTATTATAATCACTTATAGCGAAAGTATCACAAATATAATTTTAACATTATGTATACATTTAATTTGACTTCGTTGTAAGATTTTTAGAAGCTTCAAAAATATTTCTTTTATTATGATATATATTTATAATTTAAAATGATTAAAATATTCTAATTTAATTTGTACAACTTTATTGCTTGAGTGTATATTTATAAGCTACAAGCAGATATGATCCGGTGTTGCCTGGTTACAGAAAATACTTACTTATTTTTGCAAATTTTTGGAGTATTAGAATTTCAGAAGATTTATTTTTATTTTATCGCTTGATTTCTATAAAAATTCTATATATTTTAATTCTATATCTTTTCTATATATTTTGTTAAAAATCCAGCACATGTTGCTACGCATCAGAAAATAAAATACATGTTTTTTAGTTGAACAATGAAAAATTACTTATTGTATTGCTTGTGGTTAAACAATATTTTGGTTTTTTCATTTTATGAAAAATGAACAGTTTTGTTGGCGTTCCACTTTGGAGCCAGCAACATACAGTTGAACCATGTGAAAAATCTAGATTTTTTAAATTTATAAGCTATAAACAGAAAATATAAATATATGCTATATCAAAAATGCTTAGTAATCATCCTTGGGCTTTGTTAATTGTATTATAAACTGCAGTCGTTTGAAATCAAGTGCAAATCAGTAGGAATCATTGGGATACTTAGAATCAGTACATCTTCACTTTTACTTTTACCGCTAATACTTGTTGCTTCTATAAGATTTGGTACTGGCAGAATAAATTCACCAAATGGTTGTGTTTGTGAAATAAATTCTGCAAACTTTTTGAATAATTTCATATTTTGTTCAGAAACTAGTTTATCAGCCTTCTTCTCCTCGTAGCCCATGAAATAAATTTGTAACAACTTGAAATCGCAATCAAGTAGAGGAAGCAATAAACCTACTAGATGGTAAACCACGGAAAGTTTCTTTTATATAATTAAAAAATTTAAGAAAATAACTGAAAATGGATTAGAAAAATCCAATTTACATATTTGAAGATATTTATCATTGAATTAATTATGTCTTTTTCTTGATTATTTAGAATAAATAAAACAAATACATCAAGTACTTTCCTATTTTTTTGAAAAGGGTTTTGTACCGATTAAGTATATATTTTTGAAATACTCACAAAACTATATATATATATATTGCATTGGCTAGGAGACGAGAATTTGATGAGTAATACTTTGAATTAGGTATATATGTTTGAAAAAGTATGATATTAAAGCATATAATAAAGTGACGTATGTCTATGAAATGATTTGTATTATGGACTATTTATTTCAACAGTAAGCAATTTTATTGGATTTGATTTTCCAACTATTGTATAAAATGTGACAAATTACTTGGGACGAAATAAGCTCTAAATTGAATAAAATGAACCACATATTAAAAAAAAACTGTGATGAAATATTAAGTGAGTTTTTTAAAAAACGCTGTTCTCAATGTTATTACATTATTGAAAGCCTTTAAACAACAATTCTTTGCGAGTTTATCGAGGTAAAGTGTTCATCGAGAACTTGGTTCGAGAGTAAGAAAAATATCAACATTATATACTTCTTTTAATTCATTTTTTTGTCGCTGTGTGGTGCTAGTATCTCGTGATGAGATGAAATGAAAACTATATTGTTTGTGCTGGGAAAGTCCTCACCATTTTGTTTACTACAGTCATAAGTCAATTTTATGTATGCTATGTAACAGTTTTAATTATTTTTTTTTAATTTCTTAAATGGGAAAGATATTTTTAAATCTACAGCAGATCTTATATATCTTTCGACTTTACCAAAAAGTTTTGGAACATATTATGAATGATTACAAGAAGATGCGTTTGCTTTCGCCTGCGATTGTGTTTAGCTTTCTCACATGCATCATTTCTGCAGGTAAGTGAAAATTATTAACTATTTTATTTTACTGTTAAATTGTTGGTTAGAAATATTTATAACTACTGTTTTGTGATAAAATATATCTATATTCATAATGCTATTTATCGTAAGTTGAATTTTTGACCATTAATTTTTTCTTCTATTGTGTTGAAATTACATGTGCATTATCAAATGCACAGGCAATAAATAGTTCTTCACAAGACATGAGTACTTGTTTTCTTAATAAGCAGATTTTATGCAGATATGCGATAAAATTACATGAAATGCGATTTATTTCAAATTGTTATTTTAAATTAACCATTAAATAGTGGTCGCATATAACGAAATAATATTTTTTAAAACAGTTGGAAATGATAATTTTAAATGAGTGCAAATTTAAATCATTATAAGTAATATATTTATAATGCCTTTTAACAGATTGAAGAATAAATGGCAAATTTACCTTGCAAGTAAATTGTAGATTATTAATTCATCACATCCATCAATTTTATTATTTAAAAATGAAATTTTCTTAGTTTTTTTTAAATTTTCAGTTATTTTATGAAAGTTAGGAATCTATTCTGTATTTATGATTCAAGTTAGATATTGTACATATCGAAAGTTAATTAACATTATTTTATTTAAATTTAAACTTTACGTAAAATTTCAAACAATTTAGGTTTAATTAATGATGACATTATTGCTAAACACTTCGATATTTTCACACGAAAAGTTATGGTTTTATCACTGAATAACAGTTTTACATAGGAAATCTGAAATCAAGAATTTTGTTTGCATTTAATTCATCCTACTACTTAACAATTCAATAAACTAAATTTAACTTTTATAATTTTTATGAAATTTAACTTATTTAATTTTTCTGATAAACTTTGAGCATGATAAATTACTATGATTAGTTGCGCACTATAAATTTACAAATCATTATTTTTTTTCAAAATATTAATGTAAATATTTTGAATAAAATTTTATTTACATTTTATGTGAATATTTGGGAATATATGGTAATCTTTGGTTTATATTTCTTAGATTCTGGTGAACCGAAGATTAAGTCTTTCCATTTTAACAGAGACTTAAAACTCGGAATGCGCGAATCAGTGAACTGCGCCGTCGTGGATGGAGATCCACCTTTTGAGATTTTATGGTTCAAAGACGGAAGACCACTGGTAGATGGCCAGGGGATTTCTATTCGAAAATTTGATGATTACGATTCGAAACTGGCTATTTCGAAAGTGAATGCTGATAGTAATGGTAATTACACTTGCAAAGTGTCAACTCAAAAGGATTCGATGAAAAATCTGCAGTTCTTTCGGTAAAAGGTGATAATTTTGTATTTTTTTATACAAAAAATTAGTTAAACATTTACACAGCTGTGTACAAGTGTGTGTGCTATCATTTACATATCTGTGTGTAAGTTTGTGTTTAACATATTTGATATCATAATATGAATTAAAAAGATGCAATTCTGTTTTCAAAGTGAATATGTTCAACATGTCTATTTTATTGAAATTTTAAACGTAATTTTTTATTATTTGTATGAAATAAATGTAATTGTTTTCTTGCTGTCTCTGAGAAGGTAAATGTTTTTTTCTCTGTACATCTGTGAACCATCTGATGTATACCGCGAATGGTTGCAACTGGTGACGAAGGGAGATCATTGCTTTCCGGGATGACTTTTAGGGTAACTGCGCTGTATTTATATGCCCTTTCAGAGAACACCTTGATAAACTCCTAACCTGAGATATTCTGATTGCCAATACGAGACGCTGTCTAAATCTTTATCGAGAATGCCTCTTTTCAAATAGGCAGGACTGCAATAGACGCTGTCATCGAGTTCAAATTTGAGTTCTCTTGTTGCTTCATGTTACATAACGACTCGAGAGATGAATACATTTAATAATGATAACTTGCATAAACATCAGATGGAACGTATTCGATTAAAATGGTGAATTAACAATTTTTTTTTTAAAAAACTGAATCATAATTAAGCTTCACAATGAAATAAATAATTTATGTTGATATTTATTTATTTTATTTACGTTTACATAAGAAAAATAAGCTATTTTATTCTATTAAGCATTTTTAAATTAATAATTCATCTATTCATTTTTTAAATGCATATTTTTGAAGTTATTTAAAACGAGATTTTTAAATAGAAATGAATTAGTTTGCTCATTGATTATTGTTTTTTTTAGAGTTTATAATGTTTATGTGTTTTTATGAATTGTAAATACATTTCAAAATGCTTTGTTATTTCAAATCTAATTTTGTTATATACTTTCTATTTAAATTTATATGTTATTTGATAAACATTTATATTTCGTTCGATGGACATTTAAACCAAAACAGCTCACTGAACTTTGAACTTTGAACTGTGATTATAGTGATGGATTTGGATTATAAAAATGTGAATAAGTATTTATTCAAAAAAGTTAACATGAAGTAATTTTCATTAGTTTTTTTATTGATACGTCAATACGTGTGTTACCTAGTCAAGTCATTTATAAATTACATATTGGTTTTATAGTGGTAACAAAAATAATTATATACTTATTTGATAACACACCAACAAATAATACCGGGGTACTATTAATATATTACGAAAAATAAGTGTATTAATGAAGTACAGCATTTCTAAAAGTAATACAAGAAAATTTTCTGATAAGAATTTGAAATACTGGTTTTATAAGTAATATTTTACAAATAACATCTCTACGTAATTTAGGGTATTTAGATATTCTAAAATGCTGTAAACAATAAGCTCATATTAATTTACTCTTTAATGTAGAACAAATTTCTCTGTATTAATACAATAGGCCGATTTTATTTTATTCCTTGCAGCAATTTGATTAATATAACTTTTTCCGAATTTGATCACTTTATTTTAAGTTTTATCCCATTCATCTAAAATTGAAATTATGACAAATGTTTAAAATTGAAAATATTTATTACAATATTACGACAATATATTCGTCTTATTCTTCACTAAGAAAACAAATTTTGGCTTAATTTGATAAATATATACACTGACATGAAATTTCAACGTTTAATTGTATATCCATTACAAAAAAATGTTTTGTTGTTTTTTAAATTTGTGAGATGCTCATAAATTGGGACAGTTTGATTTGGAAAATTATAATAATTTTATTAAAGGAATATGGTATTCAGAATATTGAATTGGAATTTTTTTTAAATAAAGAATTTATAAGTCCTTTGTGTTATTTATGTGTACATTTAAGATAAGAAAGAAAAAAATATCAATATATATAGATTCACAATATTATGAAATGAAAAATAATTCAATGTAAAAGTTAAACAATAAAAACTAATAGATTCTTATTTAAGTTGTTCATCAAGATAAATTTGGTTTCGAGAGTATATTAAAAACTTTTCATTAAGTTTCTTGCCACCATGTGGCGCTAGTTTCCTATAATGTAACTAAATGAATAGTTCTTCCTTGCAGCTTGTTTCGGTTTACCAAGCACTCCATTTTATTTGATGGACGAAAGCAGTGATAAGCGCAAGCGTTTTTAAAATATAATATCGTGTTTGTTGCTATATTAGTCATTATATTTATAATATTTTGCTCTTGGAAAATTGAGTATTTTTAACCAGTTCATAATTTTCAATCCAATCGTTTTACATGTATAATCTTTTGGTTCGAAAGTTGTGAATGATTATAGAAAGATGAGGAACATTCTGTCAAGAATTACAGTGTTCGCCGTGTTTTGCATACTTTTAAATTATGTATTTGCTGGTAAGTGAAAATTGTTTTTTCCTTTTGCCTTTAAATTTAGTATGAATCTAAAGTATAAATCATTAGTTTATATAATTATCAATGAATCTATAATAAATATATATTTCTTTTCTTTCCACATAAAAATTAGAGAAAAGTTAACAACTGTGTTTCAATATTCATTGTGTTTAACTTTAAGAGAAAAGATTCTGTAGATCCTTAAGAGTAAAGATTCAACAAACTTAATTGACCGAAGCAATTCTGTAATATACAATTATTTCATTGAAAACGGATTATAATTTTTTAATATCAAATTCTATTTCTAATGTAAATTCTATAAATAAGAATTTTGTTTGGTAAATGACTACTCAACTACTATCAACATTTTCTTTTTTGTCACTTTTTGTAATAATTTCCTTACATTACTAATAAATGAGAAAGAGTTAAATAATAATCATGAAACCTAATAAAGCAAATGTTTTCTTTTTTTCCAATTAATTGCATCCATAAATGAAAAGGATCCAATGAAGTTGTTAATTAGATCAAATAACAAGAAAGAAACCATTAAAAATGAGCTTGATAGCAATTAAATTATTATTTATTGAGGATTTTGAATATTTATTTGGATAAATATAGTGATTAAACTTATTGTAAATATAAATTTACTTTATGAGATCGTACTATTAATTGAAAAAATTTCATTTATTCGTCATGCATCAATTTAATTTCTATTTTTTTTATATTTTATCTAATTTATTCCTTTCAAATTATTATTTTAAGAATTATTCCAATCTAGAAATTTTAATGGCAGCAAAATTCTAAAATTAAGAAATTTTATAAGATATTTTCATGAATAATTAACTTAATTATTTTTATTTCAATTAAAACATTAGTTACTGGATGACTTACAATTAATTATAATTCATAATAAGTAGATTGTTATATTAATTTACTTGACATCTTTTTAAAATTAATATTTGAAGATAATTAAAATAAATATGTATCAAAATAAAATAATATAAATAATAAATAAAATAAAGGCATTGCTGTTTAAAAAATTATTCTAAAGTCATAAAGTTACTTTTCTTTTTCTTCCACTCTATATAAATGGTCCATTAATAAATTTCCAATTTACAAAATAATCGTATTATATATCAATATTTTTAATTTTTACTTGTGTTATCCTTAAAACTTGAATTTATCTTTTTTATAAATAACCGTTGTAATAGCTCTTTCATGTTCCTAGGTTTTGGTGAACCTAAAATTAAATCATTCCATTTCTCCAATGAATTGGAATTGGGAATGAGAGAATCAGTACATTGCACAGTTCTGTACGGAGACACTCCATTCGAATTATCATGGTTTAAAGATGGACAACTTATAAAAGATGGTCAAGGTATATCCATTCGAAAAATGGATGAATATCATTCCAATCTGGTTATTTCTAATATAGATGCAGACAGCAATGGAAATTATACATGCAAAGTGACCAACATTAAAGGTTCCGATGCAAAATCAGCTATTCTTTCAGTAAAAGGTTTGTGCTTTAATGTTGCAATAATTTGTAATTTGTATTATTTTCACATGGCAATTGCTAAGATGCTTTAAGTGAGTTAAAATTATCTCACATCATTGACATTCATTATATATATATACACACATATTTTAAATAAATGGTTTCAGATGCAGTTAAATTTGGTGAAAGTATTTGCATCATGATTTTGCACTTTCATGTGCAATATTTTTCATATGTTGATAACTTATTTATTTAGATGTCGACAGTTCGCTCAAATTGAGAAATTTGTTTATATTTTATAAAATGTTATTTCTTTTAATAATGAGTAACTTGGTTTTATTTTAGTCAAAAATATATTAAATTCGAATATGTTAACCATTATTTTATTTCAGGATGTAATCATCAATTTATTTATGGATAATTTGTATTAGATTATATTTATATTTCTTAGCGTATTCATTTCAAAATAATAGTTATGATATAAATGTACTTAAAAAAAAGAAAAATTTTTTACTCATATGAACTAATTTTATGCAATTATAGTTATTTTAAAATTGTATTAATCTAATATGGTCATTTCTTCTATAGCACTAAAAACTAGTTTCAGTATAACAAGGTATATAGTATGTTACATAATATGTTACGAGTACTTTCTATAAAATTTGGTGTTATTAACATGTGATATCAATATAACACGATTTAGTAAGAAATCCTCATATAAAAAGAATTTTTATCACTTTGTTCCGATTAAAATATACCGGGAATTAATATATGCTCCACATGCAATTTAAAATACAGATTCTTTAAATTCCAGCGTCACAATTTTAACAGAAAACCCATCTCAAAAATCAGGAATAATGTTTTCACATATTTATAATTATTTATATCTTATCATTGAGCGCATTCTCGGTTTTCTATTATTTCAAGCCTATATTTGATAGAGTTTCAACTTAACACGAAATATTTATAATATGGTTTTTATAAAATACGGAATTATTCGTCTGAGTTGTATAATTTCTTCATGCCTTTGAATATTTTTTGTGTAATATGAAATAAACTGTGTTATAGTAAGTTTGATATAACTAATAACAAGAATCATATAACAAGAATTTTAATCATTTTGTTAAGATTAAAATAAACTGGTAATTAATATGTGTTCTACATGTAATATAAAATACAGTTCCTTTAAATTCCATCATCACGATTTTAACAAAAAACTTATTTCAAAAATCAGGAATAATATTTTTACATATTTATAATTATTTATATCTTGCCATCGAACACATTATCGGGTTTTTATTATTTTATGGTTATATTTTATAGTATTTCATTTTCACGAAATATGATGAATTCGATTTTTATAAAATATGGAATCTATTTGTATGAGATGTATTTTTAATTCCTTTGAATACTTTTTGTGTAATATGACATAAATTGTGTTATAGTAGGGCTGATACAAAAAAATAACAAGAATTTTTATCACTCTGTTCTGATTAAAATAAACTGGGAATTAATATGTGCTCTACATGCAATAGAAAATGCAAATTCTTTAAATTCCATCATCCCGATTTTAACAGAAAACTCATTTCAAAAATCAGGAATAATATTTGTACATATTTATAATTTTTGTCATTGAACGCATTCTCGGTTTTCTATTATTTCAAGGCTATATTTGATAAGGTTTCAACTTAACACAGAATAATAAAAAAAAGGGTTTTTATAAAATAAGTAATGCATTCATTTGAGTTGTATTATTTCTTAATTCCTTTGAATTATTTTTGTGTAGTATAAAATAAATTGTGTTATAGTAGAGCTGATATAGCAAATAACAAGAATTTTTATCACTTTGTTCCGATTAAAATAAACTAGGAATTAATATGTGCTCTATATGTAATATAAAATGCAGATTCTTTAAATTCCAGTATCAAATTTTAACAGAAAACTCATTTCAAAAATCAGGAATATTATTTGTGCATATTATAATAGTTTATTTCTTGTTATTGAACGCATTCTCGGGTTTCTATTATTTGAGGCCTATATTGATAGGGTTTCAATTGAACACGTATTATTAAGAATATGGCTTTTGTAAAATACGGAATGCATTCGCCTGAGTTGTATTGTATTATTTCTTAATTATTATTTCTTAATATTTTTTGTGTAATATGACATAAATTGTTTTATGGTAGGAGGGATTTTAACATATATATGAATATCAATACTGAAAAATATGTTTGCCACATTACAGTTTTTAAATTTCCTGATTTCAGTTAATGTGAAATAAAGTGGTGAAACCTTAAGCTCTATCAACTCAAATGTTTGAAGAAAGTCTTATATAAAATTTTCATTATTTCTTGTATTGTTGTAAAACAGCATGGTCTCAGTTTAAATTTTCTTTACTTTGTAAAATATCTTTATTTTACAATATTTTATTTAAATAATATGTATCGTATAGTATTTTATTTTGCATTTTGAAATTGTAAATTTGATAAAAAATATTAGTAAAATGTGGGGAATTTACAATGTTTATAATGTATTTTATACATTATTTTACGCTTTCAACAATTTTCTACTTTATATATGTTTCTTGCCATACAATTTTCTATATTGAAAAAAGGTTTATTATATTATGTATATTTTATACACTATTATTTTATAAAAATAAAATATTTTATTAAAAGCAAAAGGCGTAAAATATGTCTAAATCACTGATTTTTGATGGTTTTGAGGTAATAAGTGATGTTTGAAATTATTGAACCTCAAAACCATTACTGAACCTATGTAGAAAAGTACCTTTTAAAGAACATAAAAATTCGAATGTTCTAATTAAAAATGTTATTACTTTATTCATTTAACTAACAATACAATGATTTTACTAATATTTGACATCTATCTGTGACAACATAATGGTTTAAAATAAATTACTAAAGAATTAAATTGTTTGAGTTCCGTACAGAGAAGGTTTGTTGTTTTGTGGGAATCATTTTTAATTTGTAATTCATTAAAAGCTGTAAATAACGCATGAATTTTAAAAAAATACAATTGATGGAATTTAATAAAATTTCTTTAGGATTTGTAAAACTAATCATTAATCTTTTTATTTTATTGTAGAAAATTTAAGCAATACAGTGAGTTTTTTTTTTTGTTGCCAAGAAATATCAAACATGTTCATCAATTGTTAAATAATGCGAGTTCGAGAATATAGTGAAAAATTTACGAATTATTTTGTAATATTTTTCAGCCCGTTGAAACATTATAAACAGGAATGCATTTATTTAAAATACTGGTAAAAATATTAGAAAGAAAAAAATAAACATATATTGCTTCAAAAAATTAAATTCAAAGTAATATGCATTTTACATGGTTTACATATTCATTCCTCCATCTAATTAAAAATATGGAATGAAATTACGAAAATGACAAGAAATTTGGTAAAACATTCATTCATAAAACATTAACAAAATTTTTAGTTTGATATCAGCAAATGGTGGTGATTTAGAAAAATTTTTTTAAATTTATTTTGATAACCTGTGCATCAACATGAGTTAGCTTTGGATTCGAGAGTATGAAAATTTTTAAAACGTTTTTAGTAATATTTTCCCCTGCTATGTGGCGCTAGTGTCCTGTCATAAGTATTATAGTACCACTGAACCAATGACTTAAACATCAAGCTTATTATTGTACACAAAGCAAATACTGGTGACATACTGACGTTTCAGTAAATCTCTTCAATTTTCAATTCCTACTATTTTTGTATTTCTTTGAGTATCGTTATATTATATAACAATTATAAAAGTGATAAATATTCATATGCACTGAATATTATAAAGATTGAAATGAAAAAAGGACGATGGCGTTTGGATGGATAGTGCTGCTTATTGCTACATCTTCCTTCACTACAGATATAACCTTTGCAAGTAAGTAAATATCAGTTTTATATTTCTTTTTAATTTTTTCTATAAAACAGATTAAATGAAATATTTTTCATTAAGTTTATAGAATCCTTATAAAATGTATCTTAAAATTGCATAACTTAAAAAAAATGCCACCAATGCAAATGCTAGCGTTTTCTTGCAAAATTACATTATTGATTTCATGTCTTCAAAAATTTGTTCTTTGACAAGATTCAACTGAGTTATAAGAATCCAAATATTTTTAAGACATAGAAATTTGAAATATATAATGCAATTGGGTTTTTTTGTACATTTTTTAAAATTAATTTGAGATAATTTTAACAATTTGAAAATAAGAAAAATTTAAAAAGAACATTACGGTTGTCGTTTTCAATATTCATGTATTTTTTAATAATTTTTTTTTCTTTGAATAAAACTGATGGACTATTTTCATTTCAGTTTTATTTATTTATATTGCTAAATTAATTTAAATAAATTAATTTTAAATCAAACTTCATTAAACAGAAATTAACACAATTATTCTATGAAATATATAAAATTATTTTTGTAAATATGTGGACTATATTTTATAATTTGTTTTCATAGATTGATTTAATTTATTGATTAATAATATATTTATACTCTTTGATGTAATTAATCAGTAGCATGAAAGCATTGATTACTATATCGAATCAGTAAAATGTCGATCTTGTTAATATTTCTGATTGTCAGTCCAAATAAATTTTGTTATATTTATAATATAAAAATGACTGAATTATGATTTTAAAGTATTGAAATTTAAATAAAGTATATTTTTGTAGAAAATCCAAAGTATTAAAAAAACATTAAATTATCTTATGTATTTCAGAATTATTTTTTTAAATGACTTTTAAACTATGATGTTAATTTTCTTCATGATGCATGATGTTCGTATGATGTTCATTTTCTTTATTCTTTTCCTTCACCTATATCTAAATTTTTATCAAATACGAAGTGAGGAAATTTTACAATTAGTGATATTATTTTGTCTTTTAAAATAAATATCTTTAAATTTCATTACAGTTCCTTTTTTTCATTTCTTAAAATTTTAATAATTTGACAAAGTTATTACAAAAAATGCATTTCAGTTTTCAAATACGACAAATATTTTTATGTTACTAATTCTAGATAGTACATTCATAATTATTTTTGTTATTAAATTTTAATATTATTAACTAATTGTAACAACCATTTGTTAGTTTATTCTTCTTATTTTTTGAAAAAATTTTTAATTAAATTTTGTGCATGATTTTTCTAATGGGGCAATCTTATACGAAGTTATTCTTCAAAATAGGAGTAGATACATATGAAACAAACATGACAGGCTTATTTGATGATGAAAAAATGAATTTATGTAGGCCCACACTTTCTTTTCATGTTGGCTTTATATTATTATTATGCATTCTTGTCACCAAATCAATAACACTGACCATTATTCCTTAGATTCTGAGAGACCTAAAATTAAAACATTCCATTTTTCGAATGTTTTGGAATTGGGTATGAGAGAATCTGTGCAATGCACTGTGATGTCCGGCGATTCACCCTTTGAGTTTTCGTGGTTAAAAGATGGACGTCCTCTCGTCGATTCACTAGATGTTTCTATACACAAGACAGGCAATTACATGTCTACCTTGATGATCTCCAAGGTGAACGCAGATAGCAATGGCAACTACACCTGTCGAGTTGCTAATACAGTGGGATTTGATGAGAAGTCAGCTGTACTTTCTGTTCAAGGTATGTATTTTAATTTTCCGTAACTGTTAAAAAAGTAACTGAAAAATTATCTTTTGAATTTAATAATGTAAGCATCAGTATGCTAAATACATTGTACATCCATATTAAAAGTGTTCTGATCTGTGTATTGCAGTTTTTTTTCCAAATGAAACATTTCCTAAAACTGTTGACTAGTTCTATTAATATTTTACATACGAAGCCGTTTATAATTGCCTATTTCTTCAATGTCTTGATATTTTTCAATGATAAAGAATGAAAAATATAATACTGATATTTCATTTTTCGAAACTCAGATTTTTTTTTTACTGTGAGGATATTATGAATCAATGAAGATTAAAACACTTTCGTGTTTTCAAAATCATATAATTAAATTTCTTTTTGTGTTTTTAATAATATTTAGCTGATTGTTAGTATATTTGTTTCCGTTTGCAAATGAAATAAAATCAATCTAGTTTTTGAATGTTGATTATTCCACTTAACTAGTTAATTATGCAACTACATGAATGTAATCAAATATGAATAAAAAAAAAGAATCATACGAAGCAGGACTTTGATAACCTGCCAATAAATATTATAAATGGATTAAAATTCAAACAGATACATGGGAGAATCCTTCATATTTAAATGCTATTTTATTCACTAGGTAATCCTGTGGGTAAATCAGATTCTGATTTATTGTGTGTAAAATTGTATGTGCTTTATCTGTATTTAAAATAAAAAATCAAATTAGATCCTTGTCCTTTGAGACAAGTAAAGTTTTTTCTTCTTTTTATACAGAATTTTCTTATAAACACTGATATTTTCATTGGAAAGAATTACGAGCATTGAAAAATATTTGTCCTTGTTTATAAAGGGAAAAGATTCTACTTTCAATTAAAAATTATTCCAACAGGGACATTGGACAGGATATATTTCCTGTTTTATGTGAAACAAAATTTATTATTTTGCAGTTTTAGAGAATAAGAAATCGAACATTCCTTCAATGTTCATATCTCATCTGTAAAATTCAATTTCTCCTTTCCTTTCTGATACTTATTAAAAAAAATACCTTTACTCAATTCATGATTTTATTAATTATGCCATATTGTTTAATTTAATTTGTGATTTGTATTTTTTAATGAATTCCTTTTTCTTAAGTGTTTTTAAGGCTTATTCCTTTTGGTTAATTTTTTTTTTATCTGAGCTTGCTGTGAAGACCGAATGTTTTCAGTTACATACATTATTATTATTTTTTTTTGTTTTAGGCATATGATGTAGGAAAAGTTTTTATTAAAAAATACCTTTCAAAATTTTTAATTCAATATTTTTTAACTTAATAAGTTTGAGTAAATTTACTGAATACAATTCAAGAATCACTCATTTACATTGATTACGGTTTTATTTTTAAAAGTTCATTAGAAAATACATGTTTTATTATAAAATTTCTTTTTTGCATTTAAGAACAGTAATGCGATAGCAATGAAATGTAAACCGAAAAATATTGTTAAATATAATAATTTGATGTTGGCGTATTGGAACAAAATTATTAAACATGAAATTAGGATTGAAGCCGTAGTGAAACGCTTTGTAAAATTTAGAACGAAGACTTAATGAATACAATATCGCAAGACTGTTCATTTGTCTTAAAAATTATTTTATTTAAAGATTTGTATAAGTAATAATTTGCTTATGTATATTCATTAAAACCTCTTTCCTATTTCAATTTGGGGAAAATGATAGAAATTTTTTTTATATATAATTGAAGTATATTTAATATTGTTCATTATTTTAGATTATACATTGAGTACTTTCAAAAGTGGAAAACTGTAAAATAATCTTGTTACATATTCGAATATTCTTATATATCCGAATGATATTGTTAAGTATAATAATTTGATGTTGGCATATTGAAACAAAATTATTGGACATGAAATACGGATTGAAGCCGTAGTGAAAAACTTTGTAAAATTTAGATAAAGGCTTCATAAATTCAATATCGCATGACTGTTCAATAATCTTAAGAAATTACGTTTTTTAAAGATTTGTATAAGCAATAATTTGCTTATGTATATTCATCGATTTCACTTTCGGGAAAATGATTGAAATTTTTTTTAAATATAATTGAAGTATATTTAATATTGTACATTATTTTAGATTATGCATTGAGTATTTTCAAAAGTGGAGAGCTGTAAAGCAATATTGTTATATATTTGAATATCCTTATATATCTGAATAATATTGGTATGTATAATAATTTGATGTTGGCTTATTGAAAAAAACTGACATAAAATAAATATTGAAACCGTAGTTGTAAACTTTGTAAAATTTAGATGAAGACTTAATAAATTCAATATCGCATTCTTTGTTCATTTGTCTTAAAAATTACTTTATTTAAAGATTTGTATTAGTATAATTTGCTTAAGATTTACATCCATTATATCCTGTTTCCTATTTCACTTTCGGGAAAATGGTAAAATATTTTTTTTAATATAATTGAAGTACTTTTAATACTGTACTTTATTTTAGATTATACATTGGATATTTTTAAAAGTGGTGAACTGTAAAATAATCTTATTTTTAAATTGTTGCGAAAACCTTGTATTATTATTGTAAGATACTCTATAGATGCAGTTTCAATATGAAACGTTTCTGTTATTCGTTATTCAAACTTCGTAAAATATTTGAAAAACAAATTATTATACCTTTATCAATCTTGGAAAAAAAAATAGGCACAAAATTTTTTTCTGTGTTATTATTATTTATTTTTTCATTTACTTTTTAAAACCATCATTATCAAAAACAAATATTTGTATTGTTAATCTATTCATGAATTTCTCTTTTCATTTTTAACCCCTATGTGGCGCTAGTGATCCATGTTGGATGATGTATTTCATAGCATGCATCATGAGTAAAAAGGATTCAAAGTAGTTACATGCACTCAGTGCCACTGAGCAGTTACGTCTATCCAGAAGTCCACTGAATTTAAAGAGTGTATAACGCATTTAAAAATTTTCATGACAACGTGACATACATTTGTGCCTTTTTTAATAGTGAATTTGTTCTAAAATTGGCTAACGTGTTTTTATGTGTACTTGGAAAAGGAAGCAGTTCTAGATGAAGAAGATGGCGTTATTACTGAACGCTTCTGTATTGCTGCTACTCGTTGTGCAATTTATGTTGGTTGGTAAGTGAAATTTTTTCAATATTTGTAGTATTTTATTAAAAATATATTGTTTATATGTTCTGTATGATGAATATGATGGCAGGCGCTTATTTCTCCTCATTTTGACATATTGTTCACTATATATTGTGATATAACTAGCACAAAACGGTTGTTTTTCTTTTCATAAGTATATTCCGAAAATATTGTTAGTGCCATAGGTGGGGAAAAATGCTCATATTTTTGTTTAAATTCATATGAATTCTGTACTATAAATTAAAAAATATTTCATGTTTTTATGCCATGAAAACTAAAATAATTGTTGTTTTTTTTACCTTCGTTGCTTAGGTTGCATAAAAAATATTATCTTTTATTATAATTAGTATTTTTTAGAAAATAATGTAATAAATTAATAAAAATAATGTAATAGTAATAATAGTTAATTAATAATACATTATTATTAAATGCAATAATAAGTATAAATAATGTAATAGTTTTCATAATGTATTTATGCGTAAATAAAATTAATTGATTATGTTAAAAATTATTTTTTCTTGACTCAATTAAATTGACTCATTTAAAAATATAATATAATAGTATTACTCTCATTTTACTGAAAGAATTTTATTACATAACAAAATAATGCAGTAATAGAGTAAATATAATGCTGATTTCACGAAAAAATTAAATAAAATTTTAGTTATAATTGAAATATATTAAAAAAATATTGAAATTAGTATTTGATTTCTCTTTATGTAAGCGTGCTTTATACAAAAAAGTCGCTATTTTCCTTTTAATTATGTCTCATATTTAGCAAAACAAAATTTAAAGTAGAAAATATACATATTTCTCACAGAATTTAGTTCATTTTCTAAAATCTCAAAATTTAATTAAGTTTTGTATAATGATATTAACCGAAAGTCTTATGAATCCTTTTTAATAGTAAACAAATAATCGCTAAATGTATAATTTCCACCAATTTTTAGTATTATATCTATAAAAATTAATATTAAAATATTATTTTTTACATTCATTATATTTCACTACCTAGGAACTTATCAATTGTCATGTATAATTTTTGAAATGATATATTTAGTTAAAATTTCCACGAGTGTATATTATTTACTGCTGCATCGAGTTTTTATACCAAAGATGTATAGAAGTTTACTTTTTAAAATCTTTAGAAAGATTTGTAACACCAATATTTTACAACTAATACGTATTACTTCATGATAACTAATAAACAAATAAACCTTTCTCGTCATTAAACTTTTCTGTTATAAAGAAATAAATTTTGAGGCTAATTATTTGACTTTCATTAAATCTCAACTCGTACAAATTCTTTAAAATATTACTAAGTCAATCGTGAAATAGTATAATCAGTATTCAGAATATTTTTTATTGATAATGCAATACTATGTTGAGAATTTCCGAACAATTTATCAGGGCTTCAAGAGCTGTATAAAAAATGTGATTGCATTATAAGACAAAATATATTCATAATGTTAATAGTTAATTGAAGAATAATTTGTAGATATTTAATTAAATGTTTTTATAGATAATTGCACAAATTTGTTGTTTTAAAACGGGTAGAGAACATTACTTGGTATAGTATCTTTGCGTGATTTGTGCTTTATCTAGAATAATGCCTAATTAATGCCACCCTAGTTATATCTTTCTGTTTTCTAGATTGATAACTTACTACTATTTAAAAGATTTTAATAAAGCTGACAAAGAATTTTCTTCAAATTACAAAAGAGAAAAAAGAAAAACTATATCGGCATCGATAAATCTTGTACAGTAGAACCTCTGTAAGTCGAACTTCAAGCGAGACGCCAAATAATTCGAGTTATAGAGTTTTCGACTTATGGAGGATTTCGACTTACGCGGATTTTGTAAGGAAATATTTGACTTGTAGATTCTTTGTAGATTCTTTCTAACTTATTTTGAGTTAGAGAGGTAAAATAAATAAAAATTCAAGTTACAGAGGTAATAAACATGTTTAATTGTTAGAGTTCAAATGAAATCAATAGCAATAATAAGAATTATACTAAGAATATTTCATAGAATTGGTTATTCTATTTACTGTATACTCATACATTGTTTTCTAAGAAACAATGACGTGCATTGTCGGCAATTCCTTACAGTCTGTAACTTATTTTTCTTCGAGATATAGAGGTAATTAGTTTCAAATGATCGAGTTGTAAAGGTTGTAAAATCAAACATTGCTAATGTTCGAGATAGAGAGGTCCAATTTTTCTTTTCAAGTTACGGAGGGAAAATATATACCAAAATAGCTTGTGGGGATTGACTAATTATTTCGACAAATAGAGGGTTGAAATTTCGAGTTATGGGGATTTTGGGGCTTGAATGGAAGGGAACAATTTTTTTTTTCGAGTTTTGGAGGTTTTCGACTTATTGAGGTTCGACTTAAAGAGGTTCTACTGTATTCCATTCATGCATGCCATGCAAAATCTACCGATAGACGAGTAATCACTGCCGGAAAGACTTTCAAGGGCACCTGACCCGTACGTATGTATTGTATCAGAAAAAAAGCCCAAATATTCACATCATTCAGATTGACTTACAAAACACTTATATATACTATTACAAGTCGCATCAAGTCTCTTTTGTTCAGAAAACAGTGACTGGGATAGATAACTGCCAATGGATACAGTGCTCCTTCATGACAGCAGCATACTAGGACACAATAGAGCAAATTGGTTTGGTTTGAATGCTCTCTAGGTGATTTAATGAGCTTTTTTTACAAGAAAGAGCTAGTACTCAAAATTACTAATTTTAACTATTCTCTTCTTGATTGCTACAGCTATAGTATATT
Organism: Caerostris darwini; assembly: GCA_021605075.1. Taxonomy (NCBI): domain Eukaryota; kingdom Metazoa; phylum Arthropoda; class Arachnida; order Araneae; family Araneidae; genus Caerostris; species Caerostris darwini. Next base: position 288,504 of record BPLQ01005580.1, on the reverse strand, counting down.
TCTACAACTAAAATAAATTTTTATTCATGTAGTCAAAATTTGTGTGCTTGATATAAATCTCAAATATAAGACATTAAAGATTATTTTTTTTACAATAATGACATTGTTAGGAATTTATATGTAATTCTTTAAATAAAAATGCGCATGTACTAATTTTTTTTTCAGATTCCCGTGCGCCAAAGCTGAAATCATTCCAGTTTTCAAACGATATAGAATTAGGAATGAGAGAAGTTGTGAATTGCGCTGTCACTTACGGAGATCCACCCTTCGAATTCTTATGGTTCAAAGACGGACAACCCTTGATAGATTCCAGAGACATATCCTACAGAAAGACGGATGAATTCATGTCGAATCTAATCATTTCGAAAGTGAATGCGGATAGCAATGGCAATTATACTTGTAAAGTCACTAATTCAGTGGGTTTCGATCAAAAATCAGCTGTCCTATCTGTAAAGGGTAGGTCTATGCAATCAACCTACTTTATACTATCTTACTTCTATCTATCCTTATGCTTTTATTTCTTAGATATTTTTATTTCTTATGAGTATTATTTTAAGGAAATTTTAAATTTTGCCTCCCATACTAAAATTGGATTTTATTAAACATTTAATGTATATTTTTTACTTTACAATGGGTTAAAGGGTCAGTTATTTCTTTGTTTCCGCACATCAATGCTTGAAAATCTGAATATTTGTATAATGGTGTATATAATGACCAATGGTGATTGCGGCTATTTTTTTATTAATGTGTATGAATGCTTATGAAAAGGTGGTATTTTCCATTGTGTTTGGATAGTTAATTCCTACATTATACAGGTTTATTTTATAAACGTTGTGCTTCTTATGAATGGTTTGTTTTAAAATTTTATTTGCTTTAAAAATATTTATTCGTAAAATGTTTAAACAAAATATTGCTTGTAAACTGAATGCTTAGTCACCAATCTTATTTTCTAAAAGTTTTTATACAAATTACTTCCTTTTCAACTTGGTATATACTCTTTTATCCTATATACAATCTTATTCTCTAAAACTGCTATTTAACTTGTGTCTTATAAATTAAAATTAAATTAATGTATGCATACATATGAATCTATATATATTCCCACTTTAAATAAAACGTTTCCCATTTTTTTTATAGCATACCACTAAATCCACCTTGATTAGAGACATAAAGAATTTCATCCATTCCGCATTATTTTTAGAAAATGTTAAATAGATTCAAAAAGCATTAATTATTAATATTACGTAGAAAGAAAGCAGTTTTTTTTCGAAATTTTTTTAAAAGGGTGTATTGGTGATCATTCTTTTATGATATTGATGCACATATTTATTAAATGTTATTTTCGATTATTAGTATTTAGAAAAGCATTATTGATATTAATATAATCAATATTATTACTATCCTCACTAATTACATTTCATTTTTTCTTATTATATATACGCAAATGTTCAGTTATTTGCTCTGTAAATTTCGAATATATATTTTTTCATATTTTATATATGTTTGTATAGTTTGGATTTCTGTTTATGATATGGCGTATTTCATGTATCTTAATAAACTTACCTGGTAACCATTCATTACATTTTTGATATGAAACTTGAAATAACTTTTGAGATATATATTTTTACAAGGAAAATTAAGACGGAAGGTAAAAAGAAGATATACTTTGCTCCGATTTTTGTTACTTTAAGGCAGAATACTATCGTCTAAATCCGTGTTCATACCGAAAACTCAAGACACGAGCTTAACTGACTCATATGAAAAACTAGGATTTCTCACTTCTGCCACATACATCCATGTTTCTAATTGGTTAAAGCTTCTTAAGTCCCGAAAAGTTTTGCATCGAAAAACTACACAAAATTCTCTAAAAGCGACATACGGAATCTTGGGGAATATCATGTGGAATCTCTTCTGATTAATCTGGTTTAAAGTAGATTTCCAACGGATACTAAAGTATCATGCCATAGAACTCTAACCAAATTGGAAGCTTGGTGACTTGCTCAATCAGGCCAAAAATCACTCAAACTTGTACTGCAATGGGTTCGAGAGTGCGGTGTTTTCGTAATATGTTTTAAATCACTCAAACTTGTACTTGATAATCTAGTCCAAATTGTTTAATCCATAATGATTGGATCACTTCCGTTAATTTAAAACTACACTTAACTCAAGACTCAATAAAAATATAAGATATTTAAAAAGAATGTGTTGTTCATCGGAACTCACCGCAATAGGTTCGAGGGTGCGGTGTTTTCATAATATGTCTTAAATCACTCAAAATTGTACTTGATAATCTAGTCCAAATCGTTTAAACCATAATGATTGGTTCACTTCCGATAATTTAAAACTAGATAAAAATATAATTTATTTAAAAAGTGTGTTGTTCATCGGAACTCACTGCAATGGGTTCGAGAGTGCGGTGTTTCGTAATATGTTTAAAATCACTCAAACCTGTGTTTGATAATCTAGACCAAATCGTTTAAACCAGAATGATTGGATCACTTCCGATAATTTCTTAAAAGTCGAAGAAGCTCTTTTTTTAAATAAGAATACTTGGTGATGTGGGACTTGAGAAAAATAGGTAGCATTTTTTGCACAAAAAATCAATGATATGTTCTCCACTTGTGTTTAAAGCAGTCTAAGGCCCTCAAATTCCAAAAACAAACAATAAAGATTTCCACGGTATCAAGAAAGGATGACATGATTTAATATTTTAGATTTCTAATTAATTATTTCAATGTAGTAAGATTTCCATTTTATGGTGAAATTTGTCTGTGATTTTTACTTAACTGAATATATTTTTCATTCAGTATTTTTAAATTATGTGAAACGTTCAGATATTGTCATTTTGTGTTTTTGTTACGTGTTACTTAAGTCTTAGTGACGCAAAGTAATTCTTTTTTTAATGAATATCATGTTTTAGGAATAAATAGATTTTAATGAATAAAATCGTAACACCCATTTGTTTGTTTTTATTGGAATAATTGGGCGTATTTCTAGGTCAAAATTTAATAATGAACACAAAGTACATATATACTTTGTGCAAAGAAACCAAAAAATATCTACATTTACCAGATTATTTAATATACTACATAAAAAAGTAAGAAGTTTAAAAAGAGTGTGTTGTTCATCGGAACTCACTGTAATGGGTTCGAGAGTGCGGTGTTTTCGTAATATGTTTTAAATCTTTTAATAATATTTTATGCCCCTATGTGGCGCTAGTATCCTGTATCCAGATGAAATAGAATTTTTGTTCTGGTTTTGTACAGCCAACCATTTTTCGATAGGTGTAAACAAGCTGTAAGAGTGTATGTTTTTGCTCTGTATTTGTTGAATTTGAAAGATTCGAGCATTATATAAATAAAATATATTTTTTGATTTGCGTAAAACGTATGCTTTTGACGTAAGTTCTGCAAAAGTGCCTTGGATAATTGCAAAAAGATGCGTCTATTGACAAGATCTCTTGTATTCAGCTTCACTTTAAGCATCATTTCTGCAGGTGAGTGATAACTTTTAATATATTGATTTATTTATTATGTAAACTATAAATTGAAACAAAAATAACAAAATTACATTGTTTTTTTTGTATCTATTTAAAAGTTTTTATCTTTGTGCAGAGGGAAAAATGTTAAAAAGCAATTTTATTGTATTTAAATTTTGCTTAAAGGGCTATTTAATTAATTAAATGTAGGAAAATTTACATGTTACAAAATAAATAACGATATTTTTTGTTCATAGATATCGAAAATTAAAAATAAAACATTCATTGTAATATTCCCATTTTAACATAGAAATTGTTTTTAAAATTTATAGATAATATGATATGAATGCATATTTAATAAATAATTGCTAATGAAATTTAACTATTCAACAAAAGTTAAAAAATTATAAATATTTAAATCTTCTTTATAGACAGAGCACTTTTAATTATTTTATGAACAATGAAAAAAATAATAAATAAAATAAAGTTAAAAGAAAACACGATATTTTTTTCGTGATTTATGTTTTTTATGTGTGAACTTCAGTCATATATTGTTCAATAAATGCAGAATTCCTTATATTTAAGCAATTATTATATTATTTGGGAGAATTCCGATTTCAATAACAGAAGACGTAATAAATTTTAAAATATTGAAATAAATATTAATTTTGTATTCAATTTGGTAGTATTAACTATATTAATAAAGCATAAACGTGCTGTATCTAATATGGATTTCAATATGAATTGTTAATTTTGTATTTGTTTTGGTACATTTATAAAGCATAAATGTGTTGTATCTAATGTTAATTTCAATAAAATAGTAAAACTTTGATTGAAAATCAAAAAAAATATTCTTGAATTTATTCTCAATAGAATTATTAAATATAAAACCAAATATGACACGTCTTAATTTTTTAAATCATTAATTATAAAATAGGAATCCCATTTTGCAATGAGTTGAAACCATTTTAACGCGCTACTGTTTTTTATTATTATTTCAAAGTTTTTAAAGTCGCTTTCGATCAAATTATTTATTTGTTCAATTATTTATTACCATTTAAATGAAATTAATTTTTCTACACCCCCCCTCCCCCCAAAAAAAGATTAGTAATTATGATAAGACTCTTAAAAAATGTTTATATGAATAAACAAGACTACTGTAATAATAATTTCTTCTATCGAATTTTTTTTTTTTTCTTAGATTCTGGTGCGCCAAGAATCAAGCCATTCCATTTCACTGCAGATCTAAACCTGGGAATGCGCGACTCAGTACATTGTGCCATCGTGTATGGTGATCCTCCATTCGAGTTTTCGTGGTTAAAAGACGGAAAATTGCATGTCCGACTAGTGTCTCCATTCGTAAGACGGATGATTTCACATCTCACCTAGTTATCTCTAAAGTAGATGCTGACAGTAATGGCAATTATACGTGTAGAGTATCAAACTCGAATGGATTTGACGAGAAATCAGCCGTTCTGTCAGTAAAAGGTTTGTATTTGCATCACGACTTATCAGAATTCCATGAAATCTTGTTTTAATTAGCATGTGGTTGCAGTTACCATGCATTATTACTTAAAAATTAATTTCTCTCATGGCAACGGATTTCAGTTTATTATAGTTATCGAATGATGCCTCCATTTATTTTATTCTTTGAAAATGTAATTTTTTCCTGTTTTGGTATTCATTGATGTTTATTTACTATATATCTACTCGTGGATATACCACTTTGTGAAGGATACAGTTCTCTTTTTGTTTGTTTCAGATACTTACAAATATCAGATTGATTTATTCTTTTCTAGATTTAAGGATTTCTATATATTGAAATTTGTGTTGATATTTTTTATTTTGTAATGTGTATGATGCACTTAAAACATAAACTGCCTGTAAGTTTGTGAGGTAAAATAGCTTGAAATGAACGACTTTTGAATCTAATTGAATAGATAACTCCTTAGTTTGGAAGACAATCTACAAAGAAAAAAAAATATCTTTATATATCTGAAGGTCTTCTTTTTGATAAAATAAAACTAAGATTCCTTTTTAATTTTAAATCTTCCCTAAACTATTTTACTTGAAATAATTTTAAAGTATACTGAGTATTTAAAAAAAGAATGTACGCCTTTTTCATACGTATACTAGTAAATAGCTTTAAAGTATATTGAGTGTTTTAAAAAAGAACGAATCAGAACTACATATAATTTCTATCATACGTATACTTGTATATTTATTTTTCTTTAATTGTGATTTTCAGATTGATTTTATAAACAAGTTATTTTTAATTCTAAATGCTAAGAAAAAAATCAAATTAAAATTTAGCGATTGTTCCTTCCAATCTTATTTATTGAAAATGAGGTATTGTTTATACGGGTGATACTTATATTTGATGTGATATTTTGAAAATGTATTTTACATGTTATTCATTTCTAGTAAATGAATCTTTAGATACAATATGAACGAAAATATAGAATATTGCAATAAGATCAATATCTTAAATGATTTCCAAACACGAGGTTTATATGTAAAGCACATGAAATGTATGCAAATATGAAGAAATAATGACAATATATTTTTCATTTGTAAAATGAATATTTAAATACATAATTATATACTTATTTTTTCATTGTTTGCTTTTTCATTACTTTACTTGTTTGTATATGGTAACAAGCACTTTTGTGAGAGATGAATAATGTGATTATAGATTCGATTTGCAAAAGTATTCTACGGTGTATTTCATGGAAGAAAACTAAGTATTACAATAGTAAGATTTGCTATACTATACGTTATTACATAGTTTTGTAATGAATTAAAAAATAATGGTTTTATCAAAGAAATTTACATCTGAATAATGCACGATAATATTTTAATAAGAAATATTTTATGTGCGCTGTTCATCAATTCATCGTGGTACTCACTTTTGCGTTCGAGAGTATATTGAAATATTATATATCTTTTCATTAACATTTCTGCCGCTGTGTGGCGCTAGTATCCTGTTACTGAATTTTATTTTGCTTCTGCATTCTCAACTCCATTTTAATCAGTATAGACCAAAGTAGATGAAGAATACGAAGGCAGTTTTATTTCAGGTTTAGTTTGTTGATGATATTTAAATGCTAAATATAGGGATACTTTTTATAATATTTTTAAAAAAATCATATTTTATTTCCTTTTTATTACTGTTTTGTATCGTCTGAGTTTAGCAACATTTGACTACTATTTTGGAGTAAAGGTGTTGAGGCTGTGTACGATGATGTGTTTGTTGTCAAGATTCGCAATCGTTCTTCTATTCTATTTCCTAGTTTCCGTTTCAGCAGGTAAGTTCCAATATATCTCTAATTAATTTTATAAACTGTTAAAAAATTTATTAATAAGTGAATTTTTGATATATCTGTGAAATCTATAATTTGCTTTTTACTTAGAAAATCAATACAAAATTAGGCATAAGATCACAGAGATGTTTTTTGATCATGCCATGTGAATGTGGATATTTTCCGAGAATTGAGCATTTTTTATTTATGCATAATTATAAAATTGCAAATTACTACTACCATAAATCAATTAGCAAAACTATTTTTTTTATATAACAGACAAAACAAGATTGACAAAAAATTTAATTTATTGGAAAATATAATAAAAATTAATTAATTAATAAAAAATATGGGAAACTACCCTTTTTTATTATTGCCATGTATGAACATGATGTTATTTTGATTAGGGGTCCGTGACATTATCAAAAAATGCGTAGGGGAAAATAGAATTCCATGTCGTAAGTCCACACAAATTTGCCGAATAGCAACAGCATATAATAAGTATACTGAGTATATATCTAAATAGAACAGCGTAATATAACAACAATATATAATAGCAATATAAATATAATATAACAATATAATGTAGCAACATTATAACAATAACACCAACAATATAATCGAATAGCAACAATATAACAGTATATAGCGAATAGAAACAGTATAACTTTGATATATTATAGTGGCTACTAAGTTTGAATGTTTTTTTATAGTATTTTGTGCAATTACTTCTTAATGAAGTTCTAAGTTATCAAACTTTAGTATATTCCCATGACTATTGAATTTGGTAATTCTTGTAGTATTCTGATCAATTGCTTCATATATTTCTTGGATTTTCCGACCTTGGTATAGTCTCATATGTATTCGTCCAGCATCGTATGTTCACACATGATAAATTGAAATTCATCAGCGGATTTCAGCAGCTACTATGCGTTATATTATTTATTTTTATAATTATTTTTTATAACGTATGGAATTTTGTTGCAAGGCTAACTGTATTTTAATTTTCGCACAAAAGAAAAACAAAAAACTAAATTGAATTAATTAACATCTTAAGCAATTCTCTCAAAACTTTTCCATTTCTTTCACATTCTAGCCCCCTTGATATTGTTACAATTATTATTTATTTTTATTATTTTTTTCATATATGGAGGATAACTAGAAACTTTTTTTTATCAAAAATAAACAGTTATTAAATTATAAAATTAATAAAAACTATTTTCTTCAAAATATTATTATAGCTTATCTATACAAATAATAGTATAACAAATATTTCTATAAAAAATTTTCATGCTTGTGAATAGAGAGATTCCTATTATTATTGATCGAATGTTATTTAATAGATTAGCTGTTTATCAATATATGAAGAATTCTATGATTTATTGCACGTATATTTCATTTTCATCATTATTATTTTTGTTAAAAATAGTTTGCAAAATATTATTCCTTAGAAATACATCTTTAATTTAAAGTTAAGTTAAAGTTTTAATTAAGAGTTAGAGTTTAAATTAAGAGGGTTTTTTTTTACAAATATTGTTGTCTTAACTTAAAATTTTTTCTTTTTGTTTTCCAATAATAAAGAATAATAACAATAGTTTTCTAGTTAGTAATTAATTTGTACACTACTTACTCACTTGATTTTTTTTAAATTTCAAATTGACTAAACTTTTCATTTGAACAATAACCCTTTTCATATTTCTTAGGTCTTGGCGACCCTAAAATTAAATCTTTTCATTTTTCTAACGAATTGGAGTTAGGCATGAGGGAGACTGTGCAATGTAATGTCTTACATGGAGATGCTCCTTTCGAATTCTCGTGGTTCAAAGATGGCGAATTACTGAAGGATGGACAAGGGATTTCCATTCGTAAAACGGATGACTATGATTCCAAATTGGTCATTTTAAAAGTGGATGCAAACAGCAATGGCAACTATACCTGCAGGGTGGCTAATTCCAAAGGATTCGATGAAAAATCCGCTATCCTCTTGGTTAAAGGTCTGTAGTAATAATATATGACGTATATGTATTCAGTTTATATATATGATACTTTTAAAGCATATGTATATCAATATCCATCAAAAGTTGTCTATAAATATTTAAAAAAATATATTGTTGCCTTATATTTTTTAAAAAATTAATATTGCTTTTAAACTAATGGTATTAATTTCCTGCTTATTTTTTAAAAAAAACTTCATGTTTTAAATTTGTCTTTCTTTATTACGGTTTGATATTAATAATCTGAAAATTTATTTTCTTCCCTTTTGTAAGTTGAATAAATTACAACAATACTTAAATTTTTAGTATTATATTTTTACTTCTTCAATTTTTTCATGCGAAGTCTTGATAAGAATTTAAAATGTTGGTTATTAAAATATACTATGTGTTTTTTAATTCAATATGATTAGCCACGGAAGAGAACGAGGTATTATTTTTAAGAATTGATTATCAAACTAATATCACTGGTCGAGAAAAATTTTGTTAAATGAATTTCTGCTGAAGCAAAAGAAGCTGTTCGGAAAAGATTCGGATTCGAAGTTTGGAAAAACTGTTTATGTACTTTGCTACGCTAAAGCCGAATATAACCACAAAAGTTGCACACCGGCATCAGTTTTTTCTGTAATGTTACATATATTAAATAGATAGCGAAGTGTCTTGTTTGATACGGAAACGGACGTACCAATTACGAAGTTCCTATGGGGCAAAGATAACCCCAATGTAACTCTATTTTCTTGCTGTTTTATTAAAAGAGGGTGGTTGTAATATAATTTCGATAAAGATATCAAATACATATCAGACCTGCCAAAACAAGTCTAGCAAACTTAATAATCTCGGCGCTTTGTTTACTTGAGTCACTTCCGTTTAGCGTATACCTGCATGCAGAGTTAGAAAGTGTTTAAGTTAATTGATAGGGAACTACTTGTCTTTACTTTGCGTTCAAATACTTATTTCAGTACGAAAAAGTGTTTTATTTTGCATGTTTTATCCTTAAAATGCCACGAAATTGTGGAAACCATCCATACAATTTCTGTTATGTGTGTCGTGAACTAACTTTGAAGTCTCAAATTAGGAATATTACTCCACTGATTAAAAGGGCATATGAACATTATTTCGAGTGTCAAATCGTTGATCAGGACATATTTTGATACCCTCATGTGCGTCTTGTGTAATATTACATTGTGGTTGGCTTAACGGAAAGTAGCGGTATATGCCACTGGCAAAGGACCACTCCACAGATAGTTATTTCTATATCACAAAATTTACTGAAATAACAAGCAAAATCAAGAAGACTGTTAATTATTACAACATTCCTTCAACTATCAAACCTGTTTTTCTCATCGACGAGCTTTCAATTCCACATGAAAATTTGAGTTTACATTTAGAAAACTCTGGGTATGAAAATTTACAATTGAACCCATAAAAAGACGACACTGAAGACCCAGATTTTGGTGAAACGTCTACAAAACCTTATAGAATCAATCAGCTTGAACTCAGTTATCTAGTTCGTGATCTAAATTTGTGAAAGAATCGGGCAAAATTGCTGAAGTTCTGATTAAAGGGATGGATATTCCACCCCTTTAATCAGAGAAGAAAACTGCAATTACTTTACTTGAGAAGAAAACTGCAATTTCTTATTATCGTCGACGGGAACAAGATCTCCAACAGTTGTTCTCCTCTAAGGCAATTGTACTGATGTTGATTCATTACTGAATGAGTTAGCAGACTGTCAGGATCCTAAAAAAGTTGTTTAAAAATCCTAAAAAGAAGTTGTTTACTGATTCTTGTACAATTTGTTAACAACTCAGTATTTCTTCATATAGGAAATGAGAAATCTTTGATTCCTCTTACCTATGCAGCCCATATGAAAGATATATGACAACATGAAGACATTGCTATTGAAGATGCAGTACCAACGGGCATTCTTAGATTATATGCGATCATTTGAAAGTTACAGCACTTTTACTAGGTTTCAACAAGGAGAATTGCATTAAACTTCGTTTTTCTATATGCGAGCGAGGTAACAGTGATCGCAAAAATCATTTTGTGAAGAATAAATGGACTAAAAAAAAAAAAAAAAAAAAAACCTTTTCAACCACTTATCTTAAACACATATATTTCCCTTAATTACTCTATTGCATATTAATCAAACTCGTATTAATAAAGTTTTGTTAAGGTGATGGATAAAAGTGGTCCAGGCTTCCTACATTTAATGAACATATTTCCTAGGACCATTGTGGCTAAAATAAAAGATCTTATGAAGAACCATGACTTTGAGGAAAGTTTGAATGGGGCTGAAAAAACTGCATGGAAGTCTTTTAAAGCGGTCGCAATTAAATTTCATGGCTACAGAAAAGCTGAGAACTAGTCTTAGAACTCCCTCAAAATTATAAAGCTCAGGAATGTAACTTGTCCCTAAAAATTCATTTTCTGGATTCACATTTGCACTTTTTTTTTTGAAAATTTCCGCTCTGTGTGCGATTATGCCAAAGATATTTCAAAAATGGAAAAACATTATTAGGGTAAATGGAATTCAAATATGATTGCAGATTATTACTGGACTCTAAAGAGATGTTCGTCAAGCAAAATACAATCGAAAACCATTAAAAACTATATTTTGATTTAGATGAAAGTATATAAAATAAATCTAAGCACTTTACAACAATATGAATTTTTCAATTACGTATTACAAAAAATTCTATGAAAATTTGAAATCAGCAAAATATTCCAAAACAAACAGCCACTCTAATTTAACTTACAAAAAGTTAAATTTTGTTGTTCAATGTATTTGTTATTTTTAAGATGTTCTATGAAAGAAGTTTTAATATATTTATTGCTGAATTTGTTATTATTATAGTTTAATATAATCCACCATTATTTCCATTAATGCGCATTCTTCATTGTCTAATTTTTGCATGCCAAGAACAAATGGTTATAAAATAATTAAGTAAAGAAGTAGAGTCGTCAAAAGTTGGAAAATAATCTGCTTTGAGGAAAGAAACACTCCAGAGATCCTACATTCTGTACCATTCGCATCATTAACCATTTATCTATTTTATACATAAGATTTAATTTAAAAGTTAAATTTTTGTAAATTATTGTAGTTATGCTTAATGTATATATTGTAGTTATGCTTAATGTATATATTGTAGTTATGCTTAATGTATATATTGTAGTTATGCTTAATGTATTTATTGTATTTATGCATAATATTTAAAAAAAAGTGTTAAGGATCATGAAATGTTTCTCCAAATCGTTGAATTTAGTATTTTGTTGGTAAAAAGAATAAACATTAAAAATGTGTACACAAACTGACATGTTTTAGTTCATGAAATTGGTTAATGCAGATTGAACTCAGCAGATGAAAATAATTTGAAATAATTATTTTACGAAATGAACAATTTTTTACATCTAATTAACAAATGATTTAATTTGTACATATTTTATTTCTCTAATATCGAAAAATATTATCAATTGTTCAAAAAGCTTTCATATAACAGGATTAAATGTTTAAGACGCTTTTGTATGAAGCATGTTGTTGTACATCACTACTTTGGTTCGAGAGTATGCTGGATTTTGACATATCTTTTCGTTGTATTTTTGGCCTCTATGTGGCGCTAGTGTCTCGTATTGAGATGAAATAAAGTCTTGTATGTTGGGATTATACAAGCTACTATCTCCATTTTAATTATTGTTGTGCATCGAGTGTAGCAAGAACGCTATTTTTCTGAAAGTTTTTGTCTTAGAAAATATTAAAATATATTTTATCCTGCTTTCATTCAGCAGAATTAAAGTTAGCTTTATAAAATTTTATGTATTTTACCTTTAGACGTAAGACAAATTTTTTAGGTGAATACTTCAGCATGGAGATATGTTTTTTGTTGCTCATCCACCTTTTCTTCTGTCGTATATCAGCAAGTAAGTGAAATAGCTTTATTTTTATTTTTTTTTTTTTTTGTATTTTATATTGTTATAAGTATACATAAATCTTAAATACCCTTTTGTGTATTTCCTGGGAAATATCTATGTTCTTAACTTGAGTACTGAATACAATGATACAATATAAATTAGATATGTCAAATATAGAATATTTCAATGTAAAAAAACATTCTCACGCATTTATGAAATTAATTTTGTGATTGCTTTCTTTAAATTTCTATAATTTAACAAACTATTAATAAAACTTTATTTAAAATTTGTTATTATCAATAATTGATTATGAGTATTATCATTACATTTTGAAAAATTATAACTTTTTTTAAATTTCAAATATAAAAATAAAATTTAATTGGAAAGATAATAAAAATAACAGTTAAATTCTAAAATTTTTTTTGTTTAAAGAAAATGTATTTAATTTTGATGTTATAACTTTTTTCGACGAACATATAATAAAATAATTTGGATGCAAATAACTAATTTCCACATTTACAGTAGTTGTTCTGATTAAAAAAAAAAAAAAAAAAAAGTAGAAATGAATAAGCAGTGACTGAGACATGAAAAGATCTTCAACTGATTCTAAGAAATTCAATATGGCTTATGAGATATACCATTTTTTCCCATCTTGATAAAAATATAAAAGACTTTTTTTAGAAAAAATAATCCCACAAAAGTTTTTAAATAAAAATTAGACAAACTTCAAATTTGTATTAATTTTCTATCGTAATAAAGAAATATCGAACTTTTGTTAAGTAATTTAATAAGCAGTTCGTAGATTTTTATTGAACTTAATTGTTCTGATGCAAAATTTTTTTATTTGTAACACTCATTCTTTAATCATGTATTATTATATTTATAGAAAACTCATTTTAAAGAAATTTATAGAAAATGAAAAAATTTTCATTCCAAATTGTTTCAAAGAAACAAATTTTTTATAATTTTGTTCAAGAACATTTTTGATATATAATTTTATAAATCGCATGCATATGCATCTGAATGCTTACCACCACAAATTAGTGATGCCTTGTATAATGCTTTAAGATGTTATTATCGTTAGAAAATATTATTTTTATCTTAAAAATCGTAATGAATTTGAATGAGTATACTTTAAAGTACTGTTCAGAAAGTAGTTTACTGAAAGAAAGTATAAATGTATTTAAGAGAAATCACTAAATTCAAATCTAACAGAATTGTATAATTTTAGTTGAACAAGAAGATGGAAAATTGTAAAGAATTTTATATCAATGTAAAAGCGAAATAATTTTAAATCTAAATGTTAGAAGTATTCTCGTGTCTAAAGGTAAATTATTTCATTGAAACTGTAGAGGGAAATATTAGTCCAAAATCTACATATTTATTTGTTAGATAATTCTACGTATACATTCTCTTCAATTATTTTCAAGATTTTGAAGTTTACAAATAATGTTTATACATTTGCTAAATTTCCTAGACTGTAATAAACTGAATAATTAAAAAAAAAATCTGCTTCGAAGATTAAATGAAAGGAAATTATATTGATACTCTATAATATAATATAATCTAGTATTAAAATGACCTACAAACTAAAGATGAGTTTTAAAATATATATATATTTTTTCAAATTCGGGAAAGTAAACCGTTATTTTAAGATAAATCTGACATAAAACATTTTAGATTTTTTTTATAATGTAAGTTACATTAACTGAAAATATATAAACTGTTTTATGTTTTCTACATAGGTACTGGTGAACAACCTAAACTTAAACCGCTCCTGTTCTCCAATGATCTAGAGTTGGGAATGAGAGAATCTGTACATTGCAATGTGTATGGGGAACCTCCTTTTGAATTTTTGTGGTTCAAAGACGGTCAACCTGTGAAGGACATTCGAGGTATTTCTGTTCGAAAAACGGACGAATACACTTCCAATATGGTCATATTACAGGTGGATGCAGATAGTAACGGCAATTATACATGCAGAGTATCCAACACCAAAGGTTTCGATGAGAAATCTGCTGCACTGGCTGTGAAGGGTGGGTTGTTCATCCAAGAATTGTTAAATTTCTTTTAACATACATTTATCTTGGATATTTTTAATACAATTTGATTTTATATTATTCATATTCTACTTCATTAGTATGTGTATCTGTGATTTTATTTTTAACTATATAAGAAATATTTTATGAAGAGCAACATATTTAAGTACTTGAAACAGAATTATTTATTATTTATTTTTTTTCTTTTGCTTTTCTATAAAAATAAGAAAATATACATTTTAAAAATAGTTTGTTAAATTATTCTCTAAATATGTAAGTTCGTTAAATTATTCTCTAAATATGTAAGTTCTGTCTATATCGCACTTAATTTTACAAATGTCGTTGTTCTCGAATCCACATGGTTACCACCGAATTAGATCTTAGTAATTATGTAGATAAGTGATCATTATCATATCCTCATCATATAATATATCAGGTCATTATATGAGAAAACTTTTCAAAGTGTTACGTTTAACATATGGCAGTATTTTGATTTTATGTTTGAAGATTGTCTGTAAACAACTGACGATGATTTGGGGTCTAGCTTCGTGGAAAGTATAATAACCTGAAATATATAACATAAAAATGTTGCTCTTGTTCTGTAAAAATTTTTTGTTGACAAAATTGTTATTTCCAATTTACAACGAAAAAAATCTAATTGGTGTAGTATTGTATGTAGATAAACTTTGTTTTCTCGTTATACTTGATGAAATATTCTATTTTTACAAAATTTAAGGAAGTCAGTTTCTTTAAATGTTATTTTAACATTGAGAAAGTATAATTGTCTTCTTTATTTCCGCATGTGCGTGTTTTATTAAAATTGTCGTTGTTCTCTTACCTTAATTATGGTTTTCATTATTTCTTTTTTATACAACAGAAGTTTTTTCCAACAGTGCATAATAGAATGCATCTCTCTCTCTCTCTTTGAAGGAGAAAAGTTAACAGTATGTAACAAACAAAACAATGCGAAACCCATTTTTTATTTTTCGTTCGAAATCCGCTATTTTATACAAAATATGTGTTTATGTTTTTATGGTTTATTTTACTTTTGATATTGTTAATCTAATCTCTATTTCAAACATTAAAATTGTACAAAAAATTATTGATTACAAAAACTTATCATTGCAAAAGTATTTGAAACCTCTTACTGTATCCACATGCAATGTACGATTGTTCTTTATTCTGTTAGATACAAATGCAAATTTATGATATTAATTCAAATTTTTTTACTGTAGAACCAAAACGCTTAGTTGTATTGAAATCCAGTAACATGTTTTATTCCTTTAGTATGTTTATTTTTTCTATACTAAAAATTGGTGATATATAACCTTACATATTTGTAAACTTTTTTGATACTTGAAAGAATGCACGCATTTTTTTTATATAACAATATTCAAAAAGAATTGTGTTCCAAGTTACAATAAAGAAAATTAGATGCTGAAATCATGTCTCTTATTAATTAAATAATAAAAATTGTAGATTAATAGAACAGATATATGTATTTTATTAATTATGATTTATTTAATGGTTTACGATTGTATTTGAATTAACGTTTATGAAATAGGTATACGTATAGTAAATGCCTATGGTAAATACCTATATATTCATGAATTTGCCAAAATTTGTAGATGATAAGGAAAATAATTTGATGTATGATAATTTTAATTGTATAAATTGATATACAGTTTTGACAGTAATTATTATTTTTGAACAATATTCTAATTAAAATGTTATTGTATTTAAAGAATAATTGAAGTGAGTAATAACAACAATTTGCTTATATTCGATGCTTTTTAAACATTTGACAGAATATTTTTATTTCTAAGAGATGGTAAATAAAGATTTTATATATGAAATTGTATATTTAATATCACGAAAAAAATTTAGTGTTGCATAATTTTTCATAAACTTCTCTTTCTCTTTTTTGCCTCTATGTGGCGCTAGTGATCCAATGTTGTAATGTTTATCACATAGCATCATGAATTGTGTTGTGGGGATTCGAACATTTCTGTTCGTCGCCCATGGATGTTTGCCTTTAAAAGAGTAGAACAAACTTTATATATCTCTTAATACCTCACACTGGTTTTGTGCTTATTTTTAATCAATCAAATTAAAAAAATTGTTTTGTATATGTGCTGTATTGGTTCACAAGAGTAGCTATTGCAATTTTAAGATGGCGTTACCACTAAATGCGGCTGTTCTGCTGCTACTAGTCATGCACTCAGTTTTGTCTGGTAAGTAAGATTTTCATTTTAAAATATATTTGCTTAATTTTATTGTGTAATCCTCAAAAAATTTTAAATAAATAAATTTTAAAGTTAGAAATATTTCTTATATATCTAAAATGTCCGCATGAAAAGTATTGAGTTCAAATTGATCTTTTAATCAAACATTTATATAATTTGTTGTCAATCTTGTAGATATTGAATCTAAATATTTTAAACTGATATAATGTTATTAGTTATTAACATTTAAAATTTAGTGATATAATGCTGTGTTATGTTCTTTAATTTAGTGATATAATGCTACATTATGTTTATTAATCTAGCGATACAATGCTACATTATGTTTATTAATCTAGCTATATAATGCTGTGTTATGCTTCTTCGTTAAAATATTTAACTTTTAAAACAATCACTCTAAACAATAGTTAGATAAAAAAATTTCCCACATTAAATAGTAAATAATTGTTGTCATCTAACATGATTTATAAAATATTTTTTAAATTTATAGAATTTTTAATTACACTAACGCTCTACTGAAATTTACATATTTTTAGGCATTAAAAATGAAATTTTTAAGAACTTTTGATTATATTTATAAAATAATTTTATATTATTAAATAAAATATTTTATTGAAAAAAATAAAGAATTATTTAAGGAAAGATTCTGTAGTATTTTTGAAGTAAATTTGTTTCGTTAAATGTCGTAAAATAATATTAACAAATTCTCAAGTAGATTGAAAAAATAAAGACTAATAATGTTTGAGGCATTTTTTAAAATTATTATAAAATAAATAAGTATCATTTTATTTTACCTATTGCTTTTTATAGAAAGTGGCAAGCAAGGAATTTTAATATTTAAAATAATTATTATCGAATTTATTGCGACATTAATGGCATTCAATATTAATGAGTATCGACATTCAATATTATCAGTTGCGAATATTGAATTTCATTCAATATTAATTTATCTCCATTGAATGCCATCCAATTAACAATAAAATAGGATTTATAAACATAACTAAGAAAGTATTGAACGTCCTCTAAAACAATTCTTGTTAGACATGGAGCATTTTGGATTGCGCGAATATTAGATTGAATTAAAAATGACAATTTAATACCAAAAACTCATTTACTTTTTATGAATTCTAACAAAAATTTGTATGTACGTTTTTCTGATACATCTATTTGATTCATAATTTGAAGAATACTTGTCTAAATAAGAACTGAAAACTTTCATTAAAATAAAAAAAAAGTTCAGGAAATACACACTGTAAAGTTATTTATATACAAAATGTCTTCTTTACTTATACTCAAATGTTCGTGTAAATTACTTCAATGCAATATTAATATTTTAGAATCTGGTGAACCGAAAGTAAAATCCTTCCATTTCTCCAATGTTCTTGAATTGGGAATGCGAGAGTCAGTCCAGTGTTCCGTTATGTACGGCAATCCTCCCTTTGAATTCACATGGTACAAAGACAATCGGAAGATAATTGAGAATCAGGTATTTACCACCGGAAAGTTTGATGAATTCACGTCGAGATTAGTTATATCTAAGGTCAACGCAGACAGTAATGGCAATTACACCTGCAGAGTTTCAAATTCAGCAGGATTTGATGAACAATCAGCAGTATTATCTGTTAAAGGTAAGTTCTGTGTGTGAAAACTTGTTTAGTTGGCTGCACATATATTGGTAGTATTTTATAACTATAAAATGTTGTATTTGGGATTCATTGCTTTTTTATAATGTATAACATTCAAATTTTTAAAAAAAGTTTTTTTATTGAATATAGTTAGATTTGAGAATTGCTTGTTTGAAATTCATTATTATATTATGATATATGCCATTTTTATTCAACAATGTGTAATGTTCATTTGTAATGCAACGCATTTTTTTACATCATTAAACTGAAAAATTGTTCATTTTATAATTCTTTGTAAATTATGATTTTTTGTGCGAAACGTCATTTTCTTGAATAAATTAATAAATAAACATTTTCATGTGCATACATATTTTTGCTTTTATTAATGATATATTTTTCAATACATTTTGAATTTCATACCTGTTCAATGTATCGCTTTTTAATTTAAATTTATTTTGCTCTTTTAAAAGGAATATTTACCAAATATCTTATCTTATTTGACCCCTGCAATTAGTATCTAGAATCATTCAAAGACTATTAAATTTGAAATGAAGTAAATGACTCTGATGGTTCAAATAATTAATTATGATAGGTTTGTTTCGTAATATTTTATAATCTTTTTCATCAGGTAAAAGGAATTAGTTGTTATGTATATTCATAATGGGATGGAAACAATGGAATGGAATGGTATGCGTAGTACAGTAAACACTGTGCAATCACTCTGCATTGGACAAAATCGCTCTTGGTCATAATATTTAAAATAGTGCGTTTTGTATTATTCTCTACTGTACTTACGTAAACACTGTGCAATCACTCTGCATCGGGCAAAATCGTTGTTTATCATAATATTTAAAATAGTGCGTTTTGCATTATACTTTTCTAATATCTATGGATTAGTAAGTACAGTAAATATTTTATTAACACTGTGCAAAATCGTTTTTGATCATAATATTTAAAATAGTGCGTTTTGTATTATATATATGGTTTTTTTAATGACTTTACGAGTTTGGAAATATCTTTTGCAATTACTTTAAATATGTACTGTTACATTTAATAGAATCCAAGTGATTAAAATTCAGGGTAAATTAACGAATTTGCAGATTCAATATTCTATTGATGCGAATTTTAATTATATATTTATTACAGTGAGATGTAAAAAGGAATGAAGTTTTTTTAATGTTATTTGTTACAATTATTTTAGATATGTGCTGTTTCTTTTAAAAGAATCCCAATGATTCAAATTCAGGGTAAAGAACGAATTTACAGTTTCAATATTCTATTGATGCGAATTTTTAATTATACATTTATTATTTTGAAATGAAAAAAGGAACCGTGGCAAATTTTTTTTGTTTTACATGTTTTATTACACTTGTACAAATATTTGTTTTTGTTTTTGTAGATTTAGTATTTATTGAAATACGTATTTATAATGTATTTTTCAATTTGAACAATATTGAATGGACATATTTTTTTATTATTCATTTGAACAAATTAAAATTTTTAAAATTCTTATTTATAAAATTTGCAATGAAATTCTTTATAAACAAGAAAAGGATTTATAAGGGTTTTACTTTATTTAAAATAATTTTTCATAAAATATCAGTTTTCAAAGTTTTGTAGTGGTTGGTAAATGTAATATAGTTTCTTTGTGACTGTATTGCAAACTTTTAATTTGCTGGTATTTTTATACGCAAGACATGTATGACAATAGTTTAAGATTATTTAATGGATATATTTCAGAAATTATTTTTTTCGTTTTCTGCCACTGTGTGGCGCTAGTGATCCGTGTGTATCTCTCTTGTAACACTACATCCTACATTGTAAAGCATATCGAGTTCACATTTGCACTGACGACAGTTTTAAACTTGCTTTTATACTATATACTGTTATATGTGAAAAATTCTTTTTTGTTTTGCTTCTTTATTACTACTAATTTTTTAAATTAGGGTATGTTTCGTTATTGGTAAAAATATTGTGAAGTTTAGTTTGTGTTAGATGTATTTTTTAATGCAGTGAAGCAATTACTATTGGAAAATGGCGTTGCTTCTGTATGCTGCAGTATTGTTTCTGTTTATTATGGAGTCTGTTTCTGCCGGTAAGATAGGTTTTGCATTCTTCTTTTATATTTTTAGTTATTAATATATTTTTAAAGAATTTGTATTTGTATAAAAATGAATGTTTAAGATAACACTATGCAGTTTTAATTTAAATTAGAATAGTCGCTATTTTACTGCTATGAATATTATCCACAATTATGTACATTATATCAAATAAAAGTTTTACACGGAAAATTATCACAGAATAGTTTAAGTATTAAATTTTAATTTTCAAAGTATTCAGTTATTTTCAAAAATTTAAAAACAATTATGTTATTCCACGCTATGTCTAAAGATCTCATAAATTTTGACCTCGATAATCAAAACATTAAATTTTATTCAAATGTAACTCATAATTAATACGTTTTGAATAGCTATGTGAAAGTAAACAATCACAAAACTAAATTTAAATACACTTTTTTTGAAAATTATCGTGTATTTATTACTTATATAGTGTATTTTATCATGTAAACTTCATTAAATTTTTTTCATAATTTTTAACGAATAAACTTCTTTATTTATAAATGTAGGAGTCATTAGTCAATCTTTCAGCAAATAAGAAGAAAAAAAAAATTATATAAAGCTAAATTCTTTTTATTGGCTGTATCTTAAAGTTATTTATTCGTAGCAATATTGCTTTTAAGAATTATTTTAGTAAATTAATTAACAAAGTAATTTTTTCTTAAGTTCGGAAAAATCTATTTTTATAGAAAATTCTTTTTATTACACATAATTGAATTAATTAATTGAATATATGACAAATTTTAAAATTATTATATTACTTTTCGAGGGATATGAAAACATATTTAAAAACCATCAATTTTAAGTGTGAACATATTATTTAATTTTGATTTTTAATTACGGAAAAATGTAACATAACGACATATAAAAATGCAATAGAGGAAACATAAATTATGAGATAAATGCTTAAATTCTAAATTTATGAAGTTTTATCAATTAAATTAACTATTTTATCAATTTATATAAACTATTTTTTTTTCTGTTATATAATACGTTTTGTTTTCTCTATTTTTATTGGATTTCTACTCATTATTAGAGAGGGATATTCCGAAAATAAATCCTTTCCACTTTTCTGGAGAATTGGATGTAGGAATGAGAGCATCTGTACAATGTGCTGTCATTTATGGAGAACCCCGTTCCAGTTTTTATGGACTAAAGACAATCAAAAAATTTCAGAAATCCATGATGTGTCTTTACGAAATATTGACGACTTCACATCGAATTTAGTCATTTCGAAAGTAAATGCAGATAGTAACGGCAATTATACCTGCAGAGCTACCAATTCCAAAGGATTCGATGAAAAATCAGCTCTTCTGTCTGTGAAGGGTATGGAAATTTACTGTTATTCAATATCTAATTTTTAAGTTGAATATATATGCGTAAATATGTAAAACCTGTGCGAATTAATATAGCTTATAACTTATAAACTAAAGTGTTGAATGTTCCAATTACTTTCCTCTCTGAATTATGTGTAGTAGATTATTTTTCTTTGTATATATGTAAATTTGTAAAGAATTTGTATTGAAATTTTACAAAAAAATGATATTATTTAAAATTTTTTGTTTTTTGACGTTTCTTAAGTACCGTTTAAAAAGAAACACAATATGTAATTTACAGTGTGTTATTTATGTTTAACAGTGTTTTGATAATTCAAAATGAAATTCTAGTTATTGAATGTATAAATTCTCTGATTTCATGTAATTTATGACCTATTACAGTTGTTACATCCATAACAATTAAACAATTTATTTTATAATACTGAAACACTGACATGGAAGTTAGTTTTTTAACTAGATTTTCCTTTTATTTGACATATACATTTCTTAAGTATTGTAAAAAGCATTGCATACATTTCATTATTTCGATAAATCACTTTATTCGTATGATTTTCCTTTTGATATTTTCCACTTATTTTTTATTTGCTGTTGAGATCGTTTTTTTTTTATAAACCACCATATCTTTTCATCATATTTTACTGTTTCACATCTATTTCAGTTTCTCCATTGAACATAACTGCATAAAATAACTGCATAACAGCATCTGACAATTTATTAATGATAAATAATAATAAACAGGTTATTTTTATAGATAAATTTAATCTGTTTTATACTTTTGAATATATATTTTGTGACATCGTTACACAGAACTTGTATTTTCTGTCTAATTTGTAATATATATATTCTCGAAAATTTTTTACTTTTATATTCACAAAAACAATATTTAATAATTAAGCACATTTCACAAAACTTCTATTTGTGTTTCTTTACAATTTTATTACTTCGGATACGCTAATGTACACCGAATGCATAAAATATATCACAATTTCTTTTATTTAATTAGCATTTGATTGATAAAATTTTGTGTGAAGAAGATGTTAGAGGAGAAACTAAATGAGAATATTGCTGCTTTTATTACATTCTTTTTGAATGCAAATCTGATGAATTTAGTATTGTTGGACGAAAAAATTTGATACATTAGACTGAACAACATTAAACACCTTCTGTTTTCAATATAATTATTAAAAGATTTGATTACGTAGATGTCCGTAAAATTTACTTTTGTATATTTAAAAACAATATTTAATAATTAAGCACATTTCATAAAACTTCTATTTGTGTTTCTTGTCCCTGTGTGGCGCTAGTAACCCATGTTGTACGTACTCCGTAGCATAGTATTTAAGATCCTCAAAACAGTCGGACATTTTGGTGTTCATGTGAGTTGTGTTTGGTTTGTTGTGAGTTGCCGAGTTTATAATTTCAATTTACGTTTTCTGAATTTTATATAAAAATTATTGTGCTTTTACCATGCTTATATCTATAATAAATTAAGGCTCAAAGATCTTTCACCGTCAAAGGATAATAATTTATAAAAGATGGCGGTATTTCTGTACATCGCGACATTGTTGATGTCCACAAAGTGCTCTTTAGCTGGTAAGTGATTCAATTTTATTCTTTATATTGTTTCAGCTATATTTACATTTTTGACCCGTAAATTGCATTTAATAATTATCTCCTTTTTCAGCATGAGTACTGATTTTTCGTTATGACGTTATTAAATAAATGATCATCATCATTTAGTTTTATTTACACACGTAGTACTCTCAAATACTATAATTTGATTCAATAATTAAATAAAAAAAAATTAATCATTGAAATAATTGTGTACTTTTGCTGAATTCAGAGATTTTTAAAAAGAAAAAGCATAATAACAATAATATTGCTTATTTGTAAATTTTAAACCGCCATACATATTAAACATATGAGTTTTATTATGATGAATGGACATTATTTATTATTTTTGAAATATTTCTATAAAATAAAAATGTAATTTATATGAATTTATGATTTTTTAAAGTTTTTATGTTAAGGATCTAGTTTTAAAATTCCATTTCGTCTACAATAAAAATTTTAAGGATGTTCACAAATGTTCTTGAGTTCATTGAAAAATATGTATAACTATGTAAAAGACTTAAAATTAAAATAAAGATATGAAACATTAAATTTTCTAAAATAAATCAACATTTATCATCAAATTAAGGCACTCGTTCAATGTAATTATTTTAAATATAAGAGGTAAAAAGAGGTAAAAAATTTTAAAGGTCAAATTTTAACTTGCACCTAAAATTCTTCCTATTTTATTTATTTTGTGAAAAGTAAAAGAAAAGAATACATTTGTAAAAATAAAATTTATTCCATGCAGTCTGAATATTCAATTTATTAAATTTTCATGAATACTCAAAAATTAAAAATTAAGTTTTGCGATTTATTAATTTTTTAATTAAATTAAAATAACTAATTTGTTTCCGAAATTTCAAATAAAAGTTGCTTCTAATCTTCAAGAAAATATGCCATATTTATAAAATTTGAAATTTCTTTTTTTTTTTAATTTACGAGCAATTTATTTGTTTTTAACTTTCAAAATATTCGATTTCATTTTTTATTTGTCAATTGTCTCGTTTTCTTAGAATTTGGGATTCCGAAAATAAGTCCTTTCCATTTTCCTGGAGAATTGGACATAGGCATGAGAACATCCATTGTTTGTGCCGTCATCTACGGAGATCCTCCATTTGATTTTTCTTGGTCGAAGGATGGACAGATACTTGCAGAAAAACGTTCTGTATCTACTAAAAACATTGACGACTTTACGTCCAACCTAGTCATCTCGAAAGTAGACGCTGATAGTAATGGTAATTATACCTGTAGAGCTACCAACTCGAAAGGTTTTGATGAAAAATCTGCTGTACTATCAGTGAACGGTAAGTAAATTTCAATATAATATGGGTTTAAAGAAATACAGAAGGAAAGCTCTAACTGATGTATACGTCTTTACTTTACCAAACTTGAAGATTCTGCTGAATAAAACCCACAATTTTTATAAATCGCAATTTAATTTCCAAAAGCTATATAGTTTTGTTGATTTTAACATTACAAACCATAAAATTTTATGAATCTATGACGACTTGCGTAACGCGAGAATGACAGTAGCTTTTTTTTTTTTTTTTTTTACAATATTTTAAAATTATAATTCAAAAAATAGAAGTTTCATTTTTCGAATTATCCTTGAAGATAATAATGGTAAAAAAGTGTTATCATTACTCTACAGACTATACTACAGTACTTGTACTACTATACTATAGTACTTGTAAAAATAATAGTTTAAATAATATAAAAGCAATATAGTATGTACAGTTAACTTATATCAAACATATTAACTGAAACTGTTTGTTGATCTTTACAATGGATATTTATATTAGGAAATTTGTATTAACTGTAAATCATCTTTACTGAGAAATTGCTTGTTAAACACATTAATTACAATGATGCGTAATACATTACTTTTTTCTCATTGTATATTATCATTCTATATCTACCATTATCAGATTCTTTTGTATAAATTAGGATGTATATCAGTAATTTGTTACTGTGAAAAATTTATTTAAAATTGAATTCCGTTTGTGAACTTCAATATAACTTGTGCGAATATTAAGATTTGATTGCTTTATAAAGGCCCAATGTTGTTAAAAAAAATCATTTTGATATCACATTGTCTTCTGTTGTGTCTGTTGATTTATACAATTAAATTGTCATTTAGTTTTATTTCTTGAATAACATGATCTTCTAAGAGGATGGTTGAGTTAATATAATGATTTTGAAACGTGCAACCTCCTACACATATTAGGAGAGGAAAATCTGTGATTTGGGAGTTGAAAATGATGCTTTTAATTTCTATCAAGACCAATTTTTTTATTCTTGATTATCATATTAGGTTATAATTGTTTTTATCTAAATAACAAGACTTTTTTCTTCTGTCCAATCATAATATTTACTTTAGTCTCGAAATTTTTGATATTTTCATGAATTAGATTAAAATGTGTATTTTTCTTGTTCTTCATGCAATTTTTAAAAAATGTTCTAAAATAAAAATATTTGTTCTTTTTTTCACAATTTTTATTTTTCCTTTTATTTGAATATTTCTTCCAATTTTAACTCTTTATTATTGTATTTTATTGTTTACCATTCGCTTCTTTAAAAAAATCGCATTATATTTTTGTGGTTTATATCAAGAATAATTGATGTTTGAAATAAAAAATAAATACTTTTGTTAATACGGTTTTTGTAAACGCAAAAATTTCATAACGGAACAACATAATGTGTATACATGATAAAGAAGAAAATATGAATAAGAATGTATTCATTGATTATAAATCGAAAAATTACATAATGCAATAACCAAGTGATGTTTCGATATATATTTTATTAGATAAAAATTCATGAACACACCTAGTGTCAAATAATTGTCATTGGTACGAGAACAATGATTAATAATTATCAATGATAAATAAAGTTTATTACTTATTATGTACATATCAACATTATTGCTGTTTTGATCGATTTTTTTCATTAAAAATAATGAAAAATTCTTTTGCAAATTAATTTTCGTATGTTTTATTTGCTGTTAAAATTATATCGTTTACTTTGTTTATTTGCATATACTATGTGGATTAACAGATCATACTGATTATTTAATGATAACGTGATATCTGTATTTGTCATAAAGCAAGCGTTCATATTGTACATTGATATTATATTGTCAACTAATGAAAATTTATTGGGAAAACTATATGAATTTGGGTTAACACTTTTAATTACTTTGAAAAAATAGCCCAGTTCATGAATAAGTGTGATTTTATATTAGTATTTTTCAGTTTTACAAATATTATGTCTATTTTAAGAAAACAGAAACTAACTTCTTTATTGAAAACCATTCTTAGAATATGTTGGTTCATATTATTTCTTGTTGTACGATGTTTGCCGTACATTTAAAACTATGTTAGCTTTATAAAAATGATGTTTAGAAATCTATTGATGTTCAGAAATAAACTACATTAAAATTATAAATGCAAGTATAACAACAAATATGTTTTAATCTTTTAAAAATTATATTTATTTGAATTGGTCTATAAATTAATGTTTGATTTACTTGTCTTACTTATTCAACGAATCTTTTTTCGATTGTAAATTTTCAAATCTTCGTTAATACTCTTTTATAAAATAGAAGCAGTAAATTCATAATTGTTGAAAAAACGAATTGTTTGAGAAAAGAATATAAATATTTACGAGTAGAATTTACAAAATAATAATAATGTGTCATAAACTAACATTTTTTCGTATAATTTACAACCAAGTGTGTGTAAATTATTCCATTTGTGAAATGAAATCGATAAAATATGAATTCATAAAATTTACATAGTAAAACAAATTTCAAATACAAATTTTGTCAATCTTACTTATATTGTAATATAAGAATACGCAATATAAAATAGGTATAAAAATATTTATTTTTTTGTGAAATGTGCAAATTTTTTTATTAATATGAAAATTCTTGATTTTAAATTTTCTCGAGCTCTTAGAAAAAAAAAGCATTATTACTATTATTATTTGTAACAAAAAGTTATTTTAATATTTCACACAAAATACATTTTTTTAAGTATACTATGGTGTAAAGAATTGTCATTGTAAGGGTTTTTTCTAATCAGTTTAGAAATAGAAGACTTAAAAATTACTTTTATGAAAAAAATTTCAAGTGATTTTGTATTTTATCTGAAGTGAATATAAACATTATTTTTCTGAGATTTAACATCTTTTCCTTGCACTTCCTGCCCCTATGTGGCGCTAGTGATCCACAATTAAACATCTATCTCATAGCATTGTAGCCTGTGTTGTGAAAACACGCATAAAGTCAGACATTTGTAGCTTATGAGCTCGTAATGCTGTTCCATACTTTTATGGAATTATTTTGAATATATTAGTGTTTAGCTTGTTGAACATTCTGTGAACTAAATTGATCTGTTATTATTCAACATAAGAAGTAAAATCACTATTGTTAAATCTTTTTAAAAAGTAGTTGTACTTCAGGAAGATGGCGTTATTCTTAAATTCTGCTGTGTTGTTCATACTCTCTGTGCAAACTACTCTTGCTGGTAAGCTATATGATATTTTATAATATATTGATCTTTTAAATTGAAGACTGATTAAATATTTATTTGAAGTTTTTTTGTCCTTAACACTATTGAATTTAACCATTTCATACTAAAAAATTAACTTTAGATGCATGGTATTTAATAGATGATTTGTTAAATTACTTGATTCTTTTGCTTGTTTCCGACAGTAAAGTTTGTCAGAAATTCATCAAAAGTGCTAAAAAGCACGTGAAAGTTTTTTATACTTAATATATTATGCCTAAATTCGTCCTTAATCTTCTCATAAATATAAAATAAATTGTATCAAAACATCTAAATAATAGTAGATATTTGCTGTAAATTTCTACATATTTTATCTAAATGCATGTAGTTTATTAGAAAAATTAGATGAATAAATATTTTTAAAATCATCTCTAGTAAAGCACTAAAAAGTTATTTTTATAAAATTCAGGCTTCATTCCTGCAAATGAAATAAAAGATTATCTTATTTCTTAAATTTTACCAATTGCGTGGAAAATAGAATATTTGTTTTAAAAATTGATCCTATTAAATGGGATCCATTATTTTATAATTGATCCACTATTAAACGTGATCCATTATTTTAAACGTGATGCACTATTAAACGTGATCCGCTATTAAATGCGATCTATTATTAAGAATAATAGACTTTAATTAAATGCTGCTATATACATCAGAATATTTACTTACAATTAATTCTAACATTTAAAAATATACGATACAATATATAATTTATTTTTACATTTTAGTTGTTGCTACTTTAGTATGCCTGACGCTTGGACATAAGCCGTTCGCTACTAAAATATCAAAAATATAGCAGATGCAGCATAACCCGCAGTACATGCTGTCCTGCGACACGTATTAATCTATTACAATTTTGACCTTAAGAATGACATTTGAGAGGTTAAAATATTCCTTCTTAAGCTTAATGAAAAGATATTCCGGTCTATGGAGAATACACATCTTTAGCATAGACGCAAGAGTGCTATGCTTAGGTTAATTACAATAGGTTAGGTTTCATTTTCGCCTCCCAATTTCATGAAAAGCAGCGAACAACAAATCAGACTGTTTCTACCCTTCTATTTTTAAACTACTATTATTAATTTGTTAAATTAATCTAATTTATTTATAGTATGCTATATAATGCTTAGTCTCTTTTCAAAGTAATAGTGATAATATTTCATATTGACTTTTAATTAAAAAATATTTCCAAAATATTAAATTTTGTATTGGTGTTTATAAGTTTGATGATAACGATATTTTTAATTGTTGATTTTGCTTAGGTTAAATATTTTTAATCAAATATTTATTTCATTTTATTTTTTATCATGTTTAAATATTTCTTGTATTCCTAGACTTGAGAGCTCCCAAAATTAATCCATTTCATTTTTCTGGTGAACTGGATGTTGGAATGCGAGCTTCTGCTCATTGTGACGTCATATATGGGGATATACCGTTCGAATTTACATGGCTAAAAGATGGGTATCCACTGGTGGAAATACAAGGTATTTCTTTTCGTAAAACAGACGAATATACCTCAAACTTGGTCATCTCAAAAGTGAATGCTGATAGCAATGGAAACTATACTTGCAGAGTGACTAACGCAAAAGGTTCAGATGAAAAATCAGCTGTTCTATCTGTAAAAGGTATCAATTTATTAGAATTAGTTCTATTGATTTCTACCAGTGATTAACTTTTTTATTATGCGAATCAAGAAATTCATAATTATTATAACTTATTAACCTTCTCTCATTCGTTTCTTTTTGGATACCCTCACCAAACATATTATAAGACTTAACTTATTAAAAAACTTAAACTTATGATAAAATATAATATATTATCACGAAAAACTAAATATTTTCATTATTTATGTGAGACTTTTTAAGTTTTGCCATTATCTTTCTTATCTTATACATGCCATATTTGTCGTATTAGTGTAAAGACATTATGAGAAACGACAATGTGCTGTATGACAACAAATGTACAACAAGTTGAGTATTTGAAAATATATTAGATATTTTCATTATTTATATGATATTTTTTAAGGTTAGCCAATATCTTTCTTATTTTATATATGCCGTATATGCCGAATTTTTTTTATAAGTCGTATTAGTATAACGATATTATGAAAAACGACGATGTTCATGAAAATGATAATAAATTAGGAAAAAATCTTTAAATCTTTTTGAAAATTTAACATGTAAATAAGATAATACGTTATACACTATTAGAGACAATGTATTTTTTCTGTTGTCGTTTACCAGTTGAACGAAGTTTAAAAGAAATGACATAAAAATGTGTGTAACTGGTTCTTCAATTCTGAATTCAACAAGCTCTTTTCTAATAATGTTTTCACTTTAAAAATGAAGTATGTGGTGTATGCCAACAATTGTTTTTGAATATTCAAAAAGATTTAAGACATAGTTAAACATTGTTATAATTATTTGTTCTTGAAAAATTTTCAGGACTTTTTATTTGTTTTTAACTTAATTTTTGATTTACAATTAATGATAAGTTTTCAATAAATTTCTGCATCTGTGAATATATTATTTTGTTTTGTAATGCAATGTATATTCTATTTTTTATGATAAAAAATGTAGAATCTGTGTTTTCTTAGTACTATTAAGTCTGAAAGATTTTCTTCAACAGTCGAAATTTAAAACTTGAATCAGATTAATGTTTGTACTGTCTTTGTCTGTAATTTGCGGTATAAACAATAATGTTATTCCTGATTATCAAAGGTGTATCGTAATTATGAGTAAATAATTTAAAATAATAATTTTTCTTTGAAATATTTTATCTCATTATTGGTTGTGAATATTTACGTTAAAAAAATTGAAATTCCATAAGTCCCGGGAATTTTAAATTGAAAATTGGTCTTACTTTTTGGACACAATAGTATATATATATATATTTTAAAAGTAAGAAAAAGCTCATTTTCTTGTAAATGAACTATGTATTTTCTGTATATTATCAGAAATGTCGTTAGTTTCTTGGAAAAATATATATTTTTATTTTATCTTACTGTTATTTTATAAACTTTTGCTATATTAAAAAAATATTTGTTATTTTGATAATTTAAAGATACCATAAATATCAACCCCGGTTGTATTTCATTGTGTGAAGTCGATAGTTGTATTTCACACTCTTTGTTTAATTTACTTGAAAGAATTTTTGCCTTGAATTTTTTGAAAAGAATGCTATATCTTTATACTTTTTGTTTTGTTTGCCAATAATTTTTCCTTTTTATAATAGGTATTGAAAAAATTACTCGAGAGTTTTGTATAGCAGTTCAAGCATTTTCTATAAAGTGTGTCTAAGATAATTTATATATTTATGAAGATAATTGGGAAATAATTAATTGTTGTTGCATAAAATAACATTATTATTTATTTAAAGATACTATATTTATCAATTCTGAGTGTACTACATACAAAGACAAATTCACTTAAAATATTTCTGCCTTACATTTATTGAAACGAACACTATATTTTTATACATTTTATTTTGTTTGTCTATATTTTTACAATTTACTACACAATAAAAATCTTACTGTGATTTTTAGCGTACATTTTGATATCTTGTACATCAAAAGCACTAGACATTGGTTTGAGAGTATGAAATATTTTCGTGAATCTTTTCACTACATTTAGTACCGCTATGTGGCGCTAGTGCCATTTGATGAGAAGAAAAAGATGTAGCTTTACTATAAACAGTTTCGAACAATTGTCTGCGTTATTTTTATGTGTTGTACATGAAATTGATGTTCTAATGATAATTGAGTAATACTTTACAATGAATACTGCTTCAACTCTCGTTTAATTATTATATAATTAAAATTTATATGAGACACGTTATAGTAAACTTTCGCTTTATTTAAATATTGGAAAATTACCTTCAAAGAATACAGGAGAATGGCTTTGCATCTAATAGCGTCTGTTGCTGTGTTTTGCTGTATTCTGAGTTTCATTTTAGCAGGTAAGTAAAACTATTAAGCAGCTTTTCCTCTTTCATATTACATAAAATAATAAAGTGCTTAAAACAATTTCAGCTATGAAATTTAAGTTATTTTGTCACACACATGAAATGCTATAAGGAATATTATATTATCGTCTAGATTTTATATTGATTGCCTTTCTTTTATCTTTTGCTTTCAAATATAAACTAATTAAAAATCACTTGCAATTTGAGTTAGATCAAAATTATCAAAATCTGCAGATAACAATCAATTATTCATTATTTTAAACGATAATATTTTATGAAAAATTTTCAAATTAAATGATTATGAAACATTAAAAATAAAATTTGTGATACTGTAGTTGTATTAAATACTTTTTATTTTATATTTTAATTTGTTTAAATTGTTATGGTTATCCCAATTATTTATTAATTTTTGCTAATGGTTATTAATCTATACTGATTCTATACTAAACATTTTCTTAAATGTGAATTTAAATGTTTAATTTGTAAGAGAATAAATTTAAATATATTAATGATTTAATATGTTTTACAAGTTTGCATTTTCTTAAGATTATTATTTAAAATTTTAAAAAATATGCTAGAAAAAAAATTGTGATTGATATAGTTCAGTTAAAAAAAAAGGACTTACAAATTTTTAGTTGTTTTCCTAGAGTTAGAAAATATTCATTTTTTATGTAATTTTATAAACGCACCTACTTCCACTTAATTATCTATGTTCACATAATTCTTTGCGTTTTGTAAATGTGTTGATTTTATGATTAACCTTTAAAAATATTCATATCGTTCAAATTTAAATATGGTAGCTTTCTTACGATAATAGTTAAATTATTTCAATGTGTTAGATGCAATTATTATTATATTTCAATAATAATAATCCTGATTTAATATCGAGTTATATTTGTTAATAATTTTATTAAAATACATTAATATTAAAATATTAAAGGATAGATTAATATTAATTTTTAATTCTTCAATTGAGAAACACAATAAAAAATCTTACAAGATAAATATAATTATTCTTTCTGTATATCAAAAGCTTTAATCTAATTTTAAGTTTCGAAAGTGATAAGTTTAAATAAATTGAATTAATATTTATCATATATTTTATAGCAAATGTTTTATTATTTTAACACGAAATGAAAGCAAACCAACAGTAATAAAATACATTTTACGCAAATTAGTGGATTGTTTTTTAAGTATTTATTGTAATTTCGAATTTGAAATATTTTTCTCTATAATGATTCTTATTAGTTACTTAAAGAAAAAAAGAAAAACATAAAGTTATATTTAATAAGATGATACAAAAGAAAATACATTTTTGATAAATTGAAATAATTTTCTTACCTATAGGTACAATTAAATTCTCATAATTTCTCAATAATATTAATAATAAAAGCATTATCGATTTGAATCTTTAAAGAAAATAATTTTATTTACTTTTTAACATTTTTATTTACTTAAATTGTTTGGGGTTATAGTAATTTTAATTGTATATAAAAAGAATAGAAGTTATTTTAGAGGGTACATAGCTCTCTTATTATAAAGAAACGTTGTTTTATTTTTTTCTATTTAAAAACCTAATAAATGTAATACAAAAATATATGTATTATAAAAATATATGTATTAATATATGTATTACAAATTTAGTGACATAATGTGCTGTTTTTTTAGATTCTGGTGAACCAAAAATTAAAGCATTCCACTTTTCAAATGCTTTGGAATTGGGAATGAGAGAATCTGTACAATGCACAGTCATATCTGGTGATCCACCATTCGAATTTTCTTGGTTTAAAGACGGACGACCTCTCATCGACTTACGAGATATTTCCGTGCACAAGACAGATAACTTTATGTCTACATTAGTGATATCCAAGGTAAATGCTGACAGCAATGGCAACTATACATGTAGAGTCGCCAATTCTGCAGGTTTCCACGAAAAATCAGCAGTTCTTTCTGTACAGGGTATGTTATCTGTTGTTTGGAAAGTTTTCATTCATTGATATGATTGTCCAATAAGATATACAATAATTACAAGTGTATGAAAATTATTATTTTTTTCGCTTTCTTACCCTCTTCAGATGCTGCGTCTACTGTATTTACTATATAATTTTTCAAAAAAAGTTATCGCACTAACTAAACAATCGTAAGCGAGTATTTTATGTAAAAAGTGTGAAAGGAGGTTTTTTCTTGTATTTATAGTACATTAATCGAAACCATTAGGTTTTACATTATTCTTTGTTTGCTAGTTATACATGTTCCATTGTTCATAATATCATGTATACCAAAATATACAATTAAAAAAAAAAAAAAAATTTGATTCCTGTAGAAAAAAAATTATCGCACTTACTAAACAATCGTAAGCGAGTATTTTATTTAAAAAGCATGAAACAAACTTGTTTGTATTTACATTAATGGAAACCATTATTTTTTACGTTATACTTTGTTAGTTATGCATGTTCCAATGTTCGTAATATTATGCATACCGAAAAGGAAAATTTTCAAATTCTCCGTTTCAATTCTCCTGGTCCAAAGATGGCCAACAGCTAACTAACAATTACTAACAATTTTTTAATCGTCGGATGAATTTTTAATAATCACTTTATAGTTTTAATTAATTTGTATTTAGTTCCTTATAGTTATTGTTGTTGGTGTGATTTCAAATAATTTATTTATGAAAACAATACTCAATACTTGCTTACAAATATGTTAAAACCCTTTAATTAGATGTTTTGTGTATGAGTATGTGATTCGAAAATATTTTATTTTGTTTGCTTGGCTTTCCTTACAAATTATTTTTGCTTTTTTTATTGCTGTTTACTTGGATTTACTTTGTTTTGTTCTCCTTACTTTTACAATGTACCTTAAATCTTTGTTGAAAAGTTATTTGCTACTTATATTCAATACATTTAAAATACTCTTTTCAAATAAAATATAAATGCAAATATTGTTTTAAAAAAACGACAATAAGTATTAACATCGATACAAATAACACACTTTTATTGTCTTAATCATTTTTCTGGCTCAAAAATACATTTTTACTAAACAAAATATATTATAATGTAAAACTTACTGTTATGATTATATCGAAAAATATACAAATTAATATTGTTCACAATCCACAATTGTTACAAATAGATTAGTTATATTGTTTATAAACAATCAGAATCCCAATATATTATTGTGATGATATATTTTGATTCTTGAAGTTTTAATAATCAAAATTTTAAACAATCAAAGGGCAATAGACTACTGCAACTCAAGACATATTTTGATTCTTGAAGTTTTAATAATCAAAATTTTAAACAATCAAAGGGACTACTGCAATAAGACTACTTGAAGTTTTAATAATCAAAATTTTAAACAATCAAAGGGCAATAGACTACTGCAACTCAAGACATATTTTGATTCTTGAAGTTTTAATAATCAAAATTTTAAACAATCAAAGGGCAATAGACTACTGCAACTTACCTCTACAACTCAAGACAGGAATCAGAGGTTGCTACGCGACTAAAGTACTCCGTCAACTCCCAATACAAATTATTATCATTGTTGAAATTTTTTTTAGGATTAAGAAGTAATTCATCAAATTCATATGCTTTATAATAGCTCTTTTGCATTGTTTTCGTTTGAAATGATCTCTGTTTATAAACAGAAATTTACAGAGTATTTAACATATCAAAATAATTAATTATTATTTGTGAATATATTATATTTAATCCCAATGTATATGTGATTTTTTTTGAATACATAAATTTTATATACATATTTTTTCTAATATTTACCATTACTTGTAACATTTATCATTACATTACGTAACATTTATCTTTGAATTTGCGCTATCTGATAATTACATTGAATTTATCTTTTAGAATTAAACATGTTGTAAAACCTGTATTCTTTTGTAATTTTCAGTAAGCATAAATATGAATGCAGTTTCGTGGGTTATCGTTATTGTAAACTCTACTCAGGTTAATATAATGATTGCTAACAACGAGTTCATAAACATAAATATATGTATATTATTATGTAATATAACAAATACGTGTATAATATTGTAACATTTATCCTTGTTTTGTAATACAGGATAAAATATTTTATCGAAAATAAATATCTATATAATATTTTTGATTTTATTTTTTAAGTAAAGAATTTACTCAATCATAATAAGTGTTTAAATTGATATTAATATTTAATAACCGCTAAAATATATGTGCAATTTTTGAAAATATTAATTTGTTGAAGTTATATAATAAAATACTTAAATAGAAATGAATGGGATAATTTTGAAACTTATTTTTTGTAGGCTTATTTCACAGCTAATTCCAAATATAATAAACATCAATTTTCAATATTATTTCATATTCACTTATGATTGTTTTTGTTACTAATTTCTATTTACGTTTTCTGTCCCTGTGTGGCGCTAGTAATCCGTTGTGATTCTTCATATTGTAAGGTCTGAAAAAGAGTCAGACATTTTGAAGTCTATACCCTTTTGGTATTGGCGGGCACAGATTTGTTCTACGATAAACTAAGTGTACTTATGATAATCTTCGTATTTTAATCAATGAGAAAATTTTGTGACTTTGCTTGAAGGATTTGTGAAGTGTAAAATTGCCAACATTTTGTATTGTGTTCTTATATGGAAGATGGCGTTTTTTCAAAACATTATGTTAATACTGCTTGCAGTACGATATTCTCTAGCTGGTAAGTAAATAACTTTATTATTTTTTTAATAAACTTTTAAATATTTGAATGAGAATGATGTTAAAGATAGTTCAAATTAACGTTAAGAATAATTCAAAATAAAATTAAAATTAGTTAATCATGTTTGCATAATTTCTGATTTGCTTCATCAAATTCATATTGAACTATGTTGAATAAATAAGATTTATATACGTATTTCATAGTCATGAATGGATAATTTACGAAAAAGATTTATGTAAGTTTTTTTAATTTATTGAGAGTAACAATTATTTACCGACAACAACTATCGTAACAGAGCAATAAGTGTAAAACAGTTTTTCATTTTTTCTTTAATAAAAATCACAATATTCGTTTTAACTCTTAACTCTGTAAAAATAGTTGTTTGTTGCGTTTATTTATTATTGAAAAATAAGGAATTCTTAGGAAATAAACTACACATATTTTTAGAGAAATTGCATTATTGTCAATGAATTTTATGAATGAAGAAATATTCAATAATATATCTTCCCCAAAAATGTGCCAATTCTTTTATATAGTAATTTTTTTAAAGTCAACACTACTATTTTCTTAAATATTTTATGGAAAGTGTAAAAGAATCTTTATATTCCTTTAAAAATATAAAATAATATCGCTTATATAATTATTATTATACGTGCGATAGAGATAATTTTTTCATCTTAAAAAAAATTCATATCCAATGTGAAAAGAAATCCGTTATTCGTAAATTTTTAAAATATCTACTTCCTAAAATATATATCTACCATTATTTAACTATCTGTATATATGGTATCATTTATCAGAAAATAAATTATTCGATATCAGAATTTATATCTACATCTAGGAACTTTCGAATGAATAAGATTATCTTACATAAATATACTTAAGGATTAGAATGTTAGCTAAAACTTTTAACTCTTTTTCTTTAGGTAAAATGATTGGAATCTTATCAGATATATTCTTAAAATATGGTTTTGCTTTGGTAATTTTTTCTATAGTAGTTCTTTGATGATTTAAAGGTTGAGCTTATTTTGCTTTTGTCAATTATTCGCAGAAGTTGGCACTCCAAAAATAAGTCCGTTCCACTTTCCTGCTGATTTAGACGTAGGAATGCGAACTTCTATATTGTGTGTAGTCACCTATGGAGATCCCCCGTTCGATTTTGCTTGGTATAAAGACGGAAAAACATTAACAGAAACTCATTCGGCTTCCATCAGAAAATTTGATGATTTCACGTCGAACCTTGTCATCTCGAAAGTAGATGCCGAAAGCAATGGCAATTACACCTGCAGAGCTTCAAACTATAAAGGATTCGAGGAGAAATCAGCTGTATTGTTTGTGAAAGGTGGGTTTCTATAAATATTTCTATACATCCAAGTAATAAATTGTTTGCACTTTTATCTATTTTTTATGTAATATTCTGTCATTTTTTTTTTTTTTATCGAAAGTTGATCGGAAACTCGAAATTTCTTGGAACTGTTATAAGATTGAGAGGAATTTATACTATTCCCGATTTTCTTGAATCTTATGAAATACATTTACAGAAAATGCATTAATTACCAAGTTTAAATCAAAATTCAAGTATAAAGAGACAACTTTACTTGTGTTACAATATCCAAACCTTACACCATACATATGATATAGAAACATCAAATCTTATACTATACATATGACCCTAGAATGTTGCCTTAGCAAAAGACAAATTTGTCTAAATATCTCTACACATCACTGAAATGAAATTTTAATAATATGATTATTATTACTTATCTGCAAGATGAAATAATCAAATTCTCTGAAGAATATGATACAAAAATGCTATATTTTACTAAAAATTCACTTTTGAACAATTTAAACCAAAAATATTATATGCAAATATTGATTTAATTATAGTCGTAACGGAATTTTAAATTCTTTATGTCAAATGCATAATTTTTATACAATTATAGATGTTTTATATTTACGAGATCTTGTGTTTCACAATTAAAAATGTATGTTGATTTCAAAAGTGATGATCTACCAATGGGTATTGAATATTTATTTTTTACCAATAGCGTGACTATATGGCCACATATGGCCAATTATGGTTCTTGCTGCTTGTGTTAAGATAATAATTATTATATTTTATCATTTAATCCATAGATTCAACGTCAGGCATTTTAATTCATATACTTATCCAATACAATATCCATACCTTACACTATACATATGAAACTAGAATGTTGACTTTCAAAAGACAAATTTGTCTACATCTACACATCACTAAATTGGAATTATATTACATTATATAATGTGATTATTATTACTTATCTGTAAGAGGAGATATTCAAATTCCCTGAAGAATATGCTACAAAAATGCTAAATTTTACTAAAAATCCTTATTTTGAACAATTTGAATCGAAAATATAATATAACAAAATATTGATTTAATTTTTACGCGTTACGGAATTTCAAACTTGTTATGTCAAGTGCGTAATTTTTATACTTTTATAGATGTTTTATATTTACGAGATCTTGTGTTTCGTTATTAAAAATGTATGTTGATTTCAAAAGGGATGATCTGTTAATGGGTATCGAATGTTTAACTTTTTTCTTATTCACATATCTTGGCCGTATGTGACCGTGGGACATATGGCCAATTATGGTTTATGCCGCCTGCAGTAGTTAAGAATCATTATATTATATTATTTAACCCGTAGATTTAACTTCAGGCATTTTAATTCGTATACTTGTTATAAATATTATTTTTATATGATTTTGGCATTTGCCAAAACTGTTGAATTTACTACTTCAGATGAGCGCTAATGCTGCATGTAAAGGAACTAAAAATATATGAAATTTATTTTAATGAATTATTTTTAAATTAACAAACAATTTTATATTGTTCTCATAGTAATAAAATTATCTGTCAAAATAATTGTTTAATTCTCATAGCTATTTGGGAAAAAAGGTTGGTGTTTCTTTGGGAAAAAAAAAAAGGTGTTGTGTATACCACGAATACCTGTTATATGTGCTGATTGATAAATTATTCTTTAAAAAATTTATGAATATTTAAATTTTTATCACTATTTTTCTATTTTTAAATATATTTGTTTGGTATCATGTATTACATTTGAAATTATTTTTGATAAATATAATTACTTTAAATAATAAGAGACTGTTATTGATGCATCTTCTTACATTACTTTACATATCTGTGTGACTATACAATACAATTATTATTTTATATTTATTACATCTTTGAATAATAAACAGGGTAGATATGTAAGAATTTTTTGAAGCACATTTATATTTTAAAATAAAATTTATTGCGCATGATGTGTTTTTACGATTAATTTGATAATTAAAGTAAAATTTTCTAATAAACTGTTTTTTAAAAAGAAATTTGTATTTTTTTCTTTTTTTTTTCACATTATTTTATCATGTTATCTATTTTTATCACTAATTAAATTACAAAGATTTTATACGACGAAATATCTTATTATGAAACATATTCATTCAGTTCAGTTAAATTCTATTGTAATGCGTATGGAATGTATGAAAAATATTATAATTATGTATGTTTTTAGACATCAATTTAAAAAAATGTAATTTTTAACACAAAATCTTCACAGCAAATCATTTTTTTTTTCTTTTATAATTATGTTTGCAGAAACCTTCACAATTTTTGTTTGTGATTTTTGCCCCTATATGGCGCTAGTGATCCATGGTGGTTTTTCATTTCACAACATATGACCCTTGCTATAAGAACTCTTTTTTTGTTTGGAAACACGTTGATGTACATTTATACTCTGTAGCTGTAAATCAAGGTACTGTTGAATGTATGCTCCAGATATGTGCCGTACATTGTTAAAAATTCCAATCGAGAATTAATATTTTTTCTCTTTTATGAGCACAGGAAGCATTTTTATTAAATAACTAACAAGAAGCAATTGCAGTCTGAAAAGATGGCGTTATTACTGAACTCTGTTGTGTTGATAGTATTCTTACAGCAATTTTTTTAGCTGGTAAGTGAATTATTTGAATTCCTTAGTAACTTGTTTTAATTTGAGAAAAATTTGAATAAATTACTTGAAGAAAAATATTTATTTAACTTTCCATTAATTATGCATTTTGATATTGTTTTACATAGTAGACATTATCCATTGTGTTATATAAATTATAAAAAATTTATATTATATATCTGTATTAATTAAATCGTGTAAGTTATATACAGAATTGGTTAAACTATTAACTGGGTTAACAAGAATTGTATCGTTGATAATCTTTTAATAATGACTGGAGTTTTTATAAATAATTTTAGAGACCTAATCATTCATAAATAAGTTGTATAATCTATTTGCAATAGAAATTCAGATATTGTGTACGCTTAGATTTCTTTTTTTTATTAGAATAGTTATACATAATCAAACAAAACATAGGAACAGTTTTACTTAGTTAAAAAATATCAACATCAACAAAAAAAACTCATAAATGATTATTAAATAATTTTAGCCACGATATGTTAATATTGTGATGCTCTAAATAATTTGTTAATAAGCAGAAATAATTATCATATATGCTTATAACTTTAAAAATAACTTTCCCCTTTTTATTAATCATACTTTAAAAAGTTTAGCGAGTATTCATGCAGTTAGTATTTAATTTTGTATGAGAAAGAATTCGAAAACATGAATGTCTTGTTCAAACTAGCTCTAAACATTAGTCTTTCCGAAATACAATAACTTTCTCTCTGATTTTGTGTAGCTGAAGAATTATATGCCTGAAATTATAAATCTTACGAACATTTTTCAATTAAATAATATTTTGAAAAAATATTAAGTGTTTGTAATCGTTATCAAGTTCTCGGATGTAATAAACATATAATTAACTAATTTGTATAAATTTTTCATATAATATAATATATTAGTTCGTACAACTGTAATTATTTACTTCCATTAATATAAATTTCGTCACTTCTGGATCATTTAACTACATAGGTAGATGACAGGATGGATAAACAACTATTTTGGATAGATAAACAACAATTTCAGATAGATGAAAAACAATTTTCATAAATTTCGTTATTTATGACTCCTTTTATTTTCTTAAGCACTCTTAATTTTAATAAAACAAAAATAGCTATTAAATAGTCCATCTGATTTTAATCTTATCTATCTTAAAAATTAGATTTCTTCGTATTTTTTAAAAATTGTAGTTTTTAAGTTTTATTAAGAAATTGTGAAGCTCTTTAAATATGTAGAACTAATGGATTTGCAATAACTTGTAGTTCGATTGTCTGGAGCATCAATTCTATAGTTTATATTGGCATAAAGGATAATAATTTAGAAAGTCAGCATCATTCCTTTTAGTTTATTTGTTTAGTTTATTTAGCTTTATGTGTTTTAAGTACATTTTAATAGTGTTTCTCTAAAGATATTTTATATTCTTAGAAACGCGGGCTCCAAAAATTAACCCGTTCCATTTTTCTGGTGAGCTGGACGTTGGAATGAGAGCTTCTGTTCACTGCGCTGTGATCTACGGAGATATTCCATTTGAATTCACATGGTTAAAGAATGGTCATCAGATACAAGAAATACCAGGAATATCTTTTCGAAAAACAGACGAATATACCTCAAACTTGGTCATTTCGGAAGTTAACGCAGATAGCAATGGCAACTATACTTGCAGAGTGACTAATTCAAAAGGTTCAGATGAAAAATCAGCCGTCCTTTCGGTTAAAGGTATAAATTTTCCTATAAATAAAGTATAATGTAGTAAAATTTTATCAGGAAAGTGGATAGATCTTTGAATTATTATAATGTTTCTCATTCTTTTCTTCACAGTGTATTATTAAGGTTTGTTTCATATACTATGAAAAATGACTGACACTTAATTCGTTGATAATTTGAAAAAATTCGGTTTGTTGAGCGATAATTCTAATAAGTAATAACTAGTAATGTGTATAATAATGTTTGATTAACGGATTGATGAATATCATTTCTAGGAATAAATTATATTAAAGCAACAAATATTATGTGATATGTAATTTTGTATGAAATAAAATTTAAAAAAACAACATAAACGTGTCTTAAAATGCATATGTGTTATGGCAAATTTCTTATTCTTTTACATCGAATTACTTACATATGAGTATGCAAGTATGCAAATAGCATTTTATCACTTTTCTAATTTTCTACTTCTCACTTTTCTTCTTTTACAAATTATATAATTTTGTATGAAGGAGGCGAATTTATACGTTGTTTTTTTCCGACAATACGTCAAAATTTATTGTTTATTATCTCTTTGTATCAATATAAAGACTTAAAAAAATTATTAATTTAACTATGATATTTCTGTTTCCGTCATTCGCTTAACGTAAAACTACGCAAGGTTTTGCGTAAATTGTTTAATTTTATGTTTGTAAATTTACTTATGAACCTAAAAATTATTTTTTTTCCTTTGGACAAACATAAAAAAGCCATAGAAAACTACAAACTATGGTCAATAATAACAGATCATGTAATCATCTCGTTTCATTTCTGAATAAAAAAGCCTTTATAAAGTTTCAGGTTTTTTCTTGTATTATGTTATAATATATCGCATTTAATAACAATTTACTTATTAAATTTTAATATAAAATGCATTTGTTACTTGTTAACTATTGTGCAATTTTGTATTCCAAGGAATTGGGTAAAAAATGGATAATTGACTTTAAATTCTTTTAATTCTCTTATTATAATAATGTAAATAGATATTGCAATACACATTATTAGAGATAATATATTTTTACCAGTATCATTTACCAGTTTATGTATCATTTACCAGTTAAACAAAATTTAAAAGAAATGACACAAAAATGTATGTAACTGGCTGCTCAATTCTGAATTCAACTAACTCTTTTCTAATCATGTTTTTATTTGAAATATAAAGAATGTGCTACATGCCAACAATTGACTTTTGAGTATTTAAAAATATTTTAGATATTTTCATTATTTATATGAGACTTTTTAACTTTTGCCATTATCTTTCTTGTCTTATACAGAACATATCTGACGAATTAGTGTTATAGGTAATATTACTATAAAGACGTTATGAAGAGTATCAATGTTTGAAAATGATAATAAATAAAGAAAATATTTTTATTTCGTTAAACCTTTTTGAAAATTTAACGTGTCAATAAAATAGTACGCTATACACTATTAGATACAATATATTTTTCTGTAGTCCTTTACCAGTTGAATGAAATTTAAAAGAAATGACATAGAAGTGTATGTAACTGGCTCTTCAATTCTGAATTCAACAAATTCTTTTCTAATAATGTTTTTACTTTAAAAATGAAGGATATGCTATATACCAACAATTGATTTTGATTACTTAATTAGATTTTAGATATTGTTAATTATTATTGTTTTAATTATTTGTTCTTGAAAAGTTTTCGTAAAGAAGCCTTCTGTTCTTATTTTTAAAGAACAAGCCTTTTTACTTGTTTTTAACTTAGTTTTTGTTACACAACTGATATGTTTTTGTTGAATTTCTGTATCTGTGAGTACAATATTGTGTTTTGTAATGCAATGCGCATTCTATTTTTTAAGAAAGAAAAAATTTAGGTTCTGTATTTTCTTAGTACTATTATGTGTAAACGATTTTCTTCAACAATCGAAATTTAAAAATTGAATCAGAATAACATGTCGTTGTCTGTAATGTGTAGTGTAAACAATAATGCTATTCTTGATTTTGAAAGATGTAACGTAATTATGAGTAAATAATTTAAAATCACTTTTCTTTGAAATATTTTATCTCGTTGTTAG
Organism: Caerostris darwini; assembly: GCA_021605075.1. Taxonomy (NCBI): domain Eukaryota; kingdom Metazoa; phylum Arthropoda; class Arachnida; order Araneae; family Araneidae; genus Caerostris; species Caerostris darwini. Next base: position 243,830 of record BPLQ01005580.1, on the reverse strand, counting down.
TTGGGAGTTACAAATTTTAAATTCTTCATGTTAGTTCACCGAGATCAACTATCTATGTATTATGATAGATTTTTCATGTTATAGATGATACTATATTTATATTCTTTATTTGAATTTGACCAAACAATTAATATTTGTATGTTTAATAATGTACTTTTTTTTGCATTTTATCGTTTCATTCTCTGCTCCTATGTGGCGCTAGCGGCTCGTTGTCGGTGAAGTATTATTATAGCCTCGACGAAGTGCTAAAAATCAGCAATTTGAATCAGTAGCATTTTCAGAGGTATAGGGGCAACACGCATTTACTACATTTATCTGACGAATTATTTTAGAATAATTTGACTTTTTTTGTAATATTTGTAATTGTCGTTGTAATTCATTTGTAAAAGACATTGTTTTTCTCTTTAAATGAATTACAAGTAAGTAACCCCATAGAAGCTTTTTGCAATGAATTCTGCTGTTCTGCTCTTTCTACTTGCTGGCGTCTTTTTTACTAAAGGTAAGTTGTATTTCAATTATATTTAAATAAAGTAATGATAAAAATTATAGTTTTTTAATTACATGTTGTTATAAATAGCGATATGAAATAGATATTCATATGAATCATTCTAACTCTATTTATGAATTGAATTATTATCATTTGTCTGCAGTATGTGTACATGAAATATCGATAAAAATATATACGAAGTATACTTATAATAGTAATACAACAAAATATTGAAACAGCAAAGTATCATGCATGAATTAGTTTTTAATTATTTTAATATAATGTGTATTAATTTGGTGTGTGAGCTATTATTATGAATTTTTTTTTGGTTCAAATACACTATTAGGAAAATTAAAAGTAAATGCTGAATTTTAATTTAATAAAGTGCAAGTGTATTATTGTATGCACTATTTTTAATTGCACTATAATTAACTAAAGGATTTACAATCAATATATACTATTAATGATTTTTGATATTCAAAAATATATTAAAAGGTACAATAAAAATGAATAAAAGATTTTTATAAAAAAATAAATTAAGGCATAAAAACGATTTATTTAATAATTTTTTATCAAAGCTATCATTAAAAATATTTCAATAAAAAATATTAGGGAAAATATTACTTTAATTATGTAATATAATTAATATATAATTATATTAATTAATGCAATAAACGACCGTAACAATGTCTGTATGCATAAATAAAAAACAAAAGGCTTAATAACATGTTTCTGTAAAAATTTAATAAACATATTGTATGCTATATTTTACTACATATAAAGATGAATGATTATAGAAATCGAAATTTATATTGTTAAGTTAAAAATCTTTGCAAAATATTAATACGAAATACTGAACAGACTGAAATAAAAAGTGAATAACATCTAAATCAGATATACAAAAAATATTTAAAAAATATATAAAATAAGTCATCATTTGTCTGCAGTATGTATATCGTGAAATATCGATACAAATATATACGAACACGAATACATCGCATACATATAATAGTATACAAAAATTCACTCTTTTATTAAATATTTCCTTAACAATGGTATTCATATTTTATAAAATTTCATATAATTGCGTTATAATATTTGACTTGCGTTATAATATGAAATAATTAAATATTTAATGAATATAAAGATAAATAAATTTTATATGGTTGACTACAGGTATATTTATAAATCAGTAAACCAAAATGAGAAACATATTACATTTTTTTACATCTATATAATATTTTTTCTCTTTTATTTATTCAATTAAAATTTTTTTTAGTTATTTAACCTTTATTTCTGAGTTATTTTAATGATACAACTAGGGATAGTAGTATAGACAGTAGGATATAGTATAGATAATAATATCGTTAATAACAAGAATAGTTGAATAATAAAAGAAAGTCTACAAAAATTTTTCAATCAGTTACTGAAAAAAAAATCTCTTTTCCTTAATTTAAACATTGATAAGTTTTTTCTATGTCTATGATAATATTTAAAAACTATAGTAGAAAAATTATTTAGTATGCTTTAAAATAAAAGGTCTCTATTAAGATTAAAATATAGAAATGATAGACATAGAAATTTAATAACCAAAAATCAAAACTTCTGTTCGAAATATAATAACTAAATTAATTAATTATGTTTCAGCAATAAAAATTAATTAACTGAGTTTTTGCTTTGGTGATTAAAGAAATAACACTTATTTCTTGGTCTTAAAAGATGTTTTGGTTGTTCATGAAAGATAAATGTTGTTTTGTAGCTGCAAAGAAGCCAGAGATCCGTCCTTTCCATTTCACAGGAGATCTGTCACTCGGCAAGAGAGTGACTGTGGCCTGCTCCGTGATCGACGGGGATCCACCTTTAGAATTCTCGTGGATGAAGGACGACCACCAAGTCTTGTCGTCTGGAAATATTCACATTAAAACATACGAAGAAGATTTTCTATCTAATTTAATTATTTCTAAGCTGGACCCAGAAAGCAACGGAAATTATACGTGTAGGGTTTCTAATAGAGCAGGAAAGGATGAACACTCAGCTGTTCTTCTGATGAAGGGTATACCATTTTTTTTTTGTTACGGAATCAATGAATTAAAATTATTACTTTATAAATTTTTCTAGATTTATAGTTTGCTCAGTTTTTGTCAGATTTTGTTGATCGCATGTTTAAAATGTTTTTGAAATTTATCTTATTTATATTGTACGATTTTTTGTTGATACTTGTTTTATTCGTCATAAAACAACTATCTACTTTTAAAAGTCAGGGAAGACTTGATAGAACTGCGCTAAATGTTCGAGTCCTGGTGGAATCCACTTTAAGCCGTATGTTTCGGTCTAATATGAGTGCTGAGCGTAAGGCTGACAATCCTAGCCCATATACAAAGTCAGCGTCACGGAGCCAAGTAAGACTTCTACCTATGTTTGCTCCATCACAGCAGAAGCTGCCCATTCTTTCTCTTCCTTCCATGAGACCACATAAATTCTCGGACTTGGTCTAGATGTTACTGTCTACCGAGTCAGATAAGAAACAATAACGAAAATCAGAACTGTTTTGCTGATTGATACTTAAAATATTTAGTATATCTTATTTGCTAAAAAATAGAATGTTAAATTTTAGTAATGCACTAAAACATATGTTTGTTCTTGAAATTTTCATTAGCATTTCTTTTGTGATTTAGCTACAATAATTTCGTAAATTATTCCTTTGTATGTAAATATTATCGTTGATTAATGTTGCTTTCAAAAAATATTTGACTAACCCATACAGACAAAGTTGTTTGAGAGTGTTAACTTAAAAAAAAAAAAAAAATGGCGTAGGGACATTGAAATGAAAATATTTATTATTGTCAGTAGTAAAGTTACATTAAAATGGATTTTTTTTAAAGAATAAATTCAGTATTGATGCATTTTTTTTGTAATTTCTATTTGTTCTTTCGTAGCAATATAAATGAGAGTACGGTTTTAGAATTGGTAAAATTGAAATTAACTGTGTTAAACAAATTATTACATTATCATTGCTACATTAAAAATTTTTAAGTTCTTTTTATATGATGTTGTGTACAATTTTGAGGCAAAACTTCTGATCTCAAATAAGAATTTCTTGAAAATAATTCCTTATAAATTGTATATTTATACTTTAATTGTCCACGCACAATCTTTTACGCAGTGTGGATTCACACACAAAGTTATATTATAATTAGATTTATATTTTTTTTAGATTTATATAAATTTTTTTCTATAATGTTTAATATAAACATGGTTTCTAATGTTTTATTTTATTCAGAAAACTTTTTCGAATTTAAAAATATTTCGGAAAAATTATCACAAATTTTGATTTTAGATTCTTTACGATTGTTCATTAACCGTAGTTTTTCATTATTAAGAAGGAAAAACCAAAATAAATAAGGTTTGTCGAAGTATTTTTTTTATCATATATTATACTTATTTCTTTTATATGTTAGGGGGAAAAATAACATAAATTGGCTGAATTAAAATCTTCGATTAATGAAATGAAAATTACATGTAGCTTACCATTCATTATTTCGTTGCAATATTATTTATTATTTCTACAAAATTTCAGAATTTTCTTGAAGTACGGAATTTTTTTTGTAACATAGACTTAGAGTTAGTAGCTTAAGAATGAATATAAATCATGTAAAATGTTTTTTTTTTTTTTGTACTATTTCAATTAACTATTTTGAATCATTAGGACTCGTTTATAAAGTAGTTATTCACTTGTCTTTGGTGTATTATTATTGAATGTACATTGGAATATTTTTATGTATATATCTACAAAATATATGGGCTTGATTAATTTATAAAATCAAGGGCACAACTTAAAAGTAATCTAAATAGAAATATTCGGTAGTTGTGTTCATGTTATTCATAGTTGTATTCACTTGTATTTGATTATAAAAGTATGCCAAAATAGATAGTTTGTGTGATAATGACAGATTTTCGATGTGTGTAAATCAGCTTGAAGAACCGTATATTTTTTGCCTTTTTATTTTATATCAAATTCTTTTAAATGATAATGATGTATTGTATAAAAGATTATTACTACTACTATTGCTCTCTAATTACGGAAAAGTTAATTACTCATTTCGACATTTAATAATAATTTATGAATAAAAAATTTCTGTTCTTGTCCTGTTCATATAAACGATCATTCAGTTACTATTCCAAAGTTATAATTGCAAATAATTTGTCATCTTGAAAAACATGAACATACAATTTTATAAATTTTTATTATTGCTATATTTATTATTTTATTTATATCACATCTTCTTATTACATTTTCTGTTACTATGTGGCGCTAGTGCCTCATGTTGAACTGAATTGAAGCCAGACTTAGCGAACTCCCAGTCTTATATCAGACGCTCCATTTTGTGAAGTGTGGTCTAACACGATTCGTATCTGTTGTTGTGTTTATACTTCTATGAAATATCTAAAATATATTTAGATACCCACATTTTCATTATCGTGCATAAACAGTGTCTTGTAATAAAGATAATATAGAGTTGTTCAATGCTGACAAAAATTGTACCTTTGAAACGCAATGAAGTTTATTTTATCGCCAGTTATGCTGCTCTTGCTTCTCGACAATGTATATGCAGGTATGTAAAAAGATTCGATAGTATATATTTTTAGAATTTATGAGCATACTTAAAATATCTAATCAATTTTCCCCTCAAAAAAATAGTTAAAAAATGCCTTAATTAAAAGGGAAAAATAATGGATAATTTAAGAAAACTTATGGTATTTTGTTAAGCTTCTCATTTTTTAAAATTCTTAGTCTATTAATATTTTTTGGTGATTATGTTATTGTTAATTTTATATTAATGAAAATTATAATGTTAAATATTTTCTGGGAAATATTTAAATGGAATTATAATTAAATATTTTTTATTTGAGATACAAACAATTAGACAAATAAATAATTTTGAATTACAGCTTTAACATTGTTTTCATTCCCCAATCTTTAGTGAACTAATAACTGTAATAGATCCAACTATCATTAATGTAATGTTTATATTTACTCTAGTCAAATATATTTATAATTACACTTCGCTATATCATTATTTGATTAGTTTACTTTAAAAATTCCTTTATCTGAGATGTTATTGTGTTTATATTCAAATAGAATATCAATAGAAATTAATGTTTCCAAAAACAATTCCTTTACTTAAGATATATATATAAATAATTTTTAGTAAATATTTTCAAAAATTATCACAACATATTAGATGCAGTCCACGTTGAAATAAATTATCTATACACAATTGGCACTTTTTTTTTTCCATGTTATGCTTTCTTAATGTGTAGTATTTTATAAAATTCAAGATATTTCTTATGTATAAAATGTTAGTAAACGATCGTTATCATATTGATACTAATCTTCTTTATAAACAAAAATAAACACTGAAATAGTAAATTGCATATTCAAAAGTTTGTCTTTGGAAAATGTTAACTTTTAATGAAATTTAAATAAAATTGGTAATTATATATTTGTAAGAATGTGCTTGTTAAAGAAATATGTGTTAAATACGAAATATGATAGAAAACGCACCATTATTTGAATATAAAGAAAAAGAACTTTATTTTTTAGTTTTTTTTCTGTTAGGTATTTTGATATTAATTATAAAATGTTTTGTTGTCAAATCTGAATTATTTGTTTTCATTCCTGTAGATGCTCCCAAAGTAAGTCCGTTCAGTTTTCCTTCTGAATTGGATACTGGGATGAGAGCTTCAGTGCATTGTTTTGTTATGCATGGCAATCCTCCTTTCGAATTTCAGTGGTTCAAAGATGGGCAGCATATCATAGAGGATCGAGCCATGTCTGTCCGAAAATGGATGAATATGATTCAAATCTTGTCTTATCGAAAGTTGATGCTAGTAGCAATGGAAACTATACATGTAAAGTGTCCAACTCAGATGGCTTTGATCAAAAGTCAGCCATTCTTTCAGTAAAAGGTATAAATTTAGGCTAATTGTTATAGTTATATTCCGTTAAATTATTCATTTATTATCATAAAATTATATAGATCAATTTTTTCAGCTGTATGTTAGAAATGTTCAAGATATTATTTATGTAACACATTGTAACAGCTTTAAAACAAATCTGCATCACCTAATATGAAAGATTCGTTGCAAAACAAAGCTGTTTTCTTAAATTTTTTAACGTATTGCATTTTTAGATAGCGTATTTATTAAAAAAAACAATATACTATTTTTATATCACTCTAAAATTTTATTCTGTTGTAACTAAATTTTTTTGTCTTGAAGTCTTTTTTCATTTAAATATTATTGTTAAAAAAGAATGATTAAAGAAATAATTGTATATCAACTGATTAGTTTTACATGCAATCATATGTTTAATCTGAAAGTTTTATATTCGCTAATGATATACTTTTGACATCCTTTTTTTATAATACTGATTATTTAATTTTTATAAAAACAAAATTTATAAAAAATTAATTAACTCTTTAATTTTTATATGCCTGGTCACCATATGAGTTTCAAAAATCTAAAGAAAAAAAAGAGTTACTTTACGAAAATTAAAATAATTTTTAACTTCTTGAAACTGTTCATCTGTTTTTGAAAGAGGGTGTTTCTAGTGAAAAAATACCATTGCATTAATTCCAGTGATAATTTGATTGTTGATTTGACCATGTAAAAACCGAACTTTTCGATATTGAATACTTTAATTGCAAAAAATGTACAAGTCACATGTTGTATTAAACCATAAAATGCATTTATATAAAGTGTTTATATAGTATATTTTATTATTGAAATTGATAAATAATCTGTTACATTGTTAAGCCTGTCATTGTAATATATGTGTTCAAATTTATAAAAGAAATTTCATTTGTTAAAAGTCTAATAGTGATATGTGAACAAGTATCTTAATTGATTTGTTGATATGTGAATAGATTCAGATACTACGTCGATTCAGATTCAATATCGATGGTTCCTAATGTTCGCTGATGATAGAATAAGGAACAAATATATTTTATGCAGAAGATTGATAAATAATATTTTACATTGTTAAACCTGTCTCTCTAATATATGCGTCCACATTTACAAAAGAAATTTTCTTTGTTAAAAACAATAGGGATATGTGAACAGGTATCTTAATTGATTTGTTGATATGTGAACAGATTCAGATTCAATATCGATGGTTCCCAATGTTCGCTGATGATAGAATAAGGAACAAATATATTTTATTCAGAAGATTGATAAATAATATTTTACATTGTTAAGCTTGTCTCTCTAATATATGTGTTCACATTTACAAAAGAAATTTTCTTTGTTAAAAACCTAATAGTGATATGTGAACAGATATCTTAATTGATTTGTTGATATGTGAACAGATTCATTTACAAATGATAGAATAAGGAACAAATTTTTTATTTATGTTAAAAAATATTTTACATTATTAAGTCTCTCTTGTAATAGTTTGATAATAGTGAAACAGATATCTTTATTGATTTGTTGATATATGAACAGATATCCTTATTGATTTGTTGATATGTGAACAGATTCAGATGCTTCGTCGATTTCGATTCGACATCGATGGTTCCCAAGGTTCGCTGATGAATAATGGAAACGTTGGGATTTTAAGTCATAAATTATGAATTTATTTGTTACTTTTAATTTTAACTTTAGTTTTAATTTTTGTTATTTTAATTCAATCACACTTTTATTCTTTGATGAACCACACAATAATTCAAATTAATTCAATTACGTTCTTGATTTTATGGCATTTTATTTAACGTTAATGTTAAAGACTGTCATTGGAGTGCATTTCAGAAAATTATAAAGTAAAGCGTTCTAAATACCTGTTTCGAAATTTAGAAAAAAAATTATTGAAACTTTTAATTCCAATTTTGTTTCCTATGTGGCGCTAGTGCTTCATGAAGGCAGAAATGGAAGTGAGCTCGATTCACTATTTATATTCTCGGCTTCATTTGTTATTAGACAGCCGTGTATTGCATGCGTCCTTAATATAGTAGAGTGGTATTTAATATATATACCTTTGATTATTTTATTTCAATCACACTTTCTGCAGTATTTAGATAAATCACGTTATTTCGACACTTCAATTAATGCAAAGAAGATATCCTGCTTTGTAATTCGTCCAACGTTATGGTTACTACTATGAAGATTGTTGTCGTACTGCTACTTGCTTTCAATGTATTCTCTAAATCAATAGGTGAGCATTTTTCAGCTATCCCATTTAATTTTCATATTGAATATAACAGTTTAGTATACAAACTAATATTTTAATTTAAGATAAAGTTGAATGGACTTATATGAGTTTTTAGTATGAAATTATGTATTTAGTGAACATATAATGAAATAGAAAATATGCTGAACAGCAATCGAGAAATATATATAAAAAATATTTTATTAAATGATTATGATAAGATTTAAATAATGTTAAGTTTAATAAATAAAATATAACAAAAAATTATTCAAATCCGCAAATGAAAATACCTTGAAATGTAATTAATAATTTTCTTTGAGTATTTGATACCATGTTTAGTGTTTGATTTGAATAGAAAAAACATTATTAAACAAACTTATTAATCTGCTTCTTTAAAAATAGTTGTAATGATATTATTGCGTTTTCGTTTACATTTATTTTTGCAAATAAATTATTTCATCGTTTATATTTATTTTTGCAATAAATTATTTTGTATGTAAATGATTAATACTTATTCAAATGAGTGTGTCTTCAAAACTGCTTTGTATTGATGACTTCAAGCAATCATTACGAATAGGATTACTATTATGTAATGTTTAACTTTACTTTAAAAATGAGATACTTAAATAGATAAAAAAAATATTATAATTGCTTAAAATTGCAAAAAATAAATAATAATAATAAAATCAAGCATTTTCGGCTCGTATTTTTGAGTTTTACATGTGTTAGTTCAGCTGTTATCTTAAAATCAATTTTAAATACCAGACATAAGTACAAAGTTATTTATATATTAAAAAATGCTTTCAGATATAACATTGCCAGGTATATATAATTGAAGAGCATTGGAAATTATGTTTAATATTTTATTTCAATATTTTAAATTATTCATCTTAAATTTTTTTATTATAAATTAAATCAATTTTTAATACGTTTTATTATTATTTTTTCTTACGTATTAAAGATATAGAAGCAAGTTTACTTTTTAGTTTAATCTTACATTTAATAAGTAAAAAGAATAAAACTTTCATATTCTCGCATTTAAACTATTTTAAACTACTTACTACTTAAATAAAGTCATCATTATTCTCTTAGTGACTCAGTGATTTTAAGGAAGAATAATCGTTAAGTTTTTCTGCATAAAAAAAAATATTGTGTTTAGTTTAATGTTTATTTCTGCTGCTGACATATATTTCATGTTACTAATGTGTCTCCAGTCTAATCTTAGAAAGAACGTAATCTCCTCCGTATTTTTGAGAGTTGTTATTATTTTTTTTAATCTTATGTAGTCAAGTCATAAGTTACATATGTTTTGCTATTTTTTTTAGCAGTTTTTGAATTAAAATCTACAGAAAAAAGACGCAATTTACAAACAGTTTTGACTTCACAATTATTCACCAGTAACCAAAGAATAGAATTTGATATATTTTTTATTTTAGGTTTAAAGAAACCAGAAATCCGGCCATTCCATTTTTCTGGAGAACTTGTGTCAGGCAAAAGGGTTATTTTAGCATGTTATGTTATGGATGGGGATCCGCCATTCGAATTTCATTGGTACAAAGATGGCCTGAAAGTTGCCACAGATGGTAATGTGCACACCAAGACTTATGCCGAAGATCTTATCTCTAACTTAATTATTTCTCAGTTGAACTCAAACAGCAACGGAAATTACACTTGCAAAGTTACCAATGCAGCTGGAAATGACGAACATTCTGCGGTTTTGCTCATGAAGGGTAGGGCTTTTTGGTTTTGTAAAATACTCCATGTTGTTATAAACATATGTTTAAAAATATTGAGATTAATCCATTTATTTTATTAATACTACATTGTTTTTACATCGTTTTCAATTAAAAAATTGATGTAAATAATTTATTTTGGATCTGGACAATATTTTATGTAAGCTATTTAGGTGAAATGAAACATAATTTATATATGTGTGTGTTATACTCGTAGCTGATTTTTATACTTTATATAAAAATTAGTTTTACCACATGAAAAAAATTTTAACCTCGTTTTTAAATAAAGCATTTTGACTCAAATATTTTCTCAATATCGCTATCTGTTACTTAATTCTTTCTCCATTTAAATTGAAAATATTACCCGCAGTAACTGATGATTGATAAAAAAAATTTTTTGACGTATAACTGGATTTTTTTTCCTTCGTAAACAATATTTTTTTGGCACTAATGCCAAAAATCAACCCATGCAACATGACTATGCTTGTTTTTGTTGTTACTAATGAAAAAATCTGAATGAACATGTCATGTTGCATGAATGAACATGGCAATATCCTGTTAATAATATCAATAGTCTTTGACAAACTTATAACAGTATTTTAACATGAGACAAAATTTTCTTGGCAGTTATTGGTTTCTTTTTTATGTATTAAAATTGTTAACATATAATATATGATGTTATTAATTGGTTAAAGTTTCTTTTGATTACTGATTTATATAATTTTTTTTTTATAAAATGTTTGTGAAATGAAATATTAACACTAAGTAATTATGATTTCACTGTTATACAATTTCATGAAAATTTTATGGTAAACTTTATTAGTAATACTTATCTTCAGCATATGATTCTAATTATGAATTATGGTAGTAAATGAGTATAATCCGATATCTTTATTTGTATGACTGTTTTAAAAATGCATTCATTGAATTTTGTTCTTAATTTTTTAATCAAGTTGTTATTTTGAATGTTAGGAATTTTTAGATATGATTCTTTACCTTTGAATGAATTAGGGAAATACAAAAATGTCTGCAGCAGCCTATTATAAAAATCGTTTATTAAAAATATTTTATTTGCTGTTGTGTTATGCTTTGATGTCTTTAAATGATTCATTTAACAAATTTTAATTACAATAATACCTAGTTTTTCGTTAGTTTCGTTTAAAAATATCCGCCTCAGTTGTATTATCAAAACAAATATATCATTTTATAAAGTTCGATCTTATTTTAAGGAGAGATGAGTGTTTATTTTATTAAAAAGTATTGTGTTACTGACTAAAAAAGATTTTTACGTTGTTTCTCTATTTATAATAAGATAATTATTTACTATATTTTCTGACGACAATATTTAAGTATTACTTTCTGGAACACTTAAACTTTAGCAACATTTTATTTAGTATTAAGTTTTCAACTGTGTCCTTCATAACATTGGGTATGGTTTTTTTTGGAAATTTACCATAATTTAGCTTTTAAATTAATTTTTCGTTTCCTTTTTGTCTACTATGTGGCGCTAGTTGCCTGTTCTGGCAAATAGCAAGGAAAATATTCTTACACATGAATCTGGAATCATATAATCAGAAACTCCATTTTGTATTAGGATATGACCTAATGATTTCAAGCTCTTCTAAATTCATAGTTGTTTGTTATTTATTCTTATACACTGTGAAAAGACTGATGTTAAACTAAAGTCCTTTATGGTGGACCATTTGCCGTCATATCATCATATAATATCGCCTGCATAATAATCTTCAAATGAGACGACCTAGAAAAATGACTGTGTACTGGCTAGTTATATTGATGTTGCTTCAATTGCTGAGCCAAGTTGTGACGGGTAAGTGCAATTCTTTCCATCTTTTAAAATTTATGCATGTTTAGCCTGTTATAATAATAATGTTCAATAATATCGACAAAAAATATTTTGAAATTAAAATTATAGTACATAAACATAAGAATAAATCGATCACAAAATTAGAAATTTTGCAGTCATAAATTTTATGTTCTTACATGAATTCTTTGAATAAGGCATTTTTCCCTCTTTCTTTCCTTTTCATAATGTCACCATTTCATTTACTTGAGTCTGAATGATTTTTTGAAATTTAGTTATTCATATTTAAAATTTTCGTGTTTAAATTCTTCCGTTCATTTTGAAAATGTTTTTCTGTTATATGATTATAAATTGTTAAAATAAAAAATTGGCGCCTGCCAATAAATTCATGAGAATCGTATTTTATGACAGAATGTAAGTATTTTATGTGGTCAAAGCAAAAATTAGTTGCTATCATAATTAATTAAAATTATATCTCAAATAAGAGATTATAGATTACAGTTTTCTGATATTTTTGTTGTAATTGTTGTTATTTATTGGTTATTTACTATTTATCTGCCCTTTAGTAGTAAAATAAAGGGAAACTATAGATTTACAAAACTTTTTTTCGTAAGTTATTTGTTTACAAAATACTTCCATCATTAGAAAATTTTAAACATGTCATTTTTTTTCTTTATTTCTAGTGATTTCCGTTTCTTTTCGCTTATTTAAAAAAATTTTTAAACGAATGTTGCATATCAGTTGTCAATTCAATATGATTCTTCCTGCAATCCATATTTAAAAATAAAAAACGGAATGTTTTCTTAATGAATAATAAGTCCCTGAAATATCGTATAAATTTTTTGAAACATAACATATTTTTCTTATATTAAAGACAATTTATTTAGAATTAAAAATTCAATTTAGTTCATTGATTCAAAGAGATTTAAATAACGGGATGTATGATAAGCTATTTAATTGAATTTCTTTATGAATACTACTTATCTTCATTATATTCAAAACTCAGAAAACTTTATCTCTAGCAGTGATAATTAACACCAAATTTTGTTAAATAATCCTATTGCATTATTTTGTTAATATATCTACAAAACTTTAAAATAATGCAGCTGAACTTAAACAATTGCTATATTCTATTATGTATTATTATAACATGTTTTAATAGATGAAACGGTGAAAGAAACTCAGAATCATCAGAAAATTTTGTCAATTTTGACGCATCATCTGAAAGTTTTATCATTTTTGAACATTTGATCCCGTATCACAAATTTTTCATTTCAAGGATTCATTATATTATACAATGTAGTACGTTTTTGCATTACATGGATAGTCAGAATCAGCCCCTCTTTTGCATTACAAGACTGCTCACAATTTAACTAGTATTCTTCGTCTGGTATATAACCAAACCAAAGTTTTGTCTTCAGATTTATTTTTCTTTCCAGATTCTCCCGAAATCGGACCTTTCTTGTTTCCCAAACAGCTGAATGCTGGTATGAGAGCTTCTGTTATATGTACCGTTACGATTGGAAATCCACCCTTTGAATTTACTTGGTTCAAGGACGAAGCAAAAGTAATCGAAACTCGCGGTATTTCTCTAAGAAAAATTGACGAGTTCACTTCTAATTTGGTCATTTCTAAAGTAGAAGCTGAGAGCAATGGCAACTATACGTGTAAAGTTTCCAATTCCGCGGGATTTGATCAAAAATCAGCTGTTCTTTTGGTTAAAGGTATACATTTGTTTTTCCCCTGTTGCTTGTACTAGAAGATTTAGTAACGATGTATATAACCATATTAAATTATTTTCATTTATGGCTACAATTTGTTTATATTATGTTTATGCTATACTGCTACACTGTGTTTAGCTACATGTTGTGCTATCCAATACTGCTACACTGTGTTTGCTACATGTATGTGTGATCCAATACTACTACATTGTATTTGCTACATGTTTGTGTTATCCAATACTGCTACACTGCGAATTAGAGTTTTTTCTAAAAGACACAAAAATAACTGCATTGTTTTCATTTATTAAGTCACGTTTTTCAGTAAAAGTGTTATTCCGATTCACAGAAGTTACAAAAGACATATTTTTTATAAATCTAGATGAAATCGCGTCTTGAGTTGGATATTGAAAATTTGTCACGTTTCTGTTCATGATTTAAATCTTGTTTAATAAGTTCATCACTTGCCTAAGTTTCGAATTACTATAAACAATATTATTTGGATCATATTTTACTGTCAAATCTAGAGGTCAAGAACATATTATGATTGTTCGTTCAATACTTTACCATATTTCAAATAATTATCCTGACGTTTACTGAGAACTTCAGTAAAATAATTTATGTATTAGTATATGACAGGTTGTCTGTTTTGTGATTTGATTAATCATTATCCTCTTACATTGCATACGTGCTTTGTAAGAGGATAATAATAATAATTTTGTATATTATCAAAATACACTTTCCTCAAACTTGTTTAACATTTTTGCATATTGTTTAAAAGTTATTTATTTTTTATTTTAATAAGAAAACTACAATAAATTATCAATTACTTCTATAAACCTGATAATATGTGTCAATTGTATGCATTAATTTTTCTTTTCGTTTTTCTCTACTATGTGGCGCTAGCTGCCCATGTTAGGTGCAATGTACATTGAGTTTTAAGGATGCGATTCAAAACATAGGCACTCCATTTTGTATCTATGCACCCAACTAGTTGTTGCCTGATGTGTTCAAAACAATTGAGTTACTTATACCCTCATATAAAATAATTAAGAACCGTTACATGTTTCTTACTGAAAATCATTTTGTGCATTATTGAATCAGTTCTTGCGTTGGGAAATCGTGCGCTTCTGAAGAACAAGAATGGTTTGGCTTGGATTGTTAATGATGCTTCTGAGCCCGTGCCGAGCTCTTGGTGAGTATATTTTCCTCTTGTAGAAAAGTTGATTAAAAAGCATTTTTAACTAAAATTAATACCTGATGCAATTTAAGTTATAATTTACCAATCCACAGTAATATTGAATTAGTCATTATTTATATTCAATGTACTAAGAGTTTTTAAAATTGCGTTCTAAATTTAAAATTCCTTTTTCGTATTTAAAAAAAAACATTAATTATGTGTGTTCTATAAAAAAAATAATGATCCATTTCATTTTTAAATTTTAAAAATTGAATGTTATATTTATTCAAAATTATTCTGTATGTACTACTGAATATATTAATAGAAATGAAAAGTATAAATATCTTTCTAGTATAATTATCTATAAAATAATATTGTTTTATTAATCATTACTTTTCCTTATATTTTATATGCCTTTAAATATTTCTAAAAATCTGCTTATGACATTCTTTGTGAATTTCTTGTATACACTCATATGATTCTTCAATCATAAAGGTATATGAAAAAATAATAAAAAAAAGGGCGCAACTTTTTATGAAACGTTTATATTTGAAACACATATAATTAATTTAAAAGATTGATATAAAAACTATTGTAAAATCACATATATTTAATTTTCATCCAATTTTTCTTTTTGTGTTCCTTTAATCTAAACAATAGTTTTAAACATTATGCTATAATTTTGGTTAAAATGAATATTTTTTTTTAAGAATAACAGTTTCCATAAACAAATTTAAAGTTAAATATTTACATAAGTATAAATTTGAGTGTGTGTGTAAATATTTCTTTAAATAATTGAATTTTACTTTATTGAATTAGAATTTTCAAAACATTTTATTGCCTTTTAATTACAATATTTATCATACTATAGTTAATTTTTTTGATTTCGATATATTTAATTAAAAAATTACATAACTATTTTATTTCTCTTTTTTATGAATTTAAAAAAGTTGCACAGAACTTGATAGCTTCAATATAATGTGTAAAATAGTTCACTGCTAAATTTCCAATTAAATCATTTCGCAGATAATCTTTTTTTATTGCATAATCTTAAAATCTAAAGATGCTTTCAAGTAAAATGAAAAATGCTATAATGCAATTATTTTTTAATATAATTTCATTTACAGATGCTCCCAAAATCAGCCCCTTTCATTTTTCTGGTGAACTGGACGTTGGAATGCGAGCTATTGTTGTGTGCGGTGTTCTGGCAGGCGATCCACCCTTCGAATTTTTCTGGTTTAAAGATGGACAAAAATTGCTTGACACACGTGGAATTTCCATCAAATTTGACGAATTCGCATCTAATTTAGTAATTTCGAAAGTCGATGCAGAGAGTATTGGAAATTACAGTTGCAAAGTCTCGAACTCCATAGGATTTGATCAAAAATCAGCTTTTCTTATTGTTAAAGGTATATTTCATTATGATCATCACGAATTTCTTTTGTTTAGAATTATATGCAGATAAACGACAAAATTTGTAAGAAAAGAAGGATTTTTTTTTATAATCACATGCTTTTCTAACTACTATTTTAATGGGTTTTTTTTCTCTCTATTTGTTGATCTCTGTAGTGTTATTTGATACCCTGTGGATGCTGGATGTCTGAATAATTTAATATCAATTATTTATTACTTTTCTGTAATAATTGATTAAAACTGAATAATAGTTTATATTTATAATTTTTTTTCTATTCCGATTTTTGCTAAAAATTTTATTTTATTTTTTATTTTAATGAAAAAAAAGCAAATATTTATCTTTCTTATATATTACAAGCGTCTCATGTTTTTAAGTTGGCAAAAAAAATTTCGATTGAGCACATAAATATAAATCCGAATAATTATCAAGAGTATTTAAAATATGTTATGTCTTATGCATTTTCATAGGTATTGTGCGTACCAATTATTAACAGTTTTCTAGAGATTTTTGTAATAGATGTATTTTCACAAAAAAAAAAATTCATGTTACTGTCTTAATAACACAAATAAGTTTTCAATATTATATGGAAAATAAAACTTCTTATATATGACTTTACGGCTCATATGTTTATTAATAAATACCAAATAGTGTTGCTTTATACAAATATTGATTATTTGAAAAATTAACTATTCTGTTAAATAATTTTGCTGAATGGTAAATAACGTTCGTTAATTATTTTTAACGTGTCAATTTTGATTATAGAAATCATTAAATATAATACCGGTACATTTTATTCACCTTATTAAAAAACTTGTTATATTTATTTAACCTAACACAAAATTACATAGGTTTTTACTAATAAAGTTGATAACAATTCTGTTGGCTTTTTAAAAATTTTGTTGATGTATTTATGAATTGGATAAAAAAAACCTTATACTTTGAAAATTCAATGTTACAAAAGCTGTATTATATAATTCCTTTATAAGAGAACCTATTTAAAAATATTTATTTTTCTTTTAACCATCATTGTTTATTTAGTGCTGTTGATATATCTTAGCTACTAATAAGTACCGGTCTCATGCATGTATATTTAAAGTGACAAAAAAATGTCTTATAAAATTGTTTAGAAAGTGTGTTACTCTATTAGAAAGGTATTTTTAATCTGCAAATTAGTTGCAAATATTATTAGTTGCAACTATTATTATTAGTTGAATATTATTAGTTGGTATTAATAGAATATTATTAGTTGCCAAAAATTCGATGTATTTTTCTTGATACATAACATATTAACTAAAGTACCATTATGCATATCAAATACATATGTTAAAAACTTATTATGTTAACATTTAGCTAATAACAAGATAATCTCTGTTTTTGTTTTATATTTGACACTCTAGTATTCTCTGAATTTATCTATAAAATTTGTAATTTACAGATAAATTCTTTTTCGTTTCATTTTCGTCTCCTATGTGGCGCTAGTTGCCCATGAAAGACGAATATCAGAAAGTTTATAGAATGCAATTTGGCTTCACAACATAGGAACTCCATCTTGTAAAAATCCACACAGGTCTGCTGATCTCGTGTACACGCATTTTGCTCTGTAATTTTTATTTTATGTTGTGAAACAAAATCAATGTTGAAATCTTATTTATATATTGCCTACAGTTCAACTCAGTATTTGTCGAAGTTCAACGTTATTCAAGAACAATAATCAAGCTATAAAATGCATATTTTATCAATAATATTGTTGTCCTGGCTGTCACTGTTTGTAGCTTCGAGTTGGGCTACGAAAGGTAAGCATATACATTTTACATTCAAATATTTTTTTGCTATTTTATAAAAATGATAAATGTTATTTTCTGTAGAATATGTTATATTTCGACGCAAAATTTATTAATTCAAATTATTATTGAACTGGTGAATAATACTTTGATTGTTTGTTTAGTCGAATGCTTCGTAAAATTTTAAATACAAATTTTTGTTTAATTCTTCTTGTGTGTAGATTAAAAAGATGTTATTCGTAAAGGATTCTAAAACTAGTGCATTGAATTATTTAGTTTTTAAATCAATTTGCTATAATCTGCTTCCTTTAATATTTAATTCTTATTTCTTTATTGATTATAATGCTACATTTTCGTTTAACTTATTTTAAAAACGGATTTGAAAGGACATGTAATTTAAATCAAAAATGATTTTTAAATTACATCTCTTCAAAGTTTATCACATAATAAATGTTATTTGTTTATTTACCTTTGTAAGAACCATGAAAAAATTGTTATTATGCGTTAAAACTTTATTTTTTTAGAATTTAATTTTAAAAACCATGTTCTGTTAATAGCTTTATCAATGTTTTGAAAGGAAAAAGGATAAATTTCTTTAATAAACGAAATTCTTTATAGTTTACTAATAATTTTTTTCCAAATTAAATCCCCCTCAAAAAAAAAAACAATTTGGAAATCTTTTTAAAGATCCTTCATATTATAAACGAATCCTCGACAGAACCATTAAACAATCCAAATTTTATTGTTCAAAATTGTGCTCTTTATAAATATATTAATATATTTAATTTAATGATTTCTATCGAACTTGTTTATCTATTTAATGATCTTTATATAATTTATAAATAATAGCATATTATTTTTCATTTTCTTTAGATGTTCCTAGAATAGGACCTATTCACTTTGCGGGTGATTTGGGCATCGGGATGCGGGCATCTGTCCAGTGTGCCGTAATGACCGGCGATCCGCCTTTCGAATTCACTTGGTTCAAGAATGGACAAAAATTGGTAGATATTCGTGGTGTCTCGATTCGACCACATCGATGATTTTACGTCCAATTTGGCTATTTCAAAAGTAGACGCGATAGCAACGGCAACTATTCTTGCAGAGTGTCAAATTCTGCTGGAATTGACGAGAAATCTGCTATTCTATCAGTGAAAGGTAGTTGCTCCTTATCCTCACGATATTCTATACATTTTTTATGTAGTATACTATATGGTCACTTTTCAAAATCCCTGAGTTTTATATGTATTTGATGCAAAAACAGCAAACAATGAGCTTTTGTTAAATGAAATGTCATGAAAAATTTTTATTAACTCGTTTTAGACTTTAACTCGTAATGGAAACCACACTAGGTGGAATGAAAAATCAGATGAACTCAACATGAAAGGTGAGGCAAATGCCTACTTTGGTATCGGATAACTCGCTTTAAAAGGAAGATATCTTTTAAAGCTGTGAAGGTCTATGAATGATTTCACTCAATGGAAAATTGAACTATTTTATTATATCTCTTGAATCTTCCTATATCCATTGTTGCATGTTGAAATTTTTAATTATTGTTATTTAATTTTCATTGTTTACACATAATATTTCTGCAATAAATTTTTGAAATTGTCGTAGTTTTTAAATGCATGTATGAAATTGTAAAAGAATCTGCTAGTATTATTTAGTTTAGCTTATTAGTAATTATATGACTTTCAATTCACAGTTTTGTTTTTAAAGATCCTTGAATGTTCCGTAAAATATTTTACAAATTGTTTTGCAAAATAATTTAATAAGAAAGGGTAATTGATTACTTTTATAAAAAACGATGAACATCATGCCTTTTTACAGTTATTTTCACTATTGTCTTTTATACTATATAAACTTTTATTTGTCCCATATTTTAATAATATCGCATATTTTGAAGGAGTATAATGTATTTTTAAAGATATACTTTTTATTCTTTGAAGAAATCGTTATTTTATTATTCTTCATTAGAATAATATAACTCTGACTTATTTCTGTTATGGAATATTATTATAAATATATAAATTATTGATGTTACAGGAGGTATCTTTCAAAATAATTGAGAAATTTATAGAATATTTACATGAAAACGTTGAATATGCAAATTTTTTTTATGTTGCTTTGTATTGAATTCCATTCGACCAATAATGAGTTCGTTTTCAAATTCTATCTAATATATAGTGTTATTACGAGTGTTATAATAGTACGAATAAATGTATTTTTTTATCTATCCTATATTTTATGAGATACTACTGGTATTATTATTATTGAAGAATGATTTGTTCTCAACAAAATGTATTGGTATTTGCCAAAGACACAATTTTTATTTTTCTCTGAGATTACCATTAAAATTGTAATTAATTTTTCAGTCTATAATTTACAACATTTTTCGCTTTTATGTATTTGTAACCTATGGTACTTAAGGCAATTCATTTTCTGATTGACATATCTATTTTATTCGAAATAGCATCGTTTTTAAATATAATTTCGTACACTATGTGGCGCTAGCTGACTGTGGTTCGCGTGTAATACAGTTTGCAAGCTATATTTTGAAGCAGATGCATGTTTCGAGAGTACCACAGAATAGAACTAAGCTTTCAACACTTCGTCTGAAAGTTTATATTACTGAACATCAAAAAGATTTCAGTGTCACATTATTATGCACAGTTTTGCCTACGGTTAATTAACCGATTTTCGAATAATACTAAGAGGAATATAGTATGGAAGACCTAATTCTACGTTTGATAATCATCCTGAGCTGTATTGTTCTTTCCCACTGTGGTAAGTTTTCACTTTTCTTAATTATATTTAATGCATGAGTGTAATTGTATCTTTTATGTCATTGTAACTTTTCTTTATGATTGTGATAGTAAATTGAGCTTTATTATTATAAATTATTAATAGCAATGGTAGTTGCATTGAACTATGGCGTCTCAGAACTATATGATTATAGTAAATATCTGAATTTACGCCCTTGTCAACTACACATAATTTTTTTGTAGAAAAGAAACCCCTCAAACTGTAGAAAATAAGTAATATTTTTTTTTTTTTTTTTTTTTTTTTTTTTTTAAGAAAAATCATAAACTGTATAAATATATAAATTAAGAAATATTTTTAGTGAAATTGTTTGTTTTTGTATTCTAACATTTCAAATCCAATATACATTTGAAAGAAAAATGTTTGTTTCACAAGTATATGTGACTATTTTTATTATCAACTTTCTAAAAAAAGCTTTTTTGCTTCTTATTTTACCTTCCAATTATAAATTTACTGATTTGAGTTAACTTTCTATTTGTTAACATTATCCTAAATTTAAATACCCTAACGTATTGCAGTTGTCATTTTTTAAATCAAAATTCCCAATGGCTTCGTAGATTAATAAATTAAAACTTAATTTGCTGAAGTTAAGCATTTTTTTCTCATTAATATATCGTGAGAACAGATCAACACATGTTATTAAAATTTGTAATGAACTATCAATTAATAAATTTTCTTTGCAAAGAAATTATCTTAATTCATATTGATAGAGGAAATTATACGTTTCGACATTTTGCATTAAATAATTTATTATTCACCTTGGAAAAAGGTTTATTAATTGAAAATTTGAACACTCTTTAAAAACTTATCATCGAATTTATTCTTAAAAGTAATTTATTTTATTTAAATTAAATTTATAATTTAATTTATTTAAATTAAATTAGATTAGCTTCAGGTTTTTAGAATACATCTATGTCACATATTGTATAACAGTTTATTACATAAATATAGATGATACGAAAAAAAATTTCGAAGTAATTGTTTAAACAGAAAGCTTTTATTTAAATATCTTCCACTCGTGAAGCAAATATAAATTATTATATATTTTGCATTTGTTGACTAATAGCATAATTAATTTTTTATATTATTCCTTTTCTACTTAACATGATAATAATATCAAATAACTTATATTTCGAATATTATGAAGTTCATTTAGTTATAGGAGCATAAATATAGAGATACATACACATACATTCTAAGAACCTAAATCCCTATTAATATAGTTTTATTTTAACCTTGACTTTACCCCTTAGAATTGTTTTGAAACAAAATAAATCAAGCATAAATAAAGAGCATCAATATTACCTTATAAAAATATAACCTTTAAAATCTTCTGATAAAATGTCACAATGACTTTTTAAAGCTTCCTTTTAAATTATTGAAAACTAAAATACTGCTTTTTGGAGCATCTTTATTTCCTGATTTGTTTTTGTATATTCTATTTAAAAATGTAGCATTAAAGTTTTAACTGATGACGACTCACATAATGTAACTAACTAAATAGAAAATTCGAACATTCTCGCTACTGCTTATTACATACAATATGCGAGTATTAAATATGACATTCCAAAATTGGCAAATGATGTGAGTTAAAACACAAGCAGAAGCTTAAAATTAAAAAAAAAAGTAATAAAATTAAAAATAAATAAATTAAGATTTTTTTTCTTTATATTGGTATCTACAACCGTTTAAAGTTTCAACGTTACAAATAATACTTTCAACTCTTTTTCAGATGCTCCCCAAATTTCACCGTTTTTATTTCCAAGAGAACTGAATTCTGGCATGCGGGCATCCGTCCAGTGTGCCGTCATGACTGGTGATCCTCCATTTGAATTTACTTGGTTCAAAGATGGACAAAAGCTCACAAATATTCATGGTGTTTCAATAGGAAAATTCGACGATTTCACGTCGAATTTGGTGATTTCGAAAGTAGATGCAGGTAGTAACGGAAATTACACGTGCAAAGTTTCGAACAATGCTGGGTTGGACGAAAAGTCTGCCATGTTGTCCGTTAAAGGTACCATCATTTCTTTAGTCTTCAATGATGAAATGGAATTAATATTTTTTTGCGATGAATAACAAAATAAAATTATTATTTTTATCAAGAAGGGTTTTTTTCAAAGCTATTTTTGATATTTATACCACATTAACAAAGAGTTACTTTCATTATATTAACAATATTAAGCTTAGTACTTTTGTAAGGAATTCTTTTCTTGTTGCAATCAGTCATAAGTGACTGGTGTGAGTTTGATATGGATTTCGTTTTGACTTTTTTAAAATCATGTTTGTATATTAACTGATAATTTTTTTGAAATGTTACAAATCGAAATGTCTTAACAGAAATAATGTGTTATCAATGATAATAATGAATAACTCCATAAATCAGATTTTGAATAAAAAATGTTTATTGAAAATCTGATTTATGAAATAGTATGATGAAAATTTTCAAATTTGATATCTCCGAAAATATATTGGATTGGTAAACTTATTAGCAGAATATTAATGTCAGTAGAATTATTAAGGTAACGGGTAATTTTTAATTAGACGAAGTAGATAAACAATTTTCATGTACTACACAAAAATCTACTTACAATTTTCATGAACTATACGAAAATCTACTTAAAATTTTAATCAACTACACGAATGACAGCTGTTGAAAAAATTTACTACACATGTTGCTTCTTATTCGTGTCATTTTTTATCAATTTTCATTATGATTTGAAAACTACTTAAATGTGCGTTTTTCTAATTTTGAACTAGCCACTTTACTTGAAAACTGAATGATTTCAGGGATAAAGCTAAATGAAGTTATGTTAATTAAACGAACGAGATATTTTGAAGATATTCCTTTTTCCGATAAAAAATGATAATTTCAAATTCGTAACATTGTAAAAATAAAAAATTAATTTTTTGTTCTGCTATTGAAGGCATGAAATTGTATGTATTGTATTTTTTTCACATTTGAGCAGTTTTTTGAAAAAGAAGTATTGGAAAAATGTTCTTAATTTACATTAAAGTAGCTTATATGTATAAATTGCCTAATATTTATACTAATTTTTCGTTTCATTTTCTTCTCCTATGTGGCGCTAGCTACCCATGCTAGCAGAAATATACTCACAGTTTTTAACATAGGTTTGAGATTCACAACATTAGTACTCCATTTTGTATCAGTATACACAATCAGGTTGCTCTGCATGTGCAAAATTAAATTTCTTAAAACCGTCACCAAATTACATGCTATGAAAAGAAGTTAATGTTATCTTATATTATCTGATTATGTGCTAGCTATATATGAAAATCCGATCAACAACAAACCTTCCACTATGCTAACAGGAAAAATGGTTATACTCTGGTTAGCGTTATTGCTGATTCTCTCTATCCCGAATGTTACTTTAGCAGGTGCGTACGAAATTTTTTAACCTTAAAATATTCTCTTTCATAACTTTGCTTACAAAAATGTTGTTGTGTGTTGTACAAAAATCAACATATTTAAAATATTGTTAATTAACATTTATTACGTATCCTTTTGAGACTTCCAAGTCCATTCTTTTTTGACATTTTTATTTCACGTGGGAAATTTTGATTTCTGTGATAAAAATCTTATTTTGTGATCGTATAAATTAAAATTATTATTTATGTGTTATTCCTTGTATATTAATAATATCTTTTTAAAAGACTGTTATCCATTATGTTAGACATAATAGAAAGCATCGGTTTCTTTAAAAAAGGGATGATTAATATTGTTTTGTATTGATCAAATTTGATCACAAATTATGTTGAAAAGAACAGGTTTGGATTTCTAGAGGATATATATTAGCAGTTTAATTTTATTACTGTGATTATTTTATATGTTCTTTTTGTTCTAAAATTCTTCTATTAAATTGCTTAGTCATTTTTTTTGTTTCCTTATACAAAATTTGGCTTGTAATTTTATTTTATTTTAAATTTAAAAAGGCAAAATCGCATTTATTTCTTTTTATTCTTGTACTCATTACATTAGAATAATACTTAAAAGTATTTCACTTCCAATTAGTTAAAAAATAAAGACATTTGTATCTAAATTATAATTTAAGTTATTTCACATTGTAAACTTTAATATTGTAGATAATCTTTTAACAGTTTGAGTTAAAAATGAATTTCAGCTTCTCTTTTATTAATGTTGTACGTACTAAAAAAACTTTTCGCTTAAAAATTTCATTTTCTTTTAATGTTGAAATATATTCAACATAAAATTGAATAATAATTAATTTATTATTTTTTAAAGAAATTGTATCATTAAGTATTTCTTCAAATGAATTTATATGGTCTAATTTATATTGAAAGATTAACGAAAAGTTCTGACGTCATTTTGAGAAAAATTTTTTAACAAATTTCCAATTAATGACGAGAAATTTTATTACATTTTAATACATATTTAACACAATTTACTATTTTTTTGTAACACTTTGAATCCAAGATAACAGTTATAATTATATATAATTCTGCTTCACCAAATCTATTTTAAAATACTAAGTCACATGTTGATAAAATTAGATTTAAACTCAGACGCGTCTTAGAATTACTTTTTATTACGTAATCTGCAATTTCAAAACTGATAAAAGGATTCAGTATTAAGCATAAAATTTTTCATGAATTCCTTAAAGGAAAAAATATTATTTAAAGAGAATAGATTGTTTTGAATTAAAAAAAATGCAAAGTAATCCTTTATAACTATTTGTTTATTAGAATATTCGTGTTATGCTAGTACGTGTGGTTTAAAACAAAATCATACCAAAAAGAAAATTTTGTTTTATAACTAACAAAAATGTATTTATTAAAATAATAAATAATACAAAGTATTCCATATTAAAGTTATTTATATATTATTAATAATAAGCCTTTTACCGTCATTGCTGCTAATCACTTTTAATTCTGAAAAATTATTGTAAGAATACAGTGTTATATAGAAACTTTGAAACATGTTAGAACGAAGCATTGATGGAAGGGAATTTTTCGTAATGTTCCACGAAAAGTGTTATTTTTTCTCAATACTCTTATAAACATTCATACATCCATTGCCTATATGGATTTTTAACACTGTTATTATGTACCGATGTTTACATTTTTGCTAAAAAAGTAATCTCTTTTTCCATCTGATTTCCAGATGCTCCCATAATAGGTCCGTTCCACTTTTCTGGTGAACTAGATGTTGGTATGCGAGCAACTGTGGTGTGCGCCATCATGAGAGGCGAACCACCTTTCCAATTCGCCTGGTTCAAAGATGGACATCAGCTAAATATGCACGGTGTATCTATACTTAAAATTGACGATTTTTCATCCAGCTTAGTTATTTCGAAAGTTGAAGCCGGAAGTAACGGCAATTATACATGCAAAGTTTCGAATTCTGCAGGATTCGACCAGAAATCGGCTCTTCTCTCTGTCAAAGGTATTGCTTCTTTCTAGCAAGAAGTCATTGGAAAATGTCTTTTTTCTTTTACAACAAACCACTGTTATGTCTTATACATACCTTATTTATAAATACCTTGGTGAATAATTGAATAAAGTAGTTTTTTTAATATAAAAGCTATGCAACTTTATGTACACAATACGTTGAGTAACTAGAATATGCAAACGATATTGTTCTAATGCCAACAAATTTAAAAAAAAGGATATTGCAAAAAAAATAAATTATTCAATTGCTGTTGGTTATCGATAGACTTTAAATACTAATAATACAATAAATTCTAATATTAATATTAGAATTGCATCGTGATATGGCCTCCTATTTCCGAATATGGAAGACAATATCGTATTCTTGATGAATTTCAGAATGTGAATGGGGGAAATAAATTAAAATTTCTGGAATAATAATTATTTTTTTTGAGAGGAAGGGTTGAGATTTGTTTTCTTTTGTAAATCAAACGCTAAAGGACAATAACTTCAAGGTCAAATATATTCTTATGAACATAAATTGCTAAATTTATATTCCATTGAAATAAAATCCTTATTTTAACGGAACTTCAATGTAGATAAGTTCCTATCAATTATTTTCAAATTTCAAAAATTATAATTATCATTTATAAAAAATGTATTTATAAACGTTTTTCTCAATTACAATTATTCATCGAGCGAATGAATTGATTTTATTTAATGTAATTTCAAACATGTATACTAATTTCTCCTGTTTGTATCTAAATCTCTATGTGGAAATTATCCTCGATATTTTTAAAAATTTTATTATCAAACGTATGATTTCTTGTTATTTTATATTATATGGACTTCTTTTATTTATATGCATTGTATGTAAAAGTGTGTGAATTTTTCTTTTCATTTTTGTCTCCTATGTGGCGCTAGTTGCCCATCATGAGAGAAGTATACGAACATGGTTTCTGGGATACTTTTTAGGGCCCATAACATCAGAATCTCCATTTTGTAATGGTACACAGCAAAACGATACTGCTCTTATATATAATATACGTTAACATCATATAGTAGTTCTTGCTTTTACATTATAGAAATTTTGATTACGATATTGTTTTACTGTCTGTTAATTATATCATTATCTGAACTTGAGTGTATTTATTCTGCTCCAACAAATACAGAAGAATGGATGCGTTATGGACAGCGTTCTCCCTGATATTTCTGTTGTTGACTTATAGTTTAGCAGGTAAGTACAATTTTTTCGTTTTCTTCAAATTTTAAACTTCTACATAATGCAAATTTATATGTATGCAGGAACATTTATAATTTTTATCAGTTGATTTTATTGTAAAAACTGTGTGAATGTATCAGTTGAATATAACATCTATTTGAAATATTATATCTATATGAAATCAATTTTCATAGAATTTCTTTAATCTTTTCTTAAATCTTTTTTTAATATGTTTGTTACTTAATTTCAATTAATTATTAATAATAACTGATATCTATTAAAGCATTAACATATCTCTGGATATCTATTAAAGCATTAACATATCTCTGAATGATACATTTTCTATAAAGTAATATTTTGTAGGAATGTTGTAGTTTATTATTAATGTTTAAAATTTAGAATGACTTTTTTTTAATATTTGGAATGCCATAATATTTTCACTAACATCATTACCTTGTAAATAACCATTTTTATTATTTTTTGTATTAATTTCTTGCATTCTTTAATAATAAATATTTTAAATCTTATTAAAATTTATTTTTTTATTATTATATTTTTATTTTTATTTTAGCTTAAAATATTTTTTTTAATTTTCTAAAAATGTAAATTATCATTTTTCGGCACATTAGTTTAGGCCTTTAAATTCGTAGTCATAAAAATTAATATAATAGTTTAATAAAATGTTCGTTGAGTTTTTAAACCTTTAATTAAAAAAAAGTAATGTTTAAATAATTACAATTTAAAATTTAAAGTTTCTAATTTTCTGTTTTAAAGATTAAAGAATGTAATGATTAATGAAGTTATTAAATTTGTTTACACCTCTATAAAAGTAAAATATTTAGTATTGTGCTAGACATTAATTATTTCTTCTTTTTTTTAATAAACAAGAAAAAATTTGGAAGCACTTCTTTATTTAACTCCTTATTTATTCTATTTATATTATTATTTATTTTTATCTTACACTTATTTTATTTATGGTTCAATAATTCACTTCATATAAGACGTACCGAAAAACAGATATTTCATTTCTTAACCTTTGACTTTTATTTTTAGAATAAAGAAATTTTTAAAACATCTAATTTGTTGAAATAGAGAATATGGACACAAAAGCTTTTAGGCGTTATAAAAAGGTTGAAATCCTTTATAATATCAGTTTGAATGACGTAGTAGAAACTTATTGTTTAATTTTCTCAATTAAAAAATAAACAAACTGGCTAAATTACTATTAGCACATTTTTAGATGATTTAATTGTTTAAATACGATATCAGTATAATCGTTAATATGTCTTATCCTCTTCAAAAATGCTTTGGTACCACAGACTTCAGGTTCGAATTCTGGTTCTTGCAGGCATGTTTGTTAGTGGTTCCGAATCCACTTTAAGCTGTAGGTCCTGGTCTAATTAGCCTAAAGTGTGCACAAAATGACCGTAGAGCGACAAGCCAATATTCAGAAATGAATTATATAAAAAGAAGGAAAAACATTTAATTTCTTTTTTGATTACAGTTTATTATGTTATATAAACAGCCACCTTGAAAGCCAGAATAAATTTTTGAAAAATAATCAATATACAAAAAATAGAAATTTCTGTATAAAATGACCATTGAATGTTCATAGTAAATGATGAACGGAAAGATTTTTAATATAGCGGTTCTTTATTTAACGTTATTATTTAGAGTATAGAAGTTTTTAAAATTCTTCCTTTCTTTTTTCATCAAGACATATTGAAAGAATTTTTATCTCCATTCTTTTAGATCAATGATCCATACCGTCTTATGTTTTACTCTGTTTAGAATTAATGTTACTATGAAAAATAAAATACACATTCTCAAAGATTAAGGGGAAAAAACTGCCTTTACACGTCTAAATATTAATACACTTTCATAAAAATTATGCAGAATACGTAAAAGTAATCCTGTATTAGAATGAATACAAAATATGACATCCAAATTAATTAATTCAGTGTCGTCTAACGCCAGTGGCCAGTGGCAGACTTTGCAAGCAGAAACTGCAAAGTGAAATTTCGAGATATACGCGTTTTAGACGTGAATACTTGAGATCATTAATTTGAAGAATTACGATGGCGAGCCATTGGGGTGAATAGAGTCAATCTTACATAACAAGGTGAAAGTGAATTCTTCTGTAATTCGTAATGTGATAAGTGCATTTCTTAGAACACAATCAACTTCTAGAAGGTACAGCCGATGAAGACCTAGGGCTTACCAATGCCGCAGATAATCACAATTTGCACGTAATTACAAGGAGATGCAAGATGCTGCACAATACACAAACCTTCTTTTGTAGTAACTACTGAAAAGCGGGTTTCTAGATAAACTGTGAGCAAAAGGCTTCCCAAAGAAGGATCGTATACAAGACTCCTAGCATTGTGTGTCCTTCTCATACCACGCCATTGAAATGGAAGGTTTAAATACACATGCTAATTGGAGTGTAAGTCAATAGCGTTCCGCGTTCTTTACTAATCAGTCCAAATTTTATTTGTAAAAGAACTCAAGAGAATTTTGGTCTGACGGTAACCATGTACCCTTCATTATCGCCGTATTCAGCGTATGGGCAAGCATTTCTTTGGATGGCCGCATTGATCATATCGTTCCAAGAGGCACTGTTATTTCTCAGTTATATAGAAGCAACATTCTTGATCAATTTTTTTCCTCCTAAACAGTTGCAATTGTTGGCTTCTTCGTTCTCCAAATGATAATGCGAGCCCATTCAGAGTTCGGTTGGTGAAGAATTATTTTCGTGAGGTTTGGTTTGTCGCTCTACGGTTATTATTTTTTTTCTGCACACTTTGGGCTAATCAGACCAAAACTTACAGTTTAATGTGGATTCCGAACCACTAACATCCATGTCCCGTAAGGATCCAAACGTGAAGCCCGTGATGCCAAAGGCCATTGGGCCATCAGGTCGTGAGAAGATTTCTGTTATGTGTGATCAGGACGTTTTCCTTGTCAGTCCGATTTAGCATGTTGGGATGGTCTAGGGAGACATACGGCTACATTTATCTGCTCCCTGAACTTCTTTATGAACTGCGAATTAACTTGAACAGCAATAGGACACAGCTTAGCTAATAAACATCGTCATTTTCAGTACAAAATATCGTTGTCGTGACTATGTTAAAGGTGACCACACTGCATATTCAAGTTGATGGCACATTTTTGTATATTTCCATTTTATGTGTATTCAAAACATAAAATAAGTTGTTTATCTTTATTTTCTAATTTGTGATTAGGTAATAAAAAAGAACTTTCATTGAAATTTTAAAATTTCATTGAATTTCAATGTATTCAATTTTCACAATGACGATTTTCCTGATACTTCCTTACTTTTTTGAAATCAGTGCTAATATATAATGAATTCTTTTTTATTTTTAAGGCTTTATAACAAATGTTCTCTAAATTATTTTAATTCTTTTGTCAATTAGAATAATTTTAATTTTAAAACAACCTTTTACGTTCGCGTATGTAAAAGTGCCTAAGAATGCCAAAGTAGTTAAAACAATAGTAAATTAGAAAAAAAAATGCTGTAATTTAAAAATTATTATTATTTATATCTAATAATAATTTTTTCTAAAGAAAATTTATATAATTATTATTTCCAGATGTACCGAAAATAGGTCCTTTCCATTTTGCGGGAGATCTGGATGTCGGTATGCGAGCATCAGTACAATGCACCGCAGTGATTGGCAATCCGCCTTTCGAGTTTGCTTGGTTTAAAGATGGAAAAAAACTAATGGATACAAGTTCAATCTCAATTAGGTACATCGATGACATCATGTCCACTTTAATCATTTCGAAGGTGGATGCAAACAGTAATGGCAATTACTCTTGTAAAATATCCAATTTGGAAGGAGCCGATGAGAAATCGGCCATGCTTTCTGTAAAAGGTACTTTTATCGCTATTAAAGTAGCAAATAAACAAAATATCATATATTGATACATATTGGTTTGTTGATTTTTGTTTCAGTAGTAGTTTATTTTTGTTTTTACAATGATCGATTTCCCGCTACTGAAAACTTTTGTGGTTATTTTTGACATAAAGAGATTAGATACCGTATCGTAGTGCTTCTAATTGTTTGCCTTTTGTTGTCCATTTGAATATTTTGTGCCACAGTAAAATTCTATCGGGTTCGCTATATTTCTGGCTTTTTTAAATGCGAAATCATTTGCTTTGTACGTATTGATAAATAGCAATTGCTACTATTAAATCTAATAGTAGATCTTGACATTACATTTTCAAGAAATGATAAGCATTATGATTGCAAATTTATTCTTTTATTCTGCGACACTTGTAATACAAAGGTAATTGCTTTTTTAGGTTTATACAAATAATAATAAGAAATTTAAGCTACTTATTCGAATTTTTATGCTGATGGATTCACGTATATTTAGAATGTATTTATTATTTTTTGGATGCACTGTTATAGTTATATATTCTAACTCACTAACTAGTTAATTTATGTATTCAAAGTCTTCTGAAAGTTTAAATAACTTTTTCTTGTGAAATCAATGTAAATTAAGGTAAAATTTAAGAAGAAATTTTGTTGAAGTTTGATTTGCGTATTTTGCATATATACTTTTTATAAATAATTCTTATATAAATTAATTTAATTCGTGTTATTTATTCTGATTATTATTACTGGTACATAAAAATCCATCATTGCTTCTTTTATTATCTTATTTATTCATATAAATGAAGCTGAAATGTCTGTGTTTGTCTTCGGCAAACCCTGAAATGGCGTATGTACACTAATTACTCTTTCAAAGTTTTAGATACTATCGAAATCTATTTGCTAGACTTTGATTCGAACCAAAAAAATAACAACTTGGAAATTAAATCAATATTAGAAAATAAGAAATGAAAACAGATTGGTCGATCGTAATCTTGAATAATTAATCAAGCATCCTCCTCCTGCTGTTATTTTAAGCTTTTAATAATACCACACGAGATTTATAATTATGTATATAATTTAGACCATTTACTAACGGATTATCTGTCCAGTATGAAACACCGCTGTTCATTTCTAGACGTAACAAAAATACTAATTTCAAATGAACTTTATTATTTACCTTTTTATTCTTCTAATTGTGTTTACGTACTAAGCAATATAAATGTTTAATGTTGTTGGTTTTTTTTAGAATATTTCTTGTATAAAGGGATTTATTAAGGATTGTTTATACATCAAGCTATGAGCTAAGTTTCTAATAATTCTTTGAGGTATGATTTTGTATAAAAAAAAACATACCTCAAAGAATTCTATTTCACGATACTTTGATTGATCAACCGTTTAAAATATTGCAATTCATCGTGAATGTTTATATAGCTTAATTTTATGTATTTGAAAATAACAACAAGTAATACTGTTCTCAAAACATTTTTTTGTTGTTGTTGCATGTGAATTGTTTCTTTAAAAAATCTAACCCGTTTTAGGCTGAAATATTGTCATATTTTAAATTGAAACTATACTTATTAAAATAATATCTGTTGTTATATTGTACAATTAAATAGTTTCATAAAATAAAAACGTTTTCACCTTCATATTGTGTTGGATTTTAATGACGTTGTACTTATCAGAATCTTATTTTAAAATTGAAAAAAAGTTTTAAATGTTTTTTTACAGATGCTGTGATGTTGTTTTACAGATCTGAGAAACTTTATTTAGAATTTAAGTATAATGGTTATTTGCTTCTATTAAAAAATTAATACGTAAACAAATGACTCATTATTACTATAAATCCGACTTATTGCTGATATGAACACCTTTGAGACTTGTAGAAAATAACGAGAAATACTCGTTTTTTTTTTTTTTTTTACTTGTAATATTTTGTGTTCTTATACTATAAATATTTATACTTCTTATACTATAATGTGATCATATATGTAACATTAAGTAATTTACATTTTCAATTGAATAAAATTACATTGCTAAAAGTGTATTAGAACACTTTTATTTCGTTTCATTTGATTATCCCTTTGTACTTTCGTGTTTTTACAAAAGACTGAAATAAAAAATGTTCTGTATGATTTATGCCAAGAGGACTACCATTCATCAATCGTTTAAAGTGTTTGAATCTCATTTTTTCAGAAAAAGTACAATATTGTTTAACAATATTATCATTTGTGTATGCGTTTCTAACTTCGAATTTGGTCACAATGTGGCGCTAGTTTTCCATAGTGTTGAACTGAAGTCAAGCTCCATGATAGCATAGTTTTGTTGATTCTCTGGTCTCCATTAGGTCGTTGTTTATGTGTTCAAAACTATATCGTTGCTTTTCCTATCTCACGGCTACCAACAAAACTGAAATTGTGAACTTTTCTTCGGTATTTTTGCATTTGTATATTAGATGTTCTAAAAGGATCAAATAAATTGCCTGTGCCTTCTTTCACCATGTTTTCAAATTATATCTTCATGCTGTTGACCATTTTCGCCAAGGAAATATTAGGTAAGAGAATTTATATGTGTTCATAATTCATAATTGTTTTCATTTTATTAAGTATTAACTTATTCAGAATTCAAAAGAAAGAGTGTGATCTAAGGCATTTATACCATATTAACTTAATTGCAACAAATACTTTATAAATCATAATGATTACTAATCATACTTGATCATAGTGACAGTTTATAAATCAGAATCATAATGATTCATATAAAACTGTCGAAGTGATTAAAATTAAAAATGAGAAAGTATAAAAGAGCAAAAGTAGTCGTATAAATTTCTAATGTTATATTATATCTTTAATGTTATGGAATTTTACAAATGATGGTATTATCGATCAATATGTTTAATTGAAATGAAGCTCTAAAGATAACATTATAATTTATGTGGGAAAGAGTCAAACAATAATACAGCCTGATTATTCTAATATTAATTACATTACTTGTAAATCTTATATTTAGGTTACTTTTTCACTTGCCTTTATTAAAAATTAATTTGGTATTATCAAGATTTTTGTATAAGTGCAGCATTTTTAAATTATTTTTCAGTATACTTATTCAGCAACAATAAAAATGCATGACTTAAGACAAATGATTTAAATTGTATATGTTATAATCTTATTGTGTGATGCGAGGAATATGACGAAGAGATTTGAAATAGGCCAATCAGTTTTATCACGTTGCAATCAATAGGATATTATTTTTAGTATAATCGCTATGTAAAAGAATAATGAAATACTAAAATACTTATTTTGTAACCTTAGAAAAAAAATTAACTTTCTATTTATAGATTGCTGTTAAAGTATCATTGTGGTCCAATATTAGGAATAATTCTTCTATGTATTTATTTCTTCGTGATTTAAAAAAAAAATAATTTAAAGAAATCAATAAAGTTAATTATAATAAATCTAAATCAAGAACGATGAGATTCATAATTCAAAATAATTTTTCTTATGAGGTTAATTTTTGTGGCTAAGGTAGTTGGTTAAACATGAAAATGAATGGCAAATTTTAAACTATATTGGTCGTATTAACACGTATTTTAAGAATTTTCGTGTTGTAAAAATTCTTTGAACTATTTTATCATTAATCTAAGAAAAAAATATATATTACCTTTATCAAATATCTAATTTTATTACTGATTATATAACTTAAAATTTATTCAGACATTATCCTAAGAGAGAATTATGCTAGATAAATCAAATGACTAATCGGACAAATAAAGGAATCCCAATGATCTTTTATGTTTTTCCTGAAAATATTAATAAAATTATATGGTGACATAATAGCTGTTAAAAATCATCAGTTCATCTGACACTTGACTAAAACAAATACTTATTAGTGTATCTGTACTTGCTAAATAAGTAGATACATACATGCTTTTAAGAATACAGTCTTTATAATGTTGAATTGTTCTACTAGTTTTAAATTTTATTCTTGCACGTAAAGATTCTCTTTATAATTTATATATATTTCGATGTAAAAAAATATTCTCTTTTACATCAGGTTCAAAAGCTCCCAAGACTAATCCTATCCGTTTTTCTGGTGAACTTAGCATGGGTCTGAGGACGGCCATCGTATGTGTCGTGGTAGATGGTGATCCTCCCTTTGATTTTCGTTGGTTGAAGAATGGGATTCAAATGAAGGAAACCGGTGAACTGTCCATCAAGGTGGACGAGTTCAGTTCCATGTTGACGATTAAAAGTCTTGATGCAGAGAGCAATGGCAATTACACTTGTAGAGTATCCAACTCTGCTGGGCGGGATGAGAAATCAGATGTTCTCAATATAAAAGGTGAGATACTGAACATCATGTGTGGAAAAGTAGATGAAAGTGTGTCTTGAAATGAAGGGAAGATTTTTGTTTTCGGTAGAATTCAAATTAATTAGTATTTTTAAAAAATAGGTAATTTAGGGTTAGAAAAAGTTCAAAATATTCTCTGCTTATACATGGAAATATTTCCAATAAATATATTGATGTTAAATAGTCTTTGTGTGCATGAGCATGCAAAATTTTAGAATAAGTTTTAAATATTATTGCTTTGAAATATTTCTTATGTTTGAATTTGTTATTGATCAGAAACATATAAATGGAAATGTTTAAATATATCTACTGACAGAATAAAAAATAAGATATCATCACAGTTTTGTATTTTTATTATCTCGTTGTTTTGGTGTATTTTATTATTTGCTATTATATTTACAAATTGGTGTTTAAAAGAATTGAACTGATCAAATACAGAGTGTCAAATGAATCAGTTGATTCACATGCTGAATTTTATATTTATCGTAGGTTCTTCATAGATTTAATTATTCTTTGTTTGACTGCGGTATATGTGTTTTTAATATTTATTCACATATTCTATGGAATATTCTAAACGATTATAAAGTTGATATTTTTCAACCTACACTATTAGATATTTTTTTCTGTGAATGTGTTTTATTCATTTGAATACGAAAAATGAATATCACTGTATAATACATGTAATTCGTCTCTCATTGTAATTTTGAAAATTCCATATATAAACCAAGATTATAGAATATAATTTTGACCTGCTTGTATTACTTATAACCTTTAATAAATCTGATTTCAATGTAAAATTTTGCATTTTAATATTCTTTGAGTTTGTATATATCTAAATTGGTGGAATTCAAACTATGCTTCGCTGAACCATGATGTACAGCACAGCTTCGTAATTGATATTGCTGTTTATGTTATTTCGTAATAATTATTTATTGTTTTTCCAAATTAAATTGATATTGTTCATGTGTATTCTAGATTTTTTTAGGAATATTTATTTATTTTTTGACGTATAAGTGTTCTTTAAATATTTTAAAAATTATAAAGTATCCTTAAATCGACAGACAGCTTATTTAAGCTCTTTTTTGAATTCAATGTTCTTGTATTTATTATTAAACGTTATTGAGCTCATACTTTTTATTTAAGCTAGAAAAACTAGTGATTTCATAATTGTTTGTTTGAAAAAAAACATGGTTAATTAGTTTACATAATTTTATTTTATATGAAGTTAATTTGCTTATTTGTCATAATTTTTAAGTTCAATTTCAGACACTATGTGGCGCTAGCTGACTGTATTCGTACGCCTTTTGTGTTTAGTATTAGTATTACATCGCAGAAGTAGATTCGAGCTGTAAATATTCTGGACAACCAAAGTAGTAGTCTATGCCCCTCTCACAAGTTTAGAGTTGTTTAACTTTTACAAAGCTTCTAGTGATTTGAAAAATTAAAGTTATTGCACGAATACAAAATATTGTGTTCTGTTAATAATACTTCTATACAGTTACTAATACTTCTTTAATACTTCTGAATATGGAAACCTGGCTTCTCTTGCGTATCCTGATGATCTTCATTTACGCCATCTGCTTTTCTACAAGTAAGTTTCCTTTGCGAACTTATATTATATTACTTATTACAATCTATAACTTTCTTTCTTTTAATTATATATTTACCATTATTTTTATGATTATTATTAATTATAATATGTATATATGAATAACAGTAAACAAAATATCTAAATGGCGTCTATCGCAATTCTTCAGTACGATTTTATTTTGTTTATTTAAATATAAGGCATCGTGAAAATCATAGAATGAAAATAGAAATTCTAACCGTTAACTTTTTAGAATTACAGAAAATTGTATTTTTTTAATGTACTTAATTCTTTTATTGTACTTTTTTTAAGACTTCTACAGTAAATATGTTTATAATCAGGTTATCTGTGTGTAACATCACAACTTTATTTTCAACACAATTTTTGATATAATAAAGTTCTTTATAAACTAAATAATTTCCTTCTATAATCGAAGGAATTTCTCCTATTTTTTTTATTAATCTAGTAAATTAAAGAAGAAAAAGACAATGATAACAAAAAATCAAAATATTTCAGAAAAGTCATAGAAAAAAATCTTCTTATTAAGTTTAAAGCAGATTTTCATCTAACTAGGAGAAAGCATATTTAACATAATCTTTTATAAATCAAATCTTCTTATTTGTGACATTTAAGTAGGCAATTAATCGTTAAAATCCTTGATTAAAAACTTGGAATATTAAGTTGAAAGTAAATTAAAAGCTAAAAATCCCAGTGATCCAATCTTTTCTTTTCTTAAAAAATTGTAAACGAAATACACTGATTTATATGTACGAATATTAAATACATTATCAGTTAACTAATTACGCGGTTATGAGTGCAAAGTGGATTCATATAAGCCATTAAATATAAAAAAAGTATAAATAATATTTTACAAAAATTGGTACACTAAATAAATAAAAATATAAAATAAAACTACATTAGTAAATAAAACAAAAATACCTAAATTAAGTCTTATTCCAAAACATTTTCAGGTTTTCTTCTGTTTTAATTGAAATAATTTTTCTTTTATGCTGTTCTATTTTATAATTTCTTTTGCATTTATATATTATCGTAGAACAATTATGCACAATAGTAATAGTAAATAGTTATAATTTTCACATAGTCTGTGCGTGAGATTCATGCAATCACAGTCTGTAAAGAAATCTAATCTGTAAAGAGTCTAGATAAAATTACATTACTTTATTTCGTCCTGAAAGCAATAATTCTGATGCATTAAAAATTCTGAGCACCGTATGACTTTCATTTAAAAATGTTGTAATTTTAATTATATATAATTTTCAGACTAATTTTAAAATTATAAATGTTTTCATAATAAATGCACTGGACATATATTTATATTTCCTTGTCTATACTATCAATTTTATATTCAATGTACTGTTATTTTTACAGTTATTAAATAGAGTCAATTTCATTTAAGAAGTTTTTGGTCAGTAAATTTTTGAGTTTTTACTGAGCAACTATTTTGTAATAAGGGACTATTTCTAAGCTACTATTACTATTTCCTTTACAAAAGTTCGGTCAGAATACACATTCGAATATGGTTTCGTACTTCTATCTATCTATCTAATTTAAATCACAAAACCTTATTAACAATGGTTGCATACTAAAATGCATACTTCTTGTATTCTAAATAAAATTAATACCATTAAAAATAAGAATAAAGCGATAATCATACATTATAAAATTGTGTCCTATTAAGATTTGATTAATGTAGCTATTTTGCTGCATTCTGTCTTTGTTTGCATCGTGCATTTTATATTCTGAATTTTATAATTTAGTGTATTTCATAATTGTAAATTATTTTAATTCATTTTTTGATACAATGTTTCCTTCTTTGTTCCAGGTTCAAGAGTTCCTCAAACTAAACCTTTTCACTTCTCTGGGGAATTAAAGGTTGGGTTTACGGACTGGTGTTATATGCATAGTAGTTGACGGTGATCCTCCTTTTGATTTCAAATGGTTAAAAAACGGCATTCCTGTCCAAGAAAAGACTGGATTGTCTATTAGACTGGTGGATGAGTTCACATCTATGTTGACCATCAAAAGCTTAGAGGCAGACAGCAACGGAAACTACACGTGTAGAGTATCTAACTCAGCTGGGTGGGATGAGAAATCAGATGTACTTAATATGAAAGGTGAGATTACATCTCTCAAAACTTGCCTAGAGAGGAAGATATCTTTAAGGTTGTGAATAATTGTTGACGCATTCGCTGCGTTAAAGACTAAAATACCTTAATTATATCTTTTAAATTTCATTATCGTGTACTGAATCCAATGATTTTGTTTGTTTGTTTGCTTATTGGTGTTTGTCTTCGCTGCAAATCGTTTACAATGTATGGCTTCAAATTATGATGCAATCTAATAGTATTATTTGGTTTACAATTTATGAACTTTAGGATCAAAGTTTTCTTTTTAAAGAGGAAAAAGTGGAAAAATTGACGTTAGAAAAGATAATTTCTTACATTTTTAAAGAATTAATCAAACATTTTTTATTTGTGTATTTATTTTACTATCGCTTTAATGTTTCTTTAATTTTCGTTTTATCTTTTAGTGAAATCGAATATTGGATTTTTAATTTATTTATGTCTACTTTTTATCTGAATGACGGTTAATGATTATTTTTACGAAAGAAATGGTATTTCTTTCTTTATCTGTAATGTTGAATATTGTATAAATTATTAATGATATTGGATAAATTTTTTGAAATTCTTCACTTATAGAACTTTTATGATAAAAGCATTTAATACGCAAAATTCTTTTTTATGCTACTAATTTAGAATTCTGTTTCCTAATATGTGGTACAAAATTCTTTTTTTTCTTATCTTAGATTAAATAAGATATATATGATTTAATTTATCTTATGTTATCTATCTATCTTACCTTATCTTATCTGTCTTAAAGTGTTTTTTGATTGTTCTTGAACATTATACGAAAAACAAATATGTATAATTTATATGATACTATTGTTATTATCATCGGAAGAAGAATTTAGTTTTAACAAATGCTTTGTTGTTATCTGAAGATTCATAAGTTTATTATTTTGTAAGATTATAATTAAAATTCCAGTTCTTCCTTTGGTCTATAATTTGTAGCATGACGAAACTTTGTGACGAAGTAAACTTTTATTTTCATGCATCATATGAGTGTGTCAGTGTTAGTTATCATATGTTTAAACAGTTAGTTTTCTGATTGGGATATTTATTTTAATCATATTGATATCGTTTTTAAATACGTTTTTAGACACTATGTGGCGCTAGTTGACGGTGGTTCGCTTCTAACACAACACAATTCAATTTATATGCTATGTTCTGAAGCAGGTACACGCTTCGAGAGTACCATAGAACAGCTTCATTCTTCTGATCTGAAAATTCAAGTTGTTTATAAATCAAAAATAGTTTCAGTGTTATTTTATTATGCCCATTTTGATATCTGATTGACTTCGTGAACGGATTTACTTTCTAACAGAAATAGGAATGATCATGGAAAGACTAATCCTGCGATTGATATTCATCCTGATCTGTGTTGCCTTTTCCTATTCTGGTAAGTTTTCCCCCATTCTTAGTCATTTTTGTTGCTTAAGTGTAATTGTATCTGTTTTAGTTTTATTATGATTTTTCTACGTGATTATGATTTTTGAATCCAATAAATTGATATTCTTTATAAATATTTTAACGCAAATTATAGTAATTTTACCGTATCATGGCGTCTCCTAGCTATGCAGTTATAGTAAATAAATAATTTGTGTACTCCCGAATAATATAAAAATTTTTGTTAAGGAACAAACTCTATGTACAGAAATTATAATTAAATACTTTGTGGTAAATTTGCATATCCACTTATTATTAGTATCTCTTAAGCGATAAAAACATTTAATTTTCAGTTTTATGCTATAACTTTAATCAAAAATTTTAATGCAATATTTTACGAAATAATTTATACAATTAAATAGATTGGGTATAAAAATGAAACTTTAGGAAATTGAGATAATATATTATTTAATTGAATTAATTATGTTGTATTGTTAAGTGTCAAATTTCTCTAAGTTTTCATTTTCATTACCTCAATAAATATTTTTGCATGTCAATGCAAATTTTTATCTTACTGATTTTATAGTAGAAAAAGAACTTTTTCAATAGAATTTTTTTATATTCATATTTTTACCAGAATTTTTAAAATAATTACAATGTCGTTTTAAAGTGTGCAAACGTTTACGTTTTTAAAGTAGTAAATAATTGATTAGTCTCAATGTATACTAAATCAAATGACCTATACAATTATGGCCTT
Source organism: Caerostris darwini (assembly GCA_021605075.1). Classification (NCBI taxonomy): domain Eukaryota; kingdom Metazoa; phylum Arthropoda; class Arachnida; order Araneae; family Araneidae; genus Caerostris; species Caerostris darwini. The sequence goes on along the minus strand of BPLQ01005580.1, from coordinate 201,911 downwards.
GGTGCTGCATACTTGATTAATTTTAATTATTTTGTAATTTTGCTTTTTTTTTAACTATTTAAAAACATTGAAAAATTATCAAAACATTTTTAAATAAATTTTAAGACATAGAAAAATTATCAAAACATTTTTAAATAAATTTTAAGACATAGCTATTAGGCTGTTATAATATTAAAATACATTGTAATCAGAATTAAAATAAATGTATTAAATAAATAATGTCTTTTTAGTTCTTTACTTGTAAACTTATTGAGTGTTTCTCTCTATTAATATTATTTCTATAAGATGTATAACAAGATTTCCGCGTATTAACTTTTGAATATGTATTGCAGATACTAATGCTCCCAAAATCAAACCCTTCCACTTTTCTGGTGAATTGAGAGAAGGCTTGAGAAGTAATGTCATGTGCACTGTCATTGATGGTGTACCGCCTTTTCAGTTCCATTGGTCCAAAGATGGTGGCCCTCTTATGCAAGAAAAAGGCCATTTTTCTGTGCAAACCTTTGATGAATTTACGTCTATTCTTAGCATCAAGAAGCTTAATTCAGAAAGCAATGGCAACTATACGTGCCGAGTTACGAACTCAGCGGGATCGGATGAGAAATCCGATGTTCTCAGCATGAGAGGTGAGAATAGACAACAAGGAATTGCTATATTGAATTAACCCGTCTTTTCGATTCAACACTTAATTATTTTTGCACTTGATTACCATAATTTATTAAGCAATGGAATAATAACATAATTTTCAATGTAAAATTTATACATGATTAAGAAATGGGAGTAAAAAAAATATTTTTTATAAATATGAGTAGTAATTATTCATTATTAACATAGATCAGTGATATGAGTTTGGCATTTATATCATATGACAATTATCTTCGACTTCTTCTTGTATCGTTATATATGTGGTGTGTTTACTATAAAATGAGTTTAAAAAGTTTAATGATCATTATTTGTAAACATAATGCAAATGTTAATATACGTAACGAGATATTCTCAACATTGGATATACGAGAAAAATTTTAGTGTCTTAAAATTTTGTATTTTATTTATAAATCGCAGTTATATAAAGAGTTTAAAACTCAATATAACTATTTTTTTCTTCTATATTATAGCTATTTATGTAATCAAAATGCCGAAAAAAAACCCCGAGTTTTTGCCATGAGTTGTTTTTTTTTATATATATTTTGATAAATGATAAATTCTTATCTATTCTTAAATTACTTTGAATATTTAACTAAAACTTGATTATCTACTGCTGGGAATTATATTTATTTGTTTTTGTAAATTGTTTTTCTATTTCTTCGCTACTTTTACACATTTTATTGCAGATATTGGGAATTTGATTATATTATTTATGCATTAAAATACCGAAAAATATTTATTATTAATTATCTATTTGAATTTTTTTTCGCTTTTATTATTATTTATTATTTTTAATTTATTACAATCATTTTAATTGATGCAATAAGGTTTATCTTTAATGGAAATGATTTGAATAAATGCGTTTTTGAAATTTTCTACTAATTCTGCTTTTGTAAACAATTTAAAACATTGTTTTTCTTGTTGTAAAGTTACAAATATTTGGTTTTGTATTATTCATTTATGTTTGTTTAAATGCTGAAGCTAATTGTTATATCTATAAAAACTTTTAAATTCATTTCTCTTCACTATGTGGCGCTAGTGCACCGATATATTTTAGCCTTGCTTTGCATTGTATTATGCGTTTCTATATCTTGTGAGTTTGGCTCAATCGTTGTGCCATTGATTCGTGCTTTATATCATTGGACCTAAACTACTCAAATTATGCAAATACAAAAAAATAAGATGCTCTATTAATTGAAAATATTTTCTCCGATTCCGTAAATAAAATAACAAGAACTTAAGTGTAAGGGCGAAAATTTTTATTATTAAAATAGTTGAACAAGAACATGGATGCTACGATTTTTCTACAAGCTCTTATTCTTCATGGCTTCCTAATCCTTTCTCATGGTGAGTTTAACTTTTTTCTATTTATTTTGCAAATATTTTAACGTGTTTTAATGTATTTTGAAATATAATTTGAACTGTTTTATGCACGTATAAAATTTAATGAGAAGAATAGCAGTTTATTATTTTGAAAAAGAATTTGATCATTGGTTTTCTTGTTTGTTACTTAAAACGCGCAGTAAATATAAAAAGATTAAGAAAAATTCATAACGATTACGAGTGGATTTTATTTAAATTTTCCTTAACACTAAATCAGAAGATTTAGTTATTTTATGATTTTAATATCTGTCAAAAGGGACAAATTTGTGAGATTATTAGAATTCAGACGGCTTGAAATAAATTAATTAAAAAGTTATAATGAATATTTGATTTTATATTAATTTTATAATAAATATACCAAAATCAGTTTTAATTTAGATTACTATTATCTATTTTTATTATTACTACCTAAATGTAATTAAATTGGTTTTAATAAGTATTCTAGAATAAATTCAATTTAACAAAATTTCTTTCTTACAACAATAGTTTTAAAATTTCCAGCTGTTATTAAGAATTTAAAATTGTCTTTTTGATATGTGAAGTAAGAGTCAGTAATGTATTTTTAAAAATGTAATATTTTTGTGCAGAAATAGTTGCAGAATTATTATTAGTCTAATATTCTAATTTTCCATCGAGCATTTTTCAATTCAAAGTTTAATTTCTCTTAAAAGCAACTTTAAAGAAAATAATTACTAAGACTATTTAAATAGTTAGCTTAGCTTTAGCTTTAGCTTTAGCTTTGAATGGACTGTAATTTTATTTTATTACAACTGATTTTTGAGCGTTATTGCGACGTTTTTCACTTAATGTAAACACACATATTTTTATTGAACTGCAATTTATTACAAAATTTAATATTTCAAGACGTATCATTATTTATAAATAATTAATTTAACTGTGCTTTGTATTTTCGTTATTATTTCACATTAATGTTAAAACCTTTAATATGTTTAGGTTTGAAGGCACCTAAGATCAAACCATTCCATTTTTCTGGCGAATTAAGTGTTGGTCTTAGAACTGTGGTACTTTGCGCTGTCATTGATGGCAGTCCACCTTTCGAATTCCAATGGCTCAAGGATGACAAACCCCTGTTACACGAAAGAGGTCATTTTTCAATCCAGTCTGTTGATGAATTTACTTCCTTTTTGACAATATCTGACTTGAATTCAGAATCTAATGGTAACTTTACTTGCCGAGTATCCAACTCAGCAGGATCGGATGAAAAATCTGATTCTTTAAACATGAAAGGTAATAGTAGTTTTGCTTTTAAAAAATAAAATATTTGTTATTATTTTTTTTTTTTTATTGTTTCAACTTTATTTTGATTGTATTATGTTCTTGTAATAAAGCGAAATCCTCTCAGTCAAACAGAGATTTTTTTTTTTTTAGAATATGGCACGATTGTATATATTGAAAAAAATTTACCATTAGGGAATTATGTATAGAAACTATCCGTTTAAGAGATTTATATTTCGATTATCGATATAAATTGTGATTATTATATTGCTTCGTCCTTTTTCTCATTCCTTTTTTGCTAGGTACAAAGAAAAAGGACTTGTGTGAATTTTGTGGACAAACGTTAATATTTTCATCTAAAATATTTTTAGATGAAAAATTTTTTTTATTCATTACATATTTTTTGTATTTTACAATAAAATTTTACTTCCACAAGGCTTGGCTTCCTAGTTTCTTCATAAAAATTCACGATACTCGATAAAAGTAATTCAAATACGGTCATGTATTTACGATATTTTCTTTTACATGAACTTTTTCAGTGACCCGAATTAAACTTAACAGCAAAATGCGCTTCATATTCAGTGTGTGTTGAACATTGTTGCTTATTTTGATTTTTCTTTTAAATGACTTAATCCTTTCTCCATAAAGTATTATAAGTCTCCATAAGTTATTTTTGCTCATGAATTGAATAAAACTCATCGATTTATTGTTTGGGCAATTAGAATTAATTCCATTTTTATCCTAAATTTGTTGGATGCTATTCTAATTCGTTTTACAACTAAATAATAATTCATAAGCAACCCAATCTCGATTGCCGATGATGTGATTGCCTTAATTATGATATAACTATTTGATTAAGGAATAGCAGATAAGAAAGTGTCAGCCAAAACCTTCCGAGTTGCAAATTTGATTCATATACATTTTGTATTTAAATTTACTGTTTGGAAAACCATTTTTACTGTATATATTTTTGATTATAAGATTGCTTCAATTAATTCAGATGTATTATTTGCTTTCCTACTATTCCTACTATATCATTTTACCAAATGAATCTGTAACTGTTTTTCCGATTCGAAAAAGAATCTGAAAAGATAAAATGCTTCCATATAAATAATCTGGTTTATTAACAATATACTTTCAATAAAAGTACTGTTTTGTTGCACCGTTTTTAAATACGATTTCTTTCACTGTGTGGCGCTAGCGTACCATTATTCAATTTTCAATGTTATGTTTCTGAAGCTGTGTGTTATAGAAGTACAAACATATTGATGAACATGGACGACGCTCTTTACAATACGTCGCACATGCTTTAACAATTTGCTCGACATAATTACATTTATTTCTTATGTTTATACGTTTGGTTTTGATAATTTATCAAATTGAACGTAATTAGAAGATACCGATTAACAGAAAGAGATGAATCCTTGTCTAATGTTGCTGTTCATCCTGATCCTGTGCTGCAGTGTTTTGATATCTGGTAAGCACTTCCTTTTTCTATTCGTTTTAATCAATTCTTTTTGTCTGCTAATTGTTCTATAGTTTTGTAGCACACTAATTATTTTGATAGGCTTTCATTGCTTGTTTGTATGTTTCATATGTTTTGCTTTATTTAAATTAATTTAATGCGCAAAAGCTCAAATCTTTCTGAAAAGAGTAAAAAATAAAACAAATGTTTATATATATACTTCCCTTGTTATATTTTACGGAAAAAAATATTAATGATTCATTTAACATAATGATAGCATTTAACCTGTAGAGATAGTACTTATTTATTTTTTATATATATTTCGTGAATGTAGGAACAATCAATATTCTAATGTATTTTAGTTTGAAATACCAATAATTTGCTATTAATACTACAGTGCATTTGTGTCCATAAAATACTTTACAAAATACAATTTATATTGCATTAAAAATATTTTTATTCCGTCATTTTACTCATTCGTTGAATTAATATAGATGAAAAGCAATAAAAAGTTACAGTACACTATTTGTTGCTAAATGGCGTCATAAATTAATTTTAAATGTAGTCTTCTGATTATGTCCTGTTAAACGACCGATTATTTAACGATTTATGTATTATTTATCCGCAATAAATATTAATGATACAAATGCGACCATTAAAAAACAAATAGTACAAACCATTGATCCATTAAATAATAAATTAAATAAAAAAGCCTTTTTTTCCAAATGGAAACTAAATATCATGATAACGAACACTAGATGCATTAATGATTGTTTAAAAAATAGTGCTCTATATTAAACATTAAAATTTCTTTAACGTGTTCCATTTAGAAAAATTCCATTTAATTATAATAATAAGTATATAATTTTTTTTTAAATTATAAACTTCGTTTGAATAAATATGATGTTTCTTAAAAGAATTGTATAGCGAATTAAAATAATAACTATGGTTTTCATTTGTTGTAAAACTGCAAATCTCACTATCAGTATCATGGATTTTGAATTACTATACAAATTACAGTATTATTACTAGACAAACACTGAAATGTCAATATATTGATTGTGGGTATCTTCAATTCATTTTATTTTTGTTCTTTTTCTCAACTAGGTTCAAGGCCTCCTAAAATCAAGCCATTTCATTTTTCTGAAGAGTTAAATCAAGGTATGAGAATGCTGTCCTGTGCGTAGTCATGGATGGTGACTCTCCGTTTGAATTTCAATGGTTCAAAGATGGCAGCTCTCTTTTGCCAGAAAGAGGCCATTTTTCTGTGCAATCGCATGATGAGTATACTTCCATTCTGACCATCAAGAAACTTGATTCGGAAAGTAACGGCAATTACACATGCCGAGTAGCAATACGGCAGGATCAGACCAGAAATCAGATATTTTGATGATGAAAGGTATAATTATCAAAATATGTTTTGAATATCTAAGGAAAGGCTAATAAAATTTCAATGATATGTTTCCATTTATTTCAGATTTAATTTTATCTTTAGTGGTTTCAAATGACATTTTTGGTCAGTACGATTTTCATGAAAGGGTTCTGAGATTTTACTTTTTTAAAATTTTATACGCTTGCTTATCTTTTATATTCTGAATATTAAAGATTAATTCTTCGAAGAAAAATGTATGTGAGTTTGTTGTTGGTTTTTGGAAAAGTTTGTTGGATGTCTTTTATGTACAAAAAATTACATTTATGTTCAAATTTATGTAGAATTTATTAAGAAGCAATTGTGGTTCTTCGCAATGTTCACCAATAGAAGTTGTTTTTAACTTCTTTTAATGTCACAGTGTGGCGCTAGTATACCACAGAATAACAAATTTACTGTCACGACTAAAGCTTCTACATTTTACTAATAGTATCTTTAAAGTTTTGGAATCAACGGAGGCAATGGAATCCCGAATGTAAGTATACGCTCAAACTTTTACAAACTAAACATTTTATACATGATCTTGATTACAGCTGAGTGAAATATTCTTTTTTGATGTTGGTTAAAATCTGTTTTAGGCACAAAAAGGCTGATTTTCAGACGAGATTGTTAATTTCTTTGTTGTTTACAGTGACCATATACGTTCCTTTTGCTAAAGGGTAAGACAATATATTTTTAAGCTCTTTATGTTCATTTTGAACGCCTTTAAAGTTTTCTTTTCAGTAGACGTGCTTTGTAAAAGAGTTTAAATCATTTTATAATTTGGACAAAGAGAAAAAATTGCAATTCATGAATAATATGTAATAATAATGTTTTATAGTATCTCACTGGGATAATATTTCAGAAGAACAGGACTTGTTATTATGCTTAAGTTTTAACCTCAATATATATGGCTCGTCACTTAAAATGTTTTACAATTTTTTCAATTCCTTAACGCTTTTATGATGTTGTCAATCAATTATGAGATCATTATAAACAAATTTTAATTCTGATTACATAAAAATATATTAGATTATTTTTAATATAATTAAAATTTACTCTCAATTTTTTAATTCCCTGCATATTCTTTTTAAAAAATAAGTTATATATAGATTTATGGTTTTAAAATTAATATTAAGTAAAATATTTCGTATTTTACCTGTTATGCATATAAATTCTAAAGTAGAGACCATGAAGACTTTTGTTACACATGACGATTTTTTAAGTATTTATTTAATTTGAAATTAAATGATGATTAATATAATGTAAACAATTTAGTATAATACGATTTTTTTAAGGAAGTGAAAAGAATATTAGGCTTTCCTTGTGGAATTTAAATTTTTAACGAGTTATTTATGTAAAATTCATTAAAGGTTTTTATAAATAAATAATATTATATTTTTGTCTTTTGCTTATTGGATAACTATTTCTCAGGTTCTAAATTTATTTCTTTAATAGCACTATTATAAATGCACTATATTCTTTATGTCAAAAATTCAACCTTGTTGTATTGTTATTTACTGAATTATTATTAAAATTATAACTATTTTTATGTCTTAAGTAAGTTTAGTTGCTTTGAAGTTTTCTCGATTTCATTCGCTACCTCAAAATAAGTATTTCACTGGCTCTGCGTTATAAGTTTTTTTTAGTGAATTTCAAGATATTACATATTATTTGTTCTTTAAAACTAAGTTATAGCATAAAAACAAATCTAATATATTTAATATAATAATTTTAAGTAACTTTGCATACAAATCCTAACCCTAAAAAATTCTAAACCTAACCCTAAAAAAATTCTAAACAAGTGTTTATACTATTGTTTTTGACAAAATGAGAGTATTTTATGCATCCTAAACAGGGTTATTTCAGTATATATATTTTTTATTGTTAAACTCTATTTTTCTGTGTTTTCAGGTACGAAACCTCCAAGAATCAAACCTTTCCATTTTTCTGGAGAGTTAAGTGAAGGTCTGAGAACTGCTGTGATGTGCGTGATAATTGATGGAGACCGTCCTTTTGAATTCACGTGGTTTAAGGATGGTGAACAGCTAAAATCACAGAGAAATCATTTCTCTGTTCAATCCTTCGATGAATTCACCTCTTTTTTGACTATCGAACACTTAAACGCTGACAGCAATGGCAACTATACTTGCCGAGTAACGAATTCGGTTGGATCAGATGAGAAATCTGATGTCTTAACGATGAGAGGTGAGATTCATCATCTCAACTGAAAATCCATCCTGGTTTTAATATCTGTTTGCCTTAATATGCTTGAAAAAGTTTTCTTCAAATAAAGTTTTCCGGGTGCAAGTAAAAAAACTGCATCAATAGTTTCTTTTAGTGTAGATTCATCAATTAAATATTTTTCGTGTTGGATGCCTTCGCATAAAAAATAAAATACAGTTATTATATCCTAATTCCTCAGTATGAAAAGTGAAAATGTATTTTCCCGGATTTTTTTTACATGAATTATTTTCATATATTTTATTGTACTTCGCTTATTTCGCTTCCGTTTTGATTGTGTTTAGTATGCTACTTAAAGGAATTTAAAATATCGCTCTTTTATATACGTAAGATAATTTTCTGTTTTAGATTACGATAAAATTTGATTGCTGAAATAGTTATATTGATTGTGTTTTTAACATACTTTTAATGCCATTCATTTATGATCTAATATTTGACTTGTATATTGTATGTAATGTATACGTGTATTTTTATTTGATATTGGCAACAAACTATTAACATTTCATTTTAAAATATATTTCATGCTGCTAAAAGTGTTTATTACAAAAATGTAGCATTTGTAGCTGATCAGGAAATTTCATGAACTCTAAAAATATCAAACGATGTTCTTCACTTCTGAAGACTTTTATTTGTATTCAACGTCACTATGTGGCGCTAGTATATCATAAAATATTACATGCGTCTCTATGGATTACCTCTCTACTTTTAAGTTAGAATATCTCTAAATATAAACGGCTATTGATGTGGGAAAGCTTTAAAGGTGAGTACGATGTATTAATTTGAATTCCCTATTAATTTTGACTTCAAATTAACTTTGACAATTCAATTTGAGAGCTATAGCTAAATTTGTTATTGCTTTAAAGAGTGTTTATCATTCTTTATAGGATACTTTAAACAAGATTTTGGAATTTTAAGATGATAGCACGTCTCTTTCTTTGTTATTTCGTAATAGCGCTTCTTGTTGAAGGTAAGAATAGTACTATTTCTGTAAGCTATGTTTCAGTACGATTAATAAGAACTTACTTCTCAGTATTCAAAATTGAAAAGGTAAAATTAATAAAGAACTTATTACAGATAACATATAACGCGCCTAAATTCTATGTATTCAAATACATATCTTTATGGATTATCTTTTTCTTAAAATTTTATTTATTATTATTAGGAAAAATATTGCTTAAAAAGATTCACGTCAACAATTGTATTTTTTAATATTAGCCTCAATTTTTATAGTGAAACTTACTTTTTAAATTTTGCAAAGTGCTTATAATTTCATCTTATTCTCATCGACCAAAGCACACAAAATTAATATTAATCGTACAAAGTTAAACAATTTCATTCATTTTATAAAAATTTTGGCTTGATTCTCAAACAATTTATTTTTAAATATTTAGAAATTTGTAGACACTATTGTAAAATAATTCGATACATGTCATAAAATAACTTAATAAGTATCTTATGTCTTGTTCAAGCTAACTATATCTATAAAATCTTGAAAAGTTTTATTAATGGCACTTTTTTGCTAATTTCAACATTTTTAAAAAAAAATTATATGTTTATTTCATTAATTTAAATTCAGGTTTGGTTTTTCTTTGGTGTGTCCAGGTTTAAAACCTCCTAAAATAAAACCATTCAATTTCTCTGGCGAGTTGAACCAAGGTCTGAGGACAGCCGTAATGTGTGTTATCATTGATGGCGACCGACCATTTGATTTCCGATGGTTTAAAGATGGAGATCTATTGCAAGAGAAGGATCATTTCTCTATCCAACTAATAAACGAATTTACTTCTATTTTAAGTATTGAGCGTTTAAATGCAGACAGCAATGGAAACTACTCATGTAGAGTCACCAATTCGGTAGGAGTTGATGAAAAATCAGATGTTTTGACGATGAAAGGTGAGAATTGTAGAATTAAGTGCTTGTTCAAAGATCAAGATAATTAATTTAAACACCGAACTGTTTTTTATGTATCTTTTTATTAAAGATTTTCTGATTATATTTATATAAACGTGCGTATTGAATTTATTTTTTTAAATCTATATATTTGATTGAATGGCCAATTGTATAATTTTGTGTGTGTGTATGTTTTAAATTCCCATTATATAAATCTAAGAATGTATAAGAATAAATTGTGTTAAAATTTGTTGTATTTTTCATTATTCTTATTTGATTTAACAACAAGATCCATAGGTTACAGAAATTAATTAATAATAAAATAGGGGAATTTTTTTTCACGCGATGCTACAATGAATAATTCTTTAATGCATTTATATTCAGATGAAACCATATAGAAATGAAATTGTTTTTGTGAAGGCTATGATATGTTTTTGCAATTCAATTTGAAATGTTTCTTTATTCCTATTATTTCACATGAAACTAATTTTCATCTCACTTTTGCATAAGTTCATTGTCTGTTATTTGGTTTACTATGATTTTGTTTAAATCATTTATTTGTTATAACTATTTCACAAACTGTTTTACTCTGAAAAATTAGTTACGGCTTCATATATGTTTATTTAAAGGTTACTCTAAGTAATTTAGTTACTTCTTAAGCCTATTCGGACGAAAGGAAGTAACTTTAATGCAAATGAAGAGCGTTTTAAGTATCAAAAGTATCTGAAATTGTTCTTCAGTAAAGATTCTTTTGATTTCTCTCTATGCCACGGTGTGGCGCTAGTATACCATTAAACATACAACTAAATATTTCGATATGCATTCTCTATATTTTGCCAGACAGCATCTACAAACTCATCTTGGATGTCCGACACTAACCTCCACTGAAGGTGAGTTTCCAGATCTATACTGTCCCTCTCATAATATTTTTGTTTTAATTAAATACCCAAATTTTGAATTTTTTTTCTACTCTTACTAGCCAATGTTTCAACATATAATTAGCTGTTAAGATGACTACTTTGCTGTATGTTTGGTTTGTTGCAGTAGTGCTCTTTCAAACACATCTCGTTTCAGGTAATGTTTGCATTTGTTGAACATTAAGTAGATTTTATTTTAAAAAATTTAATAGATTTTATTAACTTGAAATTGGTTATATTTTAATGAAGGAGATATTTATTTTCTTAAATTTTCCATTTTCTCGTTCTTCGTGAAAATTTAATGTTCCATAAACATTACTGATAAGTATCATGAAAAATATAAATTGTATGCTAGTGTTAAAGATACTTTAAAACAGTTATTTTGTCTGACATGTCTAATTAATTAGAATAATTATTTTTCTGACTAAGATAACAAAAAATACATGAGAATATTTTCTGAGAGATTTGTAATTTTTTTTCTGTGAAATACCTTAAATGATACTTATAAAATTGGCTTGTCAAAACACTGAATAATTGAAATGTTTAGTTTACTTCTATTGCTTTATGATTTTACACGAATTATCCATAGTTATTTATTTAAAAAATTAAATTTGAGAGTAGATTTTTCTTTAAAGTACTGTGGAAAAAATTTCGACTAATTTAGATATAAATTTCGGTGAAAACGAAACTGATAGAAATATTAGATATTTGTCTATAAAACGTTTTTCAGTGTAAGTCATATTTCATTATTAAATGAATTGATAGTTTTGTTTCAAGTGAATTGTCATCTAAAATAAATTTTCATTTAGTAGAAATTGATAAAATATATTTCTTCATTGGTATCAACTAAATAATCTTATGCGCCTTTTCTATTTCATGGTTTAATTAGTTTTATTTTCAATTGAATGCGATTTTCTTAAAAATAATATTTTGAATATTACCATGATACTGTAAATATTTGCTTAGTTAAACTTATTGATAACTTGGGCATTGCATTTAAGATTACTATATTAAACGTTTTTCATAATAATGATCGATTACATACTTAAAAGTAATAAGAAAACTCATAAATAATAAAACTGATAGTTATTAATGTGTCTTCTTAAATAATATTTAATTACGTTTTCCCGAAAATAACTATTTTTGTTATATATTATGCTTATCGATAATTCTCTTTTACTGCAGTCTCGCATTTATTATTTTGTATTATTCTGTTTAGGTTTGAAACCCCCTACTGTTAAACCTTTCCATTTTTCTGGAGAATTAAAAGAAGGTTTGAGAATCATGGTCATGTGTGGTATAATGGATGGCGATGGACCTTTTAATTTTAGATGGTTCAAAGATGGAGAACCTCTGATATCCGAAAGGGGTTACTTTTCCATCGATACAGTCAATGAATTTACTTCTATTTTAACGATTGAGCACTTGAACGCTGGTAGCAATGGCAATTACACGTGTCGTGTTACCAACTCAGCTGGTTCCGATGAAAAATCGGATGTTTTAACAATGAAAGGTAAAGCGTAGAAAGCTAAACTGAAGCCATCTAATAATAATTTCTGAAATATAATAGATTATAGAGATTTCTTTGGTTATAAAAAGCGTTTTTGGTTATTGTTTGTGATGATGTAACTGGATTTATGTAAAAACTTTTTTATTAAATAGCGTTATCTGAACTTAATTACTTAACAATTTGTATTCAGAAGTCTAGTTTCACTTTTACAAACTTCGCTTCCCATCTGTGGATTGCTAAATTTGTCTTGTCCAAGACACGGATAAAAAAATCACGATTTTTGTAGTATATTTTTACAAAAAGATTATATTTTTAAGATTATATTTTTAAGTGAAAAATATGTTTAGTTTTCTAATATTTTTTTATGTGAATCAATAATTTATAACATCTGATTCATGTATTTTATATTTTATTTATAAATATTGTATAAATGTTTATTTATTATGTATAGAGTTTATTATCAGTTGAATACGGTGTTTATAAAGTTATAAAAAGAAATGTGTGAGCAGTTTATATGTGGCTTTATTGTTGTATAAATAATTGGTAAATGCAATAAAAAAGAATGCATTTTCATTTAGCATTTTTTTTTTATCTTAAAATAGTTTTTGCATATCGTAATATAAAAAAAAATATGTGTATCCTCACGTAGAAATTCGTTTTTTATGTACAGAAATTTAAATTTAGTAATTTTGCGAACTTGATTATTCTGATTTTTAAGGGAAAAAAACTTTTAGATTAGATTTCTCAATAATCGAATGGTATTAACAAGTTTCAATATACATTCTAAATAATTTTTTTATATATTTACGTTGTTTCTTAACTATAAAAATGAATTTTATGGGATTCTTCTTCAGTAAAATATAGTGTGTTGTCCTTCAATAAGAAGCATTTTTAATTTCATTTGATATCACAGTGTGGCGCTACTATACCATAAAATACAGAATACACTGATTACAAATGTGGTCTCTACATTCTGCAAGAGAACATCTCTGAAATCCCAGACATAGGTACGCCGAAAGTGATTGTATAGAGTAATTCTGATTTTCAGCTGTCGTCCAATATTGAAAGTTTATTTGAGCTGATACTATTAAAGCCTTAAAAACTATAAGCTAATGTGTATTACTTGGCATTAAAATGATCACTTCTTTGATCATAATATTGGTGTCCGTCCAGCCTCTTCTGATAACAAGTGAGTAGAAATTTTTCTCTGATCTGGATATTATGTATAAACATTTTATCAAATAAATGTGTTTTTTTTTTTATATCAGCGTGAATATATTTGAAGAATATCTAATATAGTATTTTTAAAAATTTTTTTACAGAAATAATTTTTATCTAAATTTATAAATAACAGGCCATATACTATATTCAGCTATTTTTGTCAAATATTATGATATCTTTGCAATAATATAAATGCATCATAAAATTATCAGTTTTTAAATCAAAAAAATTCAAATTATTTTCCTTATTTCTTTAAAAAATTAAATTAAACAAATAATATACTTCCATTGTTAAACATTTAAAAGTATTTTTTCTTTTAATAAACACAATACTTATATCAATAATAATAATAATAATAAATTTAAAAAAAAAAGAGATTTCTTCTTAAAAAATATTTTATGACTTTAGGCTTTATTTTTTAACCTACAAGTCTAATGAATTAAAGCAGTAAAATACAAAAAAATGTAATTTTCTTTTTTAATTAAGCACAGAATGTTTTTAAAAATGGTTCGTAAAAAAAACTATTGCAATATTAATATTTTAATTTTATGAGGATATTTTATTCCTTTTTTTATTCAGGTTTTAGAAGTAATTCTTTTATGATAATTATAAGGACGTACAAAGATAAAAAATTGCTAAAAAGATATTCTATTAAATTTCAGAGATTCTTTAAAGAACTTTAAGTACAGTTAAAAGGAAAATAAATTTTTAACTGATTACGACACACTGCCTAAAAGAATTTAACCTCTGGTATTTTAACTACTGTATGTGTGTTAAAATGGTTAAAAATTCTACTAGATTATTCTAAATTAATGGATGGATTAAATAAATTTCATATGATCTTTCCAAAACATTTTAGTTTTACTTTTTATCATTATGTAGAAGTGTAGGTTGAAGAAACGAGATAGTTTATTTTCAAGGATCAAAATTTGGCTATTATCGCTTTTGAGAAACATATTATTTGGGACTTTTAAACAAATAAATAAAAAAACAGTTTTGATATTACCCGCTAAAATAATTTTATTCTGCATATAATGTTTTGGACTATATTCTAAATTGAGTTCTTTATTGATAGTAAGTGATTGATATTTCTGGCACTTATTGGTGCCAATTTTACTATACTTAAAAATTAACTAAATCGATTTTCTGCTTTTTGATAGGTTCGAGGCCTCCTAAAATCAAACCGTTCAACTTCTCTGGGGAACTGAGTAAGGATCTCAGAACCATGGTAATATGTGGAATCATTGATGGAGACCCACCTTTTGATTTCAATTGGCTCAAGGATGGTAAAACCTTGCTGCCAGAAAAGGGTTATTTTTCTATCCAAACCATCAATGAATTTACTTCTTTCTTGACTATTGAGCGCTTGAACGCGGACAGCAATGGCAATTACACTTGTCGAGTGACAAATTCAGCAGGGATGGATGAAATGTCGGATGTCTTAACCATGAGAGGTGAGACTCATCTTAGCAAGGAGGTTCATTTTATGGAAGTGTTCATGCTAATAAAAAATTATTGCAGTGTAAATTTTTGCAATTTTATTATTCAAAAAGTCATCTGTCAAGTATTTGTAGAAGGAATTGTTAAAATATGATAAGATAAAGAGTTCAATTTTCTGATAAAATTGTCTTAAATTATTAGACAATTCCTATAAGATTGGTATGTTGTTGGAGTCGTTTTTTTGATGGTTGTAATTTAAAGCATCTCAAGTAATCGTTTACCTGATTTATATTCGTTTTGTTGCATAATTGTTAGAAAAAAAAATGAATTTTTGAGGATGCATTAGATATACATGTTAATGGTAACAATGCATATTTTGTTCTTTTGGTTAAATGTATTCCGCCAAAAGACTAGGTGGTAATATAACTTTCATATTTTTAACATATAAAATTGCAAACATTAAATAAAAGATTTTTCATTTCTTATACTGGGTTTTTCCTACAAAACTACAAAAAGTTGAAATATTTATTGAAACAATGACTTCTATTCATCCAAACAATCATTAAATTCTGTAGAAAAGTTCATTGATATTGAATGATGGTTTTCTGAATTTCATCTTCTGACTTTGAGTAACGCATATGAACTTAATGGAGTTGATTTCCATGAAGGAATTTGTGTTTTGAGTTAAAACGATTTGTCTTTAACAACACAAATTCTTAACAAATGTTCGTCAATTGAATTCGTTTTTAATTCCTTTTGATGCCACAGTATGGCGCTACTATACCATAAATTCAGAAATATATATCCATCAGTTGTGTTGTCTACATTTGCTGAGGAATATCTCTTAAATCCCATTTTTCATCAACAGTGGAAGTTTCGAGGTGAGTAAACTAAACTATTTCAAACTGTATTTTACAAGCAACTATAACTCCATTCTTGAAGTAGAAAGTGTTAATTTATCAGTTTATTAAATCTGTTATAGGAATACTGAAAAAGATTTATTAGTTTAAAGAATGAAGATTTCATTTGTCTTCTGTGTGATTGTACTAACGTGTATCCAATTTTTTCAAGTTGAAGGTAAAGTTGTTTTCTCCTCTTCACACGTGACTTGTTTACTTTTAGAATTATTTCCACAAAGAATTTGAAAGCGTATGAGTTAAATCAATCTTAAAAGTTGTATTATTGTAATTTAAACACAGAAACAAAATATATTTATGCTTAGTTGTCGAGTATTAGGTTGAGTATTTACACCGTTGAAATAATATTACTAGTTATTTAAGTACATTTGGTTATCCATTTTAAACTCTTCTTAAACTTTTCACGTTGTTTTATATAATTTATTTATTTAATTTTCCTTATTAAGTATATATATTGATATTTGTAATTTAAAAACTCTTTAAGACTTGTTATAGCTTACTTAATTACATAAATCTGTTCAGGTTATATCTTTTGTAGTGTCTACTTTCATGTTATATACAGTTTAATAAATAAAACCGCACAAACCTTATAGAAGTAGGATAGCAAAACTATTTACTACAAAGTTTAATTATTGAAATTAATGCAGTTGATGTTATTTTTGTCATTTTTTGCGACTACAGTTTAATAAGTGAAATTAAAATCTTATTTATTTTCAATCCTTAAATTTACCACATCTTCAGTTTATCAAAGTAAAAATGATTTTTAATTCTTATTTGTTTATTGATTTGATTTGAATATTTTTTTTTCATAAATGCAGGTAGAAAGCCACCTAAAATCAATCCATTTCATTTCTCTGGAGAACTGAGTGAAGGATTAAGAGTTATGGTGATGTGTGGAATCATCGATGGAGAACGTCCGTTTGAATTCAAATGGTTCAAAGACGGCGTTCTCTTATCGACGCAGAAAAACCACTTTTCTATTGAATCACTAAATGAATTCACGTCCATTCTGACTATTGAACATTTGAACGCAGATAGCAATGGTAATTACACATGCCGTGTAACGAATTCGGCTGGATCAGACGAGAAGTTCGATGTCTTGTCAATGAAAGGTGAGATCTGGCAATGTCCAACTGAGAACATCCGAGTATCATAAAAGAATCTTTCAAAGATTTTGGGAGTAGGCTTTTCCTGATTTTGCAAATATTGTTAAATAACTTAAAATATGTTTTACGCAAAACATATATATATATATATTATATATTTTGGTATATGCGTTATATTTTCTCTATCTTGGGTAAATTGAAAGTTACAAAGGTTCTTAAACTTTTACGAATATTATTGATGGTAAACGATTTTCTAATAATGAATTATTATTGTTATCCAATGTACCGATATATATATATTAAACGGACTAAAACTGCAATTTTATTTTTCATTTCATTAGAGGTTCTTTACAATGGATTTTACAAAAATGTATATATTGTTTTATTTCTGTCTGTATATAACATTATTATTGTTTTACGCTTTCTTCGATTTTTCATTATTAAAATTGTTCGTTTATGTATTTTTTGTTATAATTGTGCATAAAAAAATCTTTGTAATAAAACAAGAATTTCATGGAATCTGAATTTTCTATATGGGTACCACAGACTCCTGCTATTTCTGCAGAAAAATATGCCATTGATTTCTTGTAAAGAACAATGATTTATTTTTATAAATGTCTTTATGCAAAGTCTGTATACTTAAACAAAGAAGTTATTGCTTAATTTTCATAAGGAGATTTGAGAATAAGATTTGAAAGGCATTAATTGTGACTTTTATGTGTTTATCAAAGCTAACACTTTCCTGTATAAAATGAACATTGTTCTTCAATTAGAATTACTTTTATTTCGGTTTTCTGTCACAGTATGGCGCTAGTATACTGATAAGGTCTGAATATAATTTTACGAACTGTGGTGTCTACATTTTACAAGATGAATCTCCAAACATCTCGGATCCTCTGTACTGAATAAAGCTAAAGGTGAGAGAGTTATGTTATTTATTATCATTACATACTTTTATATTCTTTTTTCATCCATTTATTTTACTGAATATATATCAGTTATAATTAATATTTTTTAGGAAAAGTGAAATTTTATCTTCAGGATGATGGTTCTCATGTTCCATTGTTTCGCAACAATGCTCTTCGGCCTATATCTTCAGATCGCAGGTAATGATTTTTCTTCCTCCTTTTACAGCTATAATTCCTGTAAGAATGTTTTCCCACCAATGTTTTAATAACGTACTTATGGAATAAAGCTATAAATTTCTTCTTTATAAATAGTGTTAATTGTATTATCCATAACTTTTGTTTACTATTTGCACGATCCCTTAGATCAAGATACTAAGAATTTATTTAATAGAATTTCATTCCGATATCGATATATATTTTTAAAAATATATATTGGAAATAAATATTTGTTTGTTATTTAATAAATTTAATAATTTATTATGATATATATTTTAAACAAATATATTTATATGTAAGAAAAATCAATTACAAATATATAACTTTTTCAACTCATGGTTGTTCATCTAAAAGATTTATTATGGAGCGCAGTACTTATTTTCTTTGGGACATTGAAATAAATATTCCTGTAAATTTTATCATTTCTAATTTTGAATAATTTGTGTTAATCTTCAATTCTTAAAAAAAATTATTCATTTTAATGACTAAAAACTAACAATAAGATTTTCTTTTAATAAAAGTTTGTTTTGTTACACATATTGAATTCAAATCTTCTTCTTCTTAAATGTATAATTACTTCAAAATCACACATTAATAAATCTTTACCATATATTCCTAATATTTTACTTAAAATTTTAATTAACAAATTTTGTCACTTTAATGTTTCTTTTAGTTCGTTTTATCAAATTCATTAATAGGAAAAAAAGTGTAAATAAAGTTATTTTTAATCAAATTTTTATTGAATAGTCAATATTTTAGATATAAATATTTTTAATTACAGTTAGTTGAACGTAGTTTTTGTTTAAAAAAATTAAACTTAGATATATAATACAAAACTTGTACTGTGTTTTTCATAAGGTTTCTAAACGTTATTGTAGGAGTCATTAAAATTATTGATCCGATGCTTATCATACGAATTATTTTAAAAGAAGGTTTATGAGACTTTTTATGTATTTATTTACAGATGGAGCCTTGAAGCCAGAAGTTCAGCCTTTTCGTTTTCTGAATAATCTGTCTGCTGGCAAAAGGACTGTTGTGGTATGTGTTGTGGTCGAAGGTGATCCCACCCTTCACTTTCACCTGGTTGAAGGATGGCATGGAATTAAAAGACAGCGAACAAATATCTGCTGTCAGAATGGACGATTTCACGTCCACTCTCACCATTACAAAACTAGATGCAAATAGTAATGGTAACTACTCTTGTAGGGTGTCCAATACTGCGGGATTCGATGTTAAACACGATACCTTGCGCATCAATGGTGGGATATTGCAATTACAAAAAAGAAACATTAAAGCTCTTTTTTATTGAGATATTTAACAACCGCTGCATCAAATAATTATTTAAATATGTCCTTTAAATAAAAAAAAGTATGTTATCTATGTTAGATTGAAATAATTTTAATATTTTTAATTGGATTCCTTACTTCTTTCTATTGAAAAGACGAATCGTTTTAAGAAACCATTTATAATTTACTTATACGAAATCCTATTAGTGATTCTCTCTCATATATATATATAATATTTTTTTTTTTATTATTTTCATTTTTTCCCTCTTTTTACGTTATAGGTACCGTATTACATACACACCAATTTTCAATACATTTCTATTACGCCATTTTCTTAAAAACATTTTAGATGCATTCATGAATTGAGTGTTTTTAGCTCTGTGTTTCATTATTTTGCTTATGATGATTCGTATCAATACAATAGGTGTGGAATATGATACTAAAATTTGAAATACGACAAACATTCAAATGGGAAGTTCATTTGGATAATAGCCTGAGTAATCTATTAAAGACTAATTACTGCATTTATGAATATATTTGACATTTATTTATTTTTTAAATATCATAGATTTTAAATATTTGTATTTGGGCTTTTTTTGTTGAGTAATATTTCCGAAGGTTAAAAAATATGCAATAATTTAAGAGGTTTTCTATAATAATATGTAATATTTCTTAAGTTAATGCTATTTGATAATAAAGCATATTAATTATGCTATTTATAATTAATTATCATGTTCAGCTACCAAGAGAAAAAAATGCGTGGATAAAGTTATTGAAATAATTTGTGGTATTTATTTGAGCAATATGCTTGAATGTGTGTATCATTTAACGTTGTATAAATGTAAACCATAATAGTATGGTTTCTGAAGAAATATTGCAGAATTTGGTATGATATTATGTAATTTATTATTGAAATTAATATATTTTTCGTTGAATACATTTTTGATTTGTAGTATCTTACATTTGTGTCATTTACTTCATTTAAATAAAAAATTATTAAATTTGTTGTTCAATTATTTTTATTAATATAATAAAATCATAAAGGTTCGTCCAATAAAAATAATTATTTTTTCCTCTGTTGAATTTTGTTATATTAATTGAAAAATCAAAGTGTTACGTTATTACAAAAAAGTCTATTTAACAAGCGCATTTGAGTTCCTTTGAATATTTATATTGCGAAAAAATATATTATGGTTATAACCATCTGATAAAGATGGTAATATCATGTATGTATGAGAAGCGAAATTTTGAGTAGAAATTAAGAAATCATAATGTGTGTAAAAAACTTCGTCGGAAATGATTATGAAACTTTGAATGCATATGTGGGAAATACGGATAATTTAAGCTGTGCATTATTTTATACCTTTTCTGAAATGGGATCAGAATTATTTCACGTTGAATTTCATGTCCAAAATTTTTAAATAAATTAGATTAATTTGTGTATATTATTTTAATTAATTTTTATATAATACTTTTGTGTGTTCTTTAATACGTAGATCTTTTTAATGATTTATTGCGTATTTTACATTATAAAATCATTGCTATGTTATAAGTTATTTAATTAATGGTTCATACTATACATTATAAACAATATTTAGTTTGACATTTTAATTTAGTATTTTTTCACTATCTAGCTCATCATGAAAAACTGAGAATCATTATATTCAATTCATTATCGTTAATTTCTATTTCTTTGCTCATGACTTGTTATCTTTTATAATAATGTTTATATATTTCTTTTCATTATTTGAAAAGAGATGGATTTTGTGTATTAATTTTTTTTTTGTTATTGAAAAAACATTCGAGTAGTTTACGTTGTTTTATTATTATTTGGATATATTTATTATAATTTATCAGATATTGATAAATTATTGTTATTTTTACAAATAAGTAATTTGTATTTTTATTTTTATTTTTTTATTTTTTTTTTTTTTTTTTTTTTTTTTTTTTTCAAAGGGCAATTATTTTTTTCTCTTTTAAAAATGTATACATTTTAATTGTCATTTGATTTAACTGACAATTGTATATATTCTTAGCTGAAATATTGTTTTGCTATGTATATATTGTATTGATAACATATTGTTTTTATCATTTTTTTCATCAATTGTTATAATTTTTTAAAAGTTTAATTTCCAATTTAATTAAAAATGTGTTTTAGAATTTGTATTCTTGTCCTATTATTCATCTATCAATTTATTAGTGTTATGTATTAATGTATGTATTCTCATTATAAAATGTGTTAATATGCAAAGATAAGTTATTTTACTTATTGTTATTTAAAATGTTAGAAAATCATCAATCAAAGATAAAAAATTAACAAATTTATTATGTATTTAACGCGAGTTCAATTAACAATTTTCAACTGTGATTGAACAACATTTTTAGTTCAATATATTTCTTAATATTTAAATACTCAGTTATTATTTCTTATAATAATTTAGTAATGCTATACTATAATATCCTATTAAAAATTGAATAGATTTCTTCATTTAAATGTTCGTTTTACTATATTTTGCATAAGGTTCGCATTTTTTGCATTAGGAAACCTGAAGAAAGTTAAATGTGCTAATTATTTCATGTGTTAGAGAACTTTATTTCTTAAAATCAGTTGCAGTGTCAAATTGGTTTTCAAAATAAAATTGTAGAAAGCTTTTCGTTTTTTATTAAAATTATTAATAAATAATAAATTAAATATGGGAAAATGTGATTATTGCAGTCCTATAAAATAGGGAGATATATATAATATCTTTCGCAATACTATAACCCAAATTGCAAAAAAGATTGTGTCAAAACACAATTATTCAATCACAATTCATCATTTACTGTGATAGTATTTACCAATCAATTTAACACCATAAGTAAATAAGCATTATTGTCTTCATAATTTGTAATTGTTGACAGAAGCTATGCATAGCATAGTTCCTGCCAACATTTACAAATGCAGAGAGAACCAAAAACTGAAGTATTTTTCTGTTTGCAGTGTCTCCACAATGGGTTCAGGAACCCAAGGATCTCTCCACCATGGGAGGTCAGACAGTCGCCCTAGATTGCCTCACCAGAGGATACCCAAAACCTAATGTCGTGTGGAAAAAGAAGAACGGTGAGTTGTCCAATTTTTGTGGGTAAAAAAATTAATTCATGTATTTTATTAATTTACCGAAAACACTGAATGCGCCAGCTCACACTGCATTGATTCTTCGCCAAAAATGAAACCCAAATCGTTTCACAACCACCGTATTCACCTAATTTAGCATCGCGCTACTTCTGGCTATAACCTAAACTCAAAAGACCACTTTGGGGACACCGTTTTGAGTCGATTGAAGAGATATTTCGAAAATCGCGGCAATTAGTTTTAGCATCTCACTAAACCAAGCATAACACAAACACTAATGAATATTTTGAAGTCAAATTTCACACAGATGTCAAGGACAGTGCCAACAACCTAAAAAAGAAAAAAAAAATTGAAATACCATATGCCCGGAAATTTAAATTGAAAACTGGTTTTATTTTTTGGACACAGTAGTATACACTTAAGAAATTTTTGAAAAATAAAAATACATTATCTTATTGCCTATGAATTTGGCCTCTCTATTCAAATGAGTTATATGCAATGCTGTAACACATATAGATAAACTTCAATTGCATGCATGTCTTTGCGGTGTCTTCAATTATGTATGCAATATTTCAGAGGATGGTGGTGAAGTGACTGTAAACGACAACTCCGCTGGAAAGTAATGGAGAATGGTTCGCTGCTCTTCAAGAGAATTGACAAGGGCGACGAAGGGACGTACACTTGCGAAGTTTCCAATGGAATAGGAGAGAATCTCAGAAAATCAGCAAGGTTGGATGTCAAAGGTTCGGATTTTTCTTTTTTGCTTTTTCTGAAAAAAGTTTTTAACAGCACTTATTTTTTCTAGACTATAATAATTCCCAATAAATTCATCAATTTAAATATTCAATTTGACATTTAAAATATATACATATATATCCTATAACTTATAAACTGCGCAAAAAAATGAAAGGCCATATGGCAATTTTAAGTGTATAGGGATAGTTTTAAATTAGGTGTAACATATTGATAGTTCAAATTATGTTACAGTTGTAGTGATAAAGACGAGTAAAAAAATATCTAATTTTTTTCTTTGATTTAGGATAAGTGGTTAATCATTTCAACTACTTGTTTTATCTACGAAAGAAAATTTATTTATTTTCAAAGACAATGTTTTAAAGATACCGACGCGTGACTTCAAAGATGAAGACATAATTTATATAGTTAATTTTGTATTATTCAAACATTTTTATAATTCTTCGATCAAATTTGTTCCATTTTAGAATTAGGTCCATAATGACTAAATAGTTCTAATTAGTTATTAAACATTCTTACAAAAATTACCTATAAAGAAGTTGCATGTAGCATTATTTTACACAGATATGAATACAAATGTCCATTTTGTTATAGACTACAATCCATATTTATTAATGAATCAACTGGTCACCCAAAATGTGTGATGTATCAAAAAAATAGAGACATAAATTTCAATAATCCGATCGCATTTTATACTGTTGGCTTGGTGATGCAACTGACATGCGTAAGTAAATACAGTTCGAAAAACAAAGGGCTCAATTAATGTTTTTTTCCAAGAAAATCATATTGGCGATGGTCGCTGTAAAGCTTTTGGTGTTGCTAAATTGTTTGTTGTAAAATAAAATTAAATTAGTCATAAACAAGATTGTCAGAAGTAGGTTTGCAATTAAAAAATATAAATTGAACTTTTATTGGCAATTAAGGCTAATTATGAAAGATATGTATGTTTATGTTATATGTAGGCCTATGGCCTATGTAATATGTTTTATAGATACATTATTTTTATATGAATTTATAATAGAATTCTCTGAAGAGAAATTTGATCTAAATAAATCTGATTTTGTTTTAAAGAAAATGTATTCATTTACATATTTCTTTTACAAATAAACTGTCTAAATAATGTACTATACTTTTGTTACCGTCAAAATTACGTACTATACTTTTATTACTGTCGACTATATTGAATAGCTAATAAAAAAATCGTTATTATCGCGGTATCTTTTTCAGTTAAAAAGTAACAATTAAAAAAACGTAATTTATGGCTATTTTGTTTTAGATATAATATATAGAATTGTAAATTTTTTGTTTTGCTTAGACATTTTTTGCAAAATTTCGGATCTCCTATTAATATGATCTCTATGGTCTTACGTAGTGCCTTTCTTATTGCAGCCCCTCCTCGTATTAGTTCTGCGTACCGCATTAAGAGCGCCCGCAAAGGCGGAATCGGCCACCTTGGTGTGTGAGGCCGAGGGAGACCAACCCCTTATCACGAGCTGGGCGAAGAACGACATTGGCCTGCAGACCACGGGAAGGTAAGTACCTCCATCTTTTCATAAATTCAGTTGCTTATATTGAATTCACTATTTGTCCCTGTTTAAATGTTTTTCCACTGGATACTAAAATCTCACGTCGTAGGGTGCCAATCAATCGTAAGCTTGAGTGAACATGAGGTCAAGCTGACAATTGGCTCACATTCTACGAGTAGATTTTACTATCCTATAGAAACCCACCCTACCCAAGTCTAAGCATGTCTTCAGTCACATGAATCCTAAACTGTAAAACATTGTCGCAACTAATTGTCGTAATAGAAGAAACAAAATTTTGAATGATTTTTTTTTATATATTTTTTTTACAGTTATTCAGAAAAGCAATATATATTGAGTTCATTCAAAGAACTCTTTAAGCAGATTGGAAAGATTTATTTCAGATTTAATAAAAAAAATAATTCTCTTATTATAAAAAATATATAATAATACAATATATGTAACATCTATAAGATATACTGCTGCTAATATATATTCCATTATGAAGAATTTTAGTCAGATTCGAAACCATCACCATCATCATTGACGCAACAGCCGCAGGGTGGGCCAAAGCCATCTGCCTACTGGCAGATTTCGAGACCGGAGATGTTTTCTTTTCTCGTGATAGGATTGCCAACCTTACACCCAACGTTTTACTGTCATATTGGATCGGGAACTACCGTGGATTCTAAACCACTATAAACATGCATGGCACCTCCGGGACTCGAACCCGAAACCTGTGGTACCGAGGGCCCGAAATTCGAACCCCTTCCTCGGAATTTTTGATTGCAACGACGTCGCCAGTTAGGTTTGTCCTAAAGCTTGGTCACTTCTGATGACAATAACTGAAGTGTGAACTGGTCAGACGCAATTTTTCTTTCATGCATTCACGTGTTATTATTTCATTTGCTGAAGCTAATATACTACCGTCGCCCGTCGGTGGGCTATTCATGATACACTTGACGCCCACCAATGTTCCACCCTTAATTTTCTAACTGGCAGAGGGCTACATAGCCCTAGATACGAGCATGTGGTGTGGAGAAAGAAAAGATTTGATCTAGCATTGATATACATATGGACATGTCATTATCATCTTTATTATCACATTTATAATGATACATTTGAATTTCTTATAAAATTTTGTGTTAAATAGATAATAACAGTAATAAACATTAATAAATAATAACAGTTAAATAAATAATAAATGTTTTTTTTTTTTTTAGGGTACAGATCAACGAGGAATTGTCCGCGACGGGCATCATTGCCCAGATGACCATCCTGTCGACCCACCGGAACGACGGTGGATCCTACACATGCTCCGCTAAGAACAGATTCGGGGAAGTCAACAACACGATCATTCTTAGGATCGTCGGTAACTCCATGCACCCTTTATATTTATTTAAATATTATAAAATGAATCACATTATTAGTCACTTATTCAGTCAGATATTATGACATAAATCTATTTTTAATAATTCCAGCCTAACAAATTCTATCTTATTTATATTAAAGCAAAAAACTTGAATAAATATCAAAAATTATCAGTAGATTTAAAAATTCAACTCTCTTAAGTATATTTGGTATAAATATATAATTTGATAAAAAAAGTTGGGTTGTTTTTTTTTCGGACATAAATTTATTTAGATTGTATATTCTGTGTTCTTGTTATACACTTATTCAAAATAACATTTGTGTTGCCGATTTCGCATGAGTTCTTTCTATTAGAATAAATTTTTGCAAAAAATTGTTAGATATATATTTTTCGTGGAATTTATCCTTGGATTTATTCGCTTGTATAATAAATTGTTTAAAACAAACAAGCTGATAGATTCTATAGACATTGGATAGCTCAAGCTGCATAGAATCGTGAGATTCAGAAAAAAAATATATTTAAAAACCTTTATACCTTTATGTAAATAAAGTACTCGAATAATTATTTAATTTGTAAAGTAAAATGTCACATTTATAAAAAAATTTTAAATTTTTTTTCTAAAAAAGCACATTTATAAAAGCACATTTTAAAAAATATTTATAAAAGCAAAAATATATACATTTATAAAAGTAAAAGCTTTGATTATAAAATCTTTATAATCAAAAGATTATATATATATTTTTTTTATCGTTTTTTTTTTCATTGCATGCATGTTTCAAAGAACAAGAAATTGTTTTTGCTGGACATTTTTCTGTTTTGCAGAGCCCCCCGAGAGGCCGGTGTCCGTGAAAGTCGGCGAAGTGTGGAGTCGTGCCGCAACCGTGTCGTGGTCGCCACCTTTCGATGGCAACAGTCCCATCACGCAATACGTTGTGCACTACTGGAAAGACATCGAAGGTGGGTGGTTTCTCGTAGTACATCATGTAGCCCGTATTCCTGGAATTACTGGAGTTTCATCGTATTTATATTAAGAAAAAATAATAGACAGTTTTTGCATAACGTTTTTTTATCGTCTGGTATTCTTTTCTCCCTAGCGCGCATGCTCATAGGAAAGATTATTACAAATACGCATGCGCAATTTCCTATGAACATGCGCTCTAGGGAGAAAAGAATACTGGACGATAAAAAAACGTTATGCAAAAACTCTCTAATATTAAGCTTTTTACAAATTATGTTTCTGAAAAATTATTGGCTTCCATAAAATCATCATAATTAACTCATTTTGATTTGTTAAAATGATTAATTCTGTTTCTATGAGAAAATTTCTTAATGTATCTGTGTGTGTTTAACATCGTTTGTATTGTAATGTCTCGGCCTATACTAGACTTATGACAGCTTCAAGAAGAGAACCGCTTTCAGGTTCATGGGAACACTCCAATTTTTATTTACAAGCATTATATATAATATATATATATACAGAACTCTGGATTAATGCAAAATTATTTTTCATAAAAAAATGAAAAATAAATAAAGATAATTTGATTCATAAGTGCAGTTCTCTCCAAGGTTGAAGATTTTCAGAGTTCTCGAGTCTGCGATGAATCTAATCGCTTGATCTGCGGTAGGCCTTAATTATCACACGACATCTCAAGGGGCTCACTTTGGAAATAGGTGGAAACTGCGGCTGCTCTGTCACTTCAGAGAAAAACAACACTCTTTGTTGACTCGTTTCAGAATTCTCTCTTCTCCAAAAACCTCTTTTTAAAAAAATCCGTCAAGGGGAGATCAGATTCCCTCACTTCTTATTGGAGTAGACATTTTCTCAGCGCCCATGGTCTATCATCAATAACGATGCAACAACTCATGGTATAATCCATATTCCATCTGTAATTGCTTGGACTGTGAAGTTGGAACAGACAATCGACAATACTCATTATCCATGACACTGAATATCTGCCATCAGATATTAATGCCATATTAATTGCGTGTAATATAATTATCCACCACACTGTTGAACTGCTGTCAACTTTGAGTAGTAGGTATGTGCTTGCTAAAAATATACATGGGGACGGAATGTTACAACTCTTATCATGGGAAAAATGCTACAGGACTTGCGTACCACTAACGTGTACCACGAGCAGGCTCACCAATGGGTGATGAGGGAAGGACAATGTCTTGCGGGAAGGCTTTTTTAACTGGGTATTTATTTAGATATAAATACCCTTAATACCACATATTTACGTGTCGTAGGAGAAATAAAGCCAGAAAACTCCCACTAGCAGCGAGACTATCCATGCGACATGTTTTATACGCATTGTAACAATCGATATCAAAACCCCTCGTTAAAGTCAGGTTTTTATTTAAAAAATTAATTAGCTTATTTTTTTTATTCTGTTTATATGAAATTTACTAATGAATTAAAATTATGAATAAAAATAATCAATTTCAAATAAAAGCATGATTAAAATTTTATGATGAAAATGACAATCTGATACAAATGTTAAACTACGATTTTGTGTTTAAATAAACATTACTTATATTCTATTTAAATTTTATTTATTTTATCACCGCACATATCCTTGTATAAAATTCGTATTTGTGCATTCCTATTTATACATAAATATCTATCGACTTTATAATAGTTTATAAGCTTGCGTTTTTTGTTACCTACTTATACAATTAATGTTTTATTAGGAATAAACATTTAAAAGCATAATTTTAATGACGAATTTGAAAAAAAATGTGATATTCGTGTGTATGATGTCCGTATTGCTTGTTCCAGGGGCATCTCATCGTCTTCAAGAACGAAGTGTGCCCGCCACCCAATCTTCCGTGTTGCTGAGTGACCTGCAGCCGGGCACCACCTACCTGTTGAGAGTAGTCGCCGAGAACGACGTCGGCAGGGGAGAGTCCTCGGAACCTTTCAAGCTGCGAACCGAGGAAGAAGGTGAGCTCAACTTGCCTTTCTGAATATGATAAGATCTCAACTGATCTATCGCTGGAACTATTGTTACATAATGCGAGTGTTTTATCATGAAATCAATAGTCATTACACTGAGATGTAGAAAATTCAGCGTTATCCAGGGTGAACCACAGGGCTGCTATAGTGTACGCAATATTTTGCTACCACAATTGAATATTCTTAAGGATGGCAGCTGGAGTGTTAGCTTCCTCTTCGCGAGAACTTTCCAGCCAAAAATTTAACGTGTTCATCCCATATATAGACGTGGAATCGATTTTGGACAATGCCCCTTTGTTGGTTTCGAAAAAGCTTTCTAGTTCAGGTCGTTCTGACGTACTTTCGGTAAAAAAAAAAAAAAAAAAAAACCCTAAAAAAAAAAAAAAAAAAGAAGCATTTGAAATAATTTTCTATAAATATATTTCTTAATCTTTAAATTAAAGTTGCATTAATCAACATTTATATGTACTAATTAAATAAGTTGGATTTTTTAAACTTTCTTTTTAATTACTTTTTTTATAATTATATATTTGTTATTAAATAATGTAATATTTAAGTGAATTGATTCGTTGTAATTCTTTTTAAATCTAACAAAAATTAGGTTCATGGGAAAAAAAAAAAGTTTTCCACTTAACATTGGATTTCTGTAATGGAATCCGGCTTACTATGTTAAGGACAATCTGTACAATTAGTATTGATCTGTATAATTATTATTGGTATCTTTGCTTAAAATATTTTGATAATATTTTCATGTGAATGTGATAATATTTTATTAATAAAAATTATGTTATATTTTACAAATTCGTTTACTACATATTAAATAGAGCAAAACCGTATTTAGACTTGATTTCTTTTTCATCTATTTCAGTTATAAGGTGATTTTTAAAACTGTTGATAAAAGGAAAATAATATAATCGATGGAGCAAAATAACGTTAGTTGATTTTTGTGTATATGCCTCTTTTCCAAAAGTTTTCGGAGGTATACATTGCTGAAACGTTTACTGAAATGTATTATTCTGAAAATTCGCCCTAATAAATATAATTTTTTAAAGGCATCTCAAAATTCTGTAATTTTTACGAAGGCAATAAAAGTTTTTCAGTTTTCGTAACTATATATAACATAGATTTCCATTTACATACAATTTAATTCATTTCAGTTGATGAATTCTCATTTAATGCACTTGTAAAAAATATTTTTCCGTTTATTTAAAATAATCTTTATTTTCTCTTTATTCGAAATCAAAATTGAGATATGTTAATGAGAGTTTTTTTCAATACGTTTTTATGCTATTTGAGCTGCTAACTGTTAAAACTAACTGAGTAAATATAATATTTTTTTTTTTTTTCTTTATTCTCCAGGATATCGTATTGCCTGTTACACTAGTTTATGTATCTTTCTTATTAATACGCTGGTTTTCTGTTGTCCCTTTTAAATGATAAAGACATAAAACGCAATTATCACATTATACTGTACATTATGTACAACTTATTTTAATGACATGATTTCTTGATTTTCCCCAGCTCCTACGGCTCCACCTACTGACGTCACAGTCATTGCCACGGGGCCCACCAGTGTTTCAGTTACCTGGAAAGTGAGTGTTTTTTAACTATTTTTTTATACATTGTGTGAAACCATACTCTATGCATGACATGTTTGTTTTCATATTTCTGTTAAATTGTCATATCTTAGTCTTATAAACACATCTTACCATCTTAGTTTTAGAAACACATACAATTTTTTTTTTATATTTATAAAATAAATACTTTTTTATTTATATAAATCCATGATACACATTTGCATTTATATAATCACATTACAAATTATTTTTATTGAATTATTGATGTGTATGTGTTTTAACTTGTAATTTTTTTCTGATAAGTTTTTGTACATGTATATCACTATAATAAAAATGTATTTTTCAATCCATTACAATTATTCATGGAATCATAGTATATTGGACTTAATAAACTTTATCGGAGCTCTGTTTTAGTGGCAACTTTAGAATGTATAAATTTTTTTTAGAAATCGCCATCATTTTTGAATTTGAATTGACAAGCATAATCCTTTTGCAAAATGTAGAGTAAGGCTAGGCAATATACTACATGCAATTGTGAGGCAATTATCCTTAAAAATACATCTTGAACGCATCATTTTCTTATATGCACCTGTCAGCTGTACTCGGCATTCATTAGGAAAATACATCGAGACACTCCTAACCTCGTTGGAAAAAAAAATTATAGTATAAATGCTTATAAAAATTGTTATTCTTTTCGAATTCAGCCACTTTGACTTGTAGTCATTTTCATTTCACTTGTAGTCATTCATCACTTGTAGTCATTATAAAGGTGTAGATGACAAAAAAGACTTCGTTACTGAGGTTGCATTTGGAGAGTTCGCACCTTCCACCTTTCTTCCTCATCAAATCCAACAAAAGGAATTTCCGGCTTACAGATTTATCGCTCCTATCTACAGTATATGCGTGGAATCTTTTGGTTGGGTTTTGAACACGATTCTCTTAGTTAGAAAACACAACGTGTTTACCATCAAGTTGCACAGGCCCTAAATGTTTAGAGGAAATAAGTTTAGAATTATTATTATTTTTTATTTTATATGATAATAGGACTGTATGCTTTAGTATTATGTTTAGCCAACTCGTGGCAAAGTACACCTCTGGTGAGCTGGTTGAGGTTTAATCCACTGCCGGCATTGTTGTAGACACTGTTTTAAAAAACGAGGAGATTTAATGGCGTTTGTGATGTTCAGCATCTTGCCTCGAAAGTCGGACTGCCTGGTGGGATTTTTCCGGATTTTTTTTCCATATGATACGCAAATGCGGGATAGTTCACCCTAAAAGTACTCATGGAAGGTACTGTCCTCCTTCTTCAGCGACACGGAGTTAACTCAGACTTCTTCTACCTACTTAATTTGTCTGACTCGTGGCTCAGTGGCAAAGTGCATCGCTGGTGAGCATTAGGGCAGAGTTTGGCGGCTTTGTTGTAAACACTGTTTCAAAAAACGAAGAGACGCGATAGTGTTTTTGACGTTCGGCATCTTGCCTCGTTAGTCGGATTACCTGGTGGGAGTTTTTCCGGGTTTTTCTCCCGTACGATGCGCAAATGCGGAGTAGTTCCCCCTAAAAAGTCCTTCCGGAAGACATTGCCCTTCTTCGGCGACACGGAGCAGACGTCAGACTTCTATCTATAGGTGCTAAATCACAACAAAAGCTACCACACTCTTCCCCCCTTCCATGAGGGATATGGCAACAACAAGCAAAAATTTTAAATGCGACTAATCAGAATAGAAACAATGTTTTATGTACACCTTTTAAGAAAAATATTAAAATGTGAATGCAAATATCGTTTCCAATATTTTTGATTGCATTCTAATACTTTGATAAAAAAAAAAAATACTTATAATCCAATTCGTGTATTTTTCTACGAAAAGAAATAAATAAATACAAGGGGAAAAAAACACTAAGAGACATCGTTTCTCAATATGGCGCAATTTTCTTAAGAACAATGAAACGTCATCTTACTAAATTGTTCTGCCGAAATAAAATGATAAGTTGCCGCATGCGTTCCCAATTTCTGGAATGCGACCTTGAATATTTCCTGTTTGTGAAAAGAGGATAAGATCTCACAAAGATAACCCGTGTTTCATTTAAATTTTAAATATACAGTAATGATACGTAACGGTTCAACGTAATTTAATGCAACAACTGTGCAATTTTTATATTTTCTTTGAAAAAAAAATGAGTTTCACAATACTTTTCTATTAAAAATCATGAACATAATGCTTTTGTAAAATGCAAAGTAAGTTTACATGATTAATGTATTAGCTTAAAGCAACCGCATGTTTAACTTTATTTTATAAGAAAGTAATTCTTTAAAATTATATTAAAATTCATATTAATAACCCATTATCGATCTAAAAAAACCTTAGATCGAAAAGTTATTTTCAATAATGCAAAGTATTTGTCACTATGTTAATGTGAAAAAAACGGTTCGGTTCAGTTCAGGTTCGAACCGCTGACGGCGTCCATTGCAGTCATAACTAGAAGAAACGATGGCGATTGCTGCAACATTTGTAAATCTTCTTGTGTAGATAATAAGGCTATCTTTTAAGAGTTTTCCGGGTTTTCTCCCATGCAATACATGGCCTAATGGCCAATTGGCTAGCGTTCTGCCCGTTGGTACCACAGGTTTCAGGGTCGAATCCTGGCGGAGGATGGGTGCTTGTTAGTGGTTCGGGATCCACATTAAACTATAGCTCCTGGTCTAATTAGTGTGCAACCGTACACCGTAGAGCAACAAACCAAAACGAAACCATTGCGATACGCAAATGCAGGACATTTACTTTTAAAGTTCTCTCAGGAGACAATGACCTTCCCTCATCGTTCGTCCTTGAACTATTCGTGGTATAATAGAAAAACGAGGTTCAAAAGCGTTTAAAGTAATAATAAGCATATTATTTAATTATAAATAACATATTTAAAAAAAAACTGAAATTGATTGCATTTAAATTTATAGGGATAATTTTCATATTATATTAAAAATTATAACTCATTGCCGATCACGAACGAGCTCAGCTCGAAAAACTATTTTCAATTCCGTTAAGTGCAGAAAACAAGTTTAGCTCACATCATACTCCTGCAAATGGAATTGAGCTCACACAACTGGAATGCAGTATCAGTCTTCATTTGTTCAAATTGGGAGTTTTTTGAGTTGAGATTGTTCACATGTTCGCACAACGTAATGAAAAAAGAAATGGAAAGAAAAGAATTTGTTGGAATTCATGACTTCACAATATATAACACTAGAAAATAACTGAATTATGCATATATAAGACAAATGAATTATGTATATACAAAATTCTTATATTTTGTTAATACTAGAAACAGCTAAAGCCGCCATTGATTTTAAGGCAGTATGTGAAGAGAAAGTGACGTAACGATTTATTGATTGAAGCTCTCCAAACCCTCCCTGCTTTCCGCCTGGGTTTTGTTGAAATAAAATGGCGCCAGAAACAATAACATGTGCGTAGAATTAATAAAACACTGATTTATTTAATAAATGTGAATATGAAGTAAAGCCAAACGGAAAGAACAGTTTTTATATATTTATTTTATGCATGTGCATTTTAATAGCACCCAATATTACGCCAAATTTCGATTTATTTATTGTATGAAGCCACGTGAAACGTGTATATGTACTCTCTTCACATACATTGCTAATTTATAAAATGTAAAGTTTTTAAAATACTTCTGTTACTTAGCGAGTAAGCAAAGTTAATTATTGAAAATGTTTTGTTTTTATTTACAATTATTCAAAGAAAATCACATTTTTCTATTGTAAATAAATATTTAATTGATTAACATTCGGAAAAATTAGATTTTCTTAGATAAACATATGTAGATACGACCATAACTTCAATTAAAATCACGCGCGATAGAGATATTATATAACACATAATTATATAACACATATATATACGCGCGATAGAGATATTATATAACACAATGAAAGAATTTTTAAAAATTTTTAAGTGTTTGTTATTAAGATAATTGAATGTTCTTTGATGACATTAAAGCTAGTGTTTTTATAACCGAAGATTTTAATGTATATTGATAGTGTTTTAATGAAAATTCTTAAAAATTAATATAAATGTTGCCATAGTATTGTTCAGTAATTAATAAATATCAAAGGCAATCAATACAATAACTTTATTTCAAAGCGTAGTTGGGTATCTCGCATGCATGGGCCAATCTTTTTATCTGATTCAATGAGAAAAATCGTCACACCATTTTATCAATGGCACAAGAACTACTTTTCGTACATCGGAAGTTTACAAATAATTTAAAGCCTAAAATGCTTTTTAAATAAAAATAATTACTTTAATATATTTGTAACAATTAAATTTTATTACCGTCAAAAAAAATTAATTACCCTGTTATATCAAAATTTTACATAATTCTTACATTATTTATTTGTAAAGCAATTTTATCTACAACTAACCAAACACGTTCTTGAAATATTTTGCATAAATAAGACTGACAACTGCAAACATAATCGTAAAATTTCCTATTCCGAAACCAGAACCAGTGGCACCCCGACAACATCAACACAGAACCAGACATTTTGGCACCTGCGTCATGTTACTCACTCACTCGTTCGTACACACGAACAGCTGGGGGAAAAGACGCTTGCTATACGGCTATTGATTTTTCTGCCCTCATTCACTGTTTCCTGTCTCTTGGCGAGGTGGTGTTATTCATTTGGCGAGATCGCGCCAACAGAACCGACCGCTAATTGGACGTCCTTTTGAAATATTTGTGGTTCTTCTTGTTTAAATAAATCCACCCATTCGTTGGAACGTTTTGGAAAATTTTTTAATTGCGGAATTTATTCAGAATTCGAATTTAAAATTTGCATTCACACTGAGAGTGTATGGAACATATGGGTTGGGGTTGCCATGTTTTTGGTGGTTGGTTCAACCGGGGTTGGAATATGAGAAGGATCAAAGAAGAAAAAAGACATCTGCTGATGCTGTAGAACCTGCATCAGATAAAAAGAACTACTTGCGGTTCTTGGAAAAAATAAAAAATAAATTATGGAAGTTGAGGTGGATGAATGTACACAGTTGTCAAACATATGGATAAATGTTCATAGGGTTTTTTTTGCTTTTTTATCGTCATCAATTTGTTTATAAATGATGTTTATGCACAAATTTTGACGAAGAATGTTTAATAGTTCATTTAAATTGTTAAATTCTAACATAATTGTGTAAATTGCCAAATTCTCAAAAACAAAAGTAAAATTTAAAATATTTTAGCTGAAACCTTTTTTATTTATTTTCGAAGAAAAACATTTCTTGGAAATAAATAAATAAAAATGGATTCATGGGAATTATTTATATTTTTTTGTTCCTTAAAAGTGAAACAGTTAGTTAATAAATTAATGTGGTAATCCCCATAATAAATTATACATGACTTAACCAATATAATTTTGATTCTGATGTTGATGTATCCTTGACTTTGGAAATGTGCCAAAAGATATCAATTTTTTCTATTGGGATAAAGATGAAGGGGTTATTTCAAAATTACGAATCTTTCTCATTTGAATCGATATTTTTTTTTCTTCGAACATAAATGAATTAAGTCTACGTCTCTTAATTGAAGTGTATTAAATTCATGTATTGTGTTATATGGGGCGGAAGTTTTCTTCAAGAATTAATAAATGCAAATTGCATATGTAATTGTTAATTTCAATGCAAAATTTTTATTGAATATTTTCTAATAATTATAAACGATAGTATCTAAATACTATAATAAATTTATATAGAAAGGTATATATATATATATATATTTTTTGTTAATCTATAAAAAAAAGTGAATGTTTGTTTGCAAAAGAAATAAAGGTATTACACAAAAAATAATAAAATGGAAAATTGTTTTGAAAAACTAACAATGGGTTCATATAAATCGGGTTTATTAAAAGTTAAATATGCATATCATATACTTTTTTACTATTTAAGTTATAATAAAAATGTTATTTACGTTATTATATGATATGTACTTTTACTAAAATAACAGTAAATACGCTAAATACAGTATTTCACACTTTAATGTATTTAATTGAGGCCTGATGGCCGAATGACTAGCACTCTGACGCTCGGTGCCACAGGTTTTGAATTCGAATCCCGGAGAAGCCATGGATGTTTGTAGTGGTTTGAAATCCACTTTAAACCGTAGGCTTCAATCTAATACGGCTGTAGAGCGTTGGGCGTAGGGCTGACAACCCTGTTCCGTAAAAAGCAAACATCTCTCTCGAAATCTGCCAATAGGCAGATGCCTTTGGTCCACCATGGGGTTGTTGCGTCGCTGATGATTGAGGATGAATGCATTTAATTATTCAAAGTTATGGTAGTTAGGTGGTTAGTTTCGCCATTGATGATGATGAGGATGATTGTATTTAATTATTCAAAGTTATGGTGTATTAATTTCTGAACCGAACAAGCTAGATTCGAAACTCTTATTAACGTCATAGAACAATTTTTGTTTCTTTGTCATGTATGAGCGAATTATATCTGTATAATCCTTCTAGATTATGAAGATTAATTTGATTTGCCACTCTACGGTCATTTTTTACTGTACTCTACGGTAATTGTGTTCGTACTGTAGGCTAATTAGACCGGTATCTACAGTTTAACATGGATTCCGAACCACTAACAAATATCCATGCCACTGTCAGGATTCGAACCTGAAGCCTGTGCTATCAAATTCCAGAGCACTAGCCAATTGGCCATCAGGTCGCAGATTATGAAGAGGTACAAACATCGTCGATGTCATCCTTGGGAATATTCATTTCAAGTTACTGTGGTTGTCATCGACCCATCGAAGTAGTATTAAGAAGTGAAAATCAGTAAATTTAGCATTTTCAGTATGAAATCTCTTATATACTGGTGGGCTGTGATTGAGGGAGACGGAATGTATAAATATGTATTTCACATATCATAACACACTAAATACGCATTAAAAAAACTACCAAATTTTTTATAACAATTTTATGTTTACTTCTTCTAAGCATCCCTATAACTTAAAATATACTTGCCCGCGTTTATTTTTCATTAATAAAGAAGATCATGTGATTCAATTGTGCCTCATTGAATCACATGATTGTCATCACACGTCTTTCGTGTCATCTTATGGTACGTATTTAATCTGTCAATCCCCCCCTCCTCCAATATGTTACGAATCGATTTGTGTTTCGCAGGTGATCAATTTGTTAACTATTTCTGAAATATCACTATTTTTAAAATGAAATTATTTTATTAGATCTTCGTCATAACAGCAATCGTTTTCGATGTTTCAGGCTCCCCCTCGTGAGCATTGGAATGGCCGCTTGCTTGGCTACTACGTTGGCCACAAACGCCACCAGTCCATGGAGCCCTTCGCCTTCCACACTGTGACAGCCGGACGATCCACTCACCTGGACCACAGGTTGACAAGATTGCAAAAAGCCACTCGTTACTCGGTGGTCGTCAAAGCTTTCAATTCCGTGGGATCCGGGCCAGAGTCTCACGAATTGCTCGTAGAGACTTCAGACAAAGGTGAGATCCCCTCACAACCATCATATAAAATTCTCAGCTGATATTTTTTGCACCAAAGCAGAAATCTTATTAGTGGCAGTACTGCAACATGCAAAGAAATCAAATAATATTTTATATTGTCCGTTAGTTGCATACCCACTTAACTCCTTTTTTTTACCAAGTAAAAAAAAAAAAAAAAAAATATATATATATATTTTTTTCTGCAATAAAAAGAAATGTTTTTTTTTTTTATTACTGAATGAAATTACGTCAAAGTCAAAGTCTTACCATTAATGACCAAACTTAGTTAGCAAAACTATAATTTTCGTGAAGATCCAAATATGATTTTCAATCTGCCCCTATATGTGAAGATTGAAATATGATTTTCTGAATATGATTAATGTGTATTTACCCAAAATAAACTAGTTATCAATGATTTATTAAATCTCACCGATATCTTAATGATCACTCGAGCATAGCTAACTATTAAAAAATATCCATACTCAATAACTGCTAAAGGAAATAGTTTTCCGTTCTTTTTTTTTTTTTTTTAATCGTCTGGAACCATTTAAAAAATAATACTCTGTGAATCTTTTGGCTTTCTGTAGGTTCGCCAATGTTTCAGAAGCAGCCAATGATCCTTCATATTCGTTAAATCTCTGCTATATTCATCACCTAGTGCTAATTAGCGTACAATGCATATATTCTAATTTCTAGTGACTTGCATTGTAATCATTGCTGTGAAAAAACAAAAGTTCTTCCAGTGAACTGAATGGTGTCTGCGACACAGTGATTCAAATTGAACGTGTTCACAGTTGAATGTGTTGGGACTTATCATATTTCTTTGTTATAACACCCTGAAACATGTCCCTAGAAAATATTGCACCTTCCCTTTATTGGAAATGTCAGACTTCATCCATTGGCTGTTGAATTCCTCTTGTAACTGGTAATTCTTCTTTTTTACCTTGATGAATCTGTGAGTTGATAGACATGTTGTCATCATTCATGTAAGATTGACCACAGCACAATTCAAATTTCAGAATTTTCTTGGTCAATCTGTCTTGCATATGAAATCCACATACTGGCACATAACTTGACAGATGTCAATGGAAAATTTTAAAAAGTGTTACAACTAAGTATTTAAAATTTATGTGTATTACAGATAGCTTAAAGCCACCTCATCTGTACGTATCCGAGACCAGCGATACTGCAGCTCTCTTAGAATGGGAACATCCAAGAGATCTCCCAGAAAACGTCTTTACACGTAAGTATCAATTAATATCTATGCAAATTATCACTTTTTTCATTTCACAGATGTTGAAGCATACAACCTTTTTTTCACTGATGTCAAACCAACATCATTTTATTTAAATTAAATAAACAATCAACTGGAGTTTTATGTAAAAGACTTCGAATGATTGGAGCTCAGTTATACTCAAGTTTTAAGTTGAAATTAGTTATACAATTATCTTCAAAATAATTGTGTAACAAATTAATCATTTAATTCTAAATTTTTGGGAACTTTTACCTTTAAACACTTATTTCAAAAATTTGTTCATATATTCATGCAGGATGTTGTTATTTTTTTTTAATCATTTCTTTATTTAGACATAATTACTTTATGTACTAACAGTCCTATTGGATAATAATTCGAAGTTTCGGAATCCTTATGAACTGTTTCAAGAATTACAAATCTTATTGTAAATAAAAAAAAAAGTCAAACATGAGGCCCGATGACCGAGTAACTAGCGCTTTGTGACATAGGTTTCGGGTTCGAGTCCAGTCGGTGTCATGGATTTTTGTAGTGCTTCGGAATTCACTTTAAGCCGTAGGTCCCGGTCTAATACGATTGTAGAGTTTTGGAGTAACACTGCCCAGTAAAAAGTCAACGTCACAAAGCCAAGTCAGATTTCCACCTACGGGTACTCCATCATAACAGAAGATGTCCCCCCCCCTTCCCTTCTTCCATGAGACCACACGGGTTCTTGGACTTTCTAGATGTTGCTGTCTACCAAGTGAGATAAGAAACAAGACAAACCATTTTCACCTTATAATGACTAAGAGCGCTTTTTATATTTATATTTAAAAAGTATTACGATAAAAAATTACTAAAGTTTCGATTATTAAAGTTTGTTAAAATAAAATCAATGTTTTATTTAAACTATATCAATTTATTTTTTATTAATACTGCAAAGTATAGATGGTTAAAAAAATGCGATAAAAAATACATTGAAACTTCGTTTCTGATTTATTGATTTCTTTAAATAAGAAAAGTTATATAATATAAAAAAATTGCATCTGATTAGAATTAAGTTTTAATTTGTTCTCGGTGGAAAAGAATATAGTAAAAAAGAATATAGCATAGCAAAAGTTTATAAAACATAGTTTTGTAGAACTTGAGTAATTGTGACAGATCAATGAATCTTTCTATGTTTCAGACTACATGGTGTACTACCGTCCTGGTTCTGAAGGCAGCTGGCACAGCGTCCACGTCCCTTCTAAGGACAAGCGCTTCAAGCTGACTTCCTTGGAGAGCGGTACTAAGTACCAAGTCTATCTCACTGCCTACTCAGAATCTGGAGTGAGCGACCCCAGCGATACTCTGACGCTTCTCACGGAAGGCAAGTCTACTTTTCCATTACTGTTTATTCATTTTTTAAAAAATAAATGCCACATGCATTGAACTTTACAAACATTTATAATCAATATATTCATACACATACTTCTGTGTAAAAATAATACATTGATTCAACTTTACAAATGAAACAAATTTGTATATCAATCGCCAAAACGTTATAAAGCGTCAAATAAGCGTAGTTATTGCCTTGAAGGTAAAATATTTTTGAAATGGTACTGATGCCTCCAACTAGATATAGTAAGTTAATCGTAGTATATATCACCATAATTGAAGCAGAAGTTGGCCTAATTTTTATAAATTCATTGGTTGTGGCTCGTTGTTCCAAGCTTCCCGTCATAAAACGTTGTACGAGGACTTACTTATCCACATGGATGGCGACATGGTGACCAATTGGCTAGCGCTGTGGGCTTTGGTACCATAGTCTTCAGATTCGAATAATGGCCATGGCAGGGATGTCTGTGAGTGGTTCGGAATACATTTTAAACTGTAGGTTCCGGTCTAATTAGCCTTAAGTGTACACAAAATGGCTGTAAAGTGACAAACCAAACCAAATATCTACATGGATAAAAATACTCATAAAATTCTCACTTTTAAACACATTCACAAAATGAAATTAATTATCATTAGTCTAATTGACCTTCTTCTGCACTTAAAATTGTTCCCAAACTTGAATTGGCGAACGTTCGTCTAATGCTATGCGTTGCAGTTTGACTTCGAAGAACATGTCCAAGTTATCTCAAGCGGTGAACAAGCAATTGGCCGTCATTGGTAAATAGTAAATCTTTTGAAGCCAGACACAAAATCGAACTCCAAGAGGAAAGCCTTTTTATTTACGCCGATTCTTGAACTGTGAAGGAACATGCGTCTCGAGCTGCAACCACGTTTGAGAGGGCTGATTTAAAAGCGGCATCCAGAAAAAAGTTCAATGGATATAAATACGGGGCAACAGAATGTGTTTATGGCAATGGATAATAATAATGCATTGACTTAAAAACCGGGATTATGGCTCTGCGGTCCCATGTACAGTTGTACGATGAGCTGTGTATTGATTACATCACTACCATGAAATACATTGTTAATGTCAGTTACTGGAGCACGGCTATCCGCACAAACAAGCTTTCGCTGACATCTTCCATCGATGTCTTAATCTAATGTTTCAAAACATTGCAAATACTTTTATTGCATATTGGGAAAAGTTGTTAAGATTTGCTGTTTACGCGTTGCAACGACACGAACAACTGCTTCACAGCCAAGCTTCTGTCTATTATCCCTACGCCTACCCCTTCCATTTGATTTTCCTAGCAAATAATTTTATTTACACGGCACATAAGTAATTTTAATGTTTTGACAGATTGGTATACACATGAGAAACACATTAAAATTCGTCCTTAAATTACTGAATGGTCGCTTTCGACCTTTGTATCGTTCGCGTAATTTAACAAAAAAAATTTTTTTTTGTAAAACAATTATCTTATTATAATAACGCAAGTTTCAATGAAGATCCTGTATTGAAATGGCTTAATAATATTTACAACTGCTTCATTAGATTTATCCTACAAATTACATTTTCAAGTTTTTCATTTTATGAATAAAACGTTTTCATTTTCTGTAATTCTCATTTAATTTCATTTTCTCAGTTTCATTATCACTTATTTTTAGTATTTCCTTAAAAGGAAAAAGTTTTTTTTTTTTTTAATTACGATCTTACTTGGACTTGATCTAGATGTTGCTGTCTACCAAGTGGGATAAGAAAAAAAAATCATAAGCTGTTTATTATGGTTTTTTTAAACACAGTAGATTAAAATTGGCAGTAAATGTGCTGAAAGGCGCAGCTTGTATTACGCGGATGATGTGCGTTGCAGTTACTGCTTAAAATAAAGAGATTCGATGATGATCTGACAACGTTTGTAAGCGTCTCGCTTTGACAATCAGGTTATATAATGGATAAATAATGCGATACTATGTGGCACAGTTATATCTAAAATCCCTCCCCCCGTCCAGTAGTTTAGCGGCCTGGTGGCCAAGTGGCTAGCGCTCTGGCCTTTGGTATCCCAGGCTTCAGATTCGAATCCTGGCGGTGGCATGGATGTTTATTCGTGGTTCGGAATCCCCGTTAAACTGTAGGTCCCGGTCTGCTTAGCCCAAAGTGTGCACAAGATGACCGTAGAGCGACAAACCAAACCAAACCTCTAGTAGTTTATAACATCCATTTATCGACAATGCTCTGGTCATGGCTAACTAAAAGTGGAAAAGTAATACACGGAATAAAGAAAAAAAAAGATAGTTACATATCAAATCAAATTATTCATTTATTTTTTATTATATTTATAACAACATATAATAAAGAATAATAATATATCATATATAACTTCATAGGGTTTTTTTAAATATGAATTAACGTGGTTTTTGCCCTTAATGAGCGTGTTTACTTTATACATATGCAACAAGATGCATTTGAGTAAATTTAAAACTTAATCAAGCTATTAAAAACAGTAGACGCATTGAAATCGAAAGTGAAACAATGCAATCATTTACATCCTTCCTTCTTTCTTTTCTTTCACCGAAATAGTTAGAAACCAAATAGGGTCAAAAGAGTTCTTCGAAACCGACTTCCTTCCCGTACATAGGACAGATGATAATGATCATTGTAGAGGGGGGGGAGTCACATTAAAGGGTTGCTGGGTAGTCAATTGCTCTTGGGGTCGCTGACGTATTTAATCCGCGCATTCCATTCTTTTGGCCGCTTTTCATAGAAGCATTTTACATGCTTTTAGGGACTGTCTTATGAATTACATGTTTTTAAAGTTTTTGTTCAAAGAGTGTGATTCAGGACTATACTGGAAAAGTGCATAGCATTTTATTGTTACATTAATATGATGTATAGTTTATTTTATTCATATTCAATTATTGTACATACATTGAAATTGATATTTATTTGGTATCTATTGTTAAAAGTGGATTATGTTTTGAAACAACAATTACATATTTAAAATGATCACATTACTTTATACAGATTTAATTATTGTGGCAGATAAAAAAAAATTTATATGGTATTAAAAATTTTTTTTTTTTAAATGCTTTAAAATACACATATTTTATCCTTTTAGGCATAAAAGTTATATTTATTGTAGGGTTTAACTATGTTAATGAGATGGATTTATTATTTTACTTTAATTTTGATCAGATTATGTGTAATATGGAGAAATTTCTATATTTATTTTTTTGTTAATTTTAAAAATTGATATTTTGTTTCCTTTTCTTACTTATATTTTGTAATTTTATTTAAAAAAATTGTATAATTAAAAATAGTTCAATTTAATT
Organism: Caerostris darwini; assembly: GCA_021605075.1. Lineage (NCBI taxonomy): Eukaryota > Metazoa > Arthropoda > Arachnida > Araneae > Araneidae > Caerostris > Caerostris darwini. The sequence continues at coordinate 157,353 of BPLQ01005580.1, read as the reverse complement.
ATTTAATACTTTTGTTAATAGTTACATGGTTATACAAATGTTACCTCATAGTTGTATAAATGTGTTTATGTATTTATACAAAATTTTTTTTAAAAATATATGTGACAAAAAGAAAACATTTTATCTATACATATACATTTTATATATATATTTACCATACCATATATCATAACCATTTTTTTATATACTATATACGATTTTTTATTTTATTATATATATATATACACACACACAGTTTTATCAATGATGATATTTCTGCAAAATTCGCGAGAATGATTCTGCCTCAATTTGTAAGAATAATTTGTATTTATTTTATATGTTTTGTAGTTTATTTTTAATATTTTTTTAAATGGTACTAATCACAAGTATTTATAGCTACTGATGATTATATTTGACTTTCCATTATTTATTGAACGAACTGTATTTTGTTATCTGACATTCCTTTTTATTTTATTCAAAACAGTTGTTCAAATAAAATGTACAAAAAATACAAAACTAAAATTTGTAGTAATACAATTTTAAATAACTTATTTTGACATTATCTCCACATAAATGAAATGTTATATATTTACATCAATGAAATGTTATAGATCTACAAAAATGAAATATTATTTACGCCTAATTGAAATATAAATTTTAATATTTCGAAAATAAAACTGCCAAACAAGGTGATAGTTTGCCAAAAAAGGTTGCCCTCACTTATTATGGAAGAGACAAAGAACGCATTTTCATGTACAAGATGACATTGAACTGACATTCCCGTTTCTTTTCTAGGTAAGGCGATGGCGCCATCTATTGCCAGCGTCGGGGGAGACACGCCTTATTTTCTGAAACTACACTTCATAATACCAGTAGCGGCATCTATCGTCATTATAGTTATAGTAATTGTTGTTGCATGGGTATGGGTGAAGAAAGCCCAATTTAGGGATGAAAGAGAAGCAGGTATATAGTTCAATCATTAAAATTTCTTAATACACATATGTACTGAAACAAATTTATAAAATGAATATGCTTTTAGTGTTCCCCAAGAAAATTTTCAGAATTTTGACATATTTAATGAGAAACACTATAACATGATAGTGATATTTACAATATTTTTTTTGTCATAATATTTATTATTTCTTTGTAAATTATATACTTGACGTTTTATATTCCATAACATACATTAAACTACTGAAAGCATTATTTTTATTCTGTTGTTTGTCATCGAATTTCTATTAAAATGAAGTTTTTAATTTTTAAATTCATGAAACATGAACAAAGAAATATAAAAAATCTCATTAGTTGATAAAAATTATATGATGATTAATCAAATACATTCGCTAAGATGTAGTAAAATAATCGTGTAATGTTTTATTCCCACAATAATATGATAATTTACTATTTATTTTACAAATTAGTAAAATTGTTTTTCTACTTACCTGGAGAGATATTTTTTTTGTATCAGTTCACTTTTGTTAAATTCCTCCCCCTCCTATAAATTGTTCTTCTCATGCTTTGAAATAAAAGGTGGTTGCTTATTGAAAGACTTCTTTTTTTAAATATTTTATCAATGCAACTAATTTTCTTCAAATACCTTTCAATGGATGACCAATTTAATGAGTGTAACTGTTTATGATATCTGTGAAGTCATAGGCATTAAAATTTATTCACTAAATCTGTCATAAAATCGGTATAGTTTTTATTTTCAATTGATTAAAAGCACGATTTGTTTTCGTTTGATTTGATGTGAATATCTAGTGAAAAGTTTCTTCTCGCCACATTTTTAAAATTTTTATATTACTTGCAACTATGTTTGATGTTATTACAAATATTACTTGCATTAAAAAAGGCATCGAATAAATGCTGAATACAATTTATATTTCATTTAATTTGTTTTGTATTCTATATTTTAATGTATTATTATAAACATTACATCGTTCATTGGATAACTTTATCAGTATATATAAGCCGATAGTGCTTTTTAATCTCTTCAGAGAGAAACATTTCAAGTGGAAAAGAATCTATTTGATTACATTTAATTTTTATATTGACAAAATTTTCCCACAGAAAAAACAATAAATATTCAAATAAATAATGTCCACTTATGCTACCAATTAGCTTTAATTGTGAATAAAAAAAATGTCATATATATCTGATTAAATCACTACATCCGTGGAAAATATAAATGTTATATACTTTTTTTATGAACAACTTTTCGTTCCATTTCTTTAGGATACTATAGCTTAACATTACACTATTTACAAAAACTGATGGTATAGCATAAAATAACATGTTATCTATGCTTAGTTTTAATTTAATAAAATAAATCTACACATAGAGGGGTGTTCTGAAAAAGCAAGTTTTAAGTTTTATTCCTTCAAGTTTAAAAAAATTAATTATTACTAATATTCCTTCGTGTTTTATATCACAATATTTCTGATATGTTAGGAATCATATGGATAAATTTAATGAATTCCTTCTTACAGGGAAAGTAAATGTTTAATACTTTCTTTCCAGCTCGTGTATCCCTATATGCAGAAGCCTATTATACCCTTCCTCATAAGGGTGCCACCTATTTCCCTCCTCCTCAGCAAGTAATAGCTGCTACAGGATCAGCCCAAGATGATGCCTATGATGTGCCCTGGGATTTACCTGTTGCACGCCCCAAAATGTAGAAGGTGAATATTTTGTTTTCACATTATGGGCCAAATAATGTGCATAGCAATATATACAGCATATATTAGCACAGATTAACAAGCATTATTTCTGTTAAATGTGTAGTAATTATAGGTAAAGACTTCAAAAGGAATTTTATAAGTAGTGCACATTTATCACACTTGTATTATTATTTACAATACACTCTTCTTAGAAATGTGCTTATTTCATAAAAAAAAATCTGATTACAACATCTGTTTGTTTGACTTGTCACTCTAGTGTCATTTTCTTGCACACTTTAGGTTAATTAGTCCGGTTTACAGTTACTACAATTTAACGTAGATTCCAAACCACTTATAAACACCCATGCCACCTCCAGGATTCAAACCTGAAGCCTGATTACATTATCACTGGAATAGTATTGTATGCAGTAGAACCATTTTATGAGCCCAACATGTTTGTTCTATTACATTATGCATTTCATTATATAAAAATATCATATACAAAAATATATCTAGCTTGAATTATAAATTTAGTGATATGCTCTACAATTTCCTAAAACATAAAATCAAGGGAATTAAAATAAATTGAAGCTTTTAAAAAATTCAAGATAATTATGGAAGTAGGGTAAAACACATTTCATTGAATAATATTAAAAATATTTGCATATTTTTCATCAGAGCTTTCATTAGACAATTGAAAACTGATTCAAAATTTCTTTCATATAAGTTTTGAGACTATGATTATATCAATTTTTTATACTGCCAGAAATTTTTAGAGATGCTTCTATATTCTGTATACATAATTTAAAGGCATGTTTAGGATTTGTGCAATCAATCATAAAGGGACAATTTATTTTATTTCCGATTTCATTAATGTCTTATGTGGTTTTTTTTTTCTGCATCACGATAAGTTTTTAGATTGTAAGTTGGAAAATTTCATTAAATATACTTCATATAATTTTAAAATGAAATAAAAAAAGACTATTTGTATTCCATATTCTCATAATCTGAATAACCAGATAATGATTTCATTCAGATAATGTAGCATTTGTCTCTACATTGATAGTTTTTACTAAAGTATAATTATTTGTTTATGGTATTAAAAAGAATTTTTGTGAGAATATTACGAAATAAAGCAAAGAGTTAGCATTACTAAATTGTTTAATGTCTATTAATTTTCAATAATTTAGAAACATATATGCATTGTAATACATTTTTTCTGAAAATATAAAAATTGTTTTTTATAAATAAGTGGACTCAGAGAAAATGCAAAAACAATTTTTGAAATTGCACTGTCTCTTAAGATAACCATGTATAAATTCCATTTCTTAAATTCTTTTGGGCTGGAAGTAAAATGAAGAAAATTCATTTTTGTACTTATACCTTTTAAACTGACTGTGGTAATGATAATGTACGCAGTTAGAATGTAGGTGGACTTAGGTTCAATTTCATTGGTAATATACATTAAAATCCCCTACTTTTAGGGACAAAGAGACTATAGCAATTATTATAACTTATATAAAGGTTTCATTGACAGCCTCATAATACATAAATGAGAGACAGTTGTCTCTTTTCCCTCACTTTCAGTTGATTTTTTTTTTTTTTTTTTTCGGTATGCATAAGACAAAATCCTTAAAAATGTATATATTTAAAATTAAACTGTTACAATCACTTTAATAATTAATAGTATCAAATATAAATCACTATTTTTTATGCACTAAAAAGTTTCTATAGTTAGACATTAGTGATAAAAAGTACTTCAAAAATCTAATCTTGTTAGTTACTCCTGTCTATTTGTGTGCAAGAGGTACAAGCATTTGGTTTTAGAAATTCAGGAGGTACTGGATGCTTTTCAGTATATCAAAATTCAAATTCCATTACTATCATATAGTTTGTCGAGAATTTGTAATCAAATTACCTGCGGATAAACAGCAGGAGTAAATGAAACTTCACATAAAATTTATTTTCATTATTGCTTGCTGAAATAAATGCGAGGAAAAAAATGAGTAAAAAATATAGTGAAATTTTTTTGTACTATTTATAAATGAAATATAAACATAAATTGAGAAGGGATTGCAACTGGATATACAAAAGTTTGGAATTGTGTATTAATTTTTATATGACTAACTTAATTTCGTTTTACAGGGAGGCGTAAAAAGTCAAGAAAAGTCAGCAAGTGGCCATGTAATCAACGACTTTTCCATATTGCATTTTTCTACCATTTTGTAAGATTCGATAGTCAGTCATGTGATGTTGAATTGTGTCGTAAAAGTGCTCCTTTGAATTCATGTGAGCTTTCCAGAATTCAAATTGATTAATTCCATTAAATAAATATTTAGGTAAAGTAGAACGTGTTTAATTGAAACATACACATTATTAGATAACTAATCTCGATTAAAAATAAGTCTTTCACAATAGGAAAATTCATTACAAAAATACTAAAACTTTAAAATTATGTAATGGTAAAATCGATTATTTTGATTTCTGCAAAGCTCTTATATAACCTTGATGTATTTTATAGCCATATCAACAACCATTTTATATGGAAATTTTGAACTTTTGTCAGAACTTGTATATATTTGTAAATTTTCTTTTGGACTTCGTTTGCAGTCGCTACTACTATGCTCGTCGTATTCCTTTTTTTAAATAAATGTTTCTTTTTTTACAACACTTCTGTTTTGATTTTTATATTCAATTTTCCACACACAATGCAAGATAATTCATACACTTCACAGGTTTTTATTTATATTATGCCTATTTTTGAATATGTAAATTCAAAGTCTGAAAACATTTTTTTTTTACTTTGCAAAGCAATAGATAAATTTTCGTTTACACCTTTTGTTCTAGAGGTCTGAGTAATACATCGTGCACTTCCACTCTTTGGGGAGCACTTAGGATGTAGAGGGCTGTTTGCACAATATCCTCAGGTTCAAGACATTTGATGGATTCATAGATAGATCTCGCAGTATCAAGATCGTCTTTGAAACATCTGTATTCAAACTCCGTCTCTACGAGACCTGGACTGATGCTCTGTAAAGTACAGTAAAATCATGATAAAAAAAACTTATTTCTTATGTGCTACTTACTATTTCAAAGACATAAAGCTTAAACATGGGTTGTTGAATTGAAACGAACAATAGCAGTAAACTTGTAGCAAAAATTAGTAATATGAGAGTTATTCGTCAACAAAAATTGACTTAATAAATTGTTATTTTAATAGTTATTATTTTATAGAAAATTAGTTTTAAATTGTAGATGCTTTCTAAATTTTTCTCGTTAATTCCAAAAGCATTGAAAAATCAGATGATGCGCGAAACTACAAATATTAACGATTATCAACGTTGTCTCTAACAAATCCCCCCTGAACGGAAGATTTTATTTTAGTCAAAATAAATAAGTTATAAACAGGAAATAATTAAGAAAATAAAAAATAAGCAGAACTTACTGCGATTCTTATGCGACTGTTTTCTGCCTTCAATTCTCTCCTTAGTCCTTCTGTGAGAGCATTCACCATGAATTTAGTGCCAACGTACATGAAGGATGTCATTTCTGGAATGCGATGACCAGACATGCTGCAGTAGAAATTATTATTGACATGACAATTTAGCGAGACATAATACGGGGTTATTCGAAAAGTAAATTCCGTGACCGTGTTAAAAGAACAGGAGATGCATTTTTATTAACCATTGAAACACAGATATATAACAATTGAAAAGCATACATTATTTTTAAAATAACTTCATAAAAATCAATTCTATAAAAGCACGATATTGAAATGTTTTCAGCCAACAAATATTAACAATAATTTTCATGAGAGAACTACCTTCTGAACGTAAAGAAGGAAACATAACTGTTGTGCATGATGGGATGGAGCTGGACTTTCAGAAAATTAGACAATCAAATTATACTTGGAAGGAAGTTATTAAAAGGAAAAACGTTTTCCACAAGACGAAATTAATAGTAATACTAGATAAAATCTTATCTTTCAAACTAATATGAAATTAAAAATCTTTGGAAGAATGTTGTCTCTAGTTTTCACCCTAATACTGAAACGCATATCTTCTTTCTAGTTTCTACTATCTCAAATTTATAGCATAATTTTTTTTATATAATTCTGACATCAAAAACACTCTTTAGAATTTAAAAATATTTGGTTAGTTTTATGGCATGGGCATAATAAAAAACTTGATTATTATATGATACTTCAAATAAAAACGCCGATTATACGCCGCTGTGGATTACACGAGATTTTATATTTTTTGGGTCCAAAAATTACGTCTGCAAGATATACGAGGCTGCAGATTATGGTATTTACCCAATATATTTAGGCATGTATCATATCGAGATACGTTTATATGACAACATCCAGATGGTGACTGCCTATGAAGTTTGCCATAATTGACAGCATCTTTTGCCTCATCGTCGTTTTAAAGCTGGCTAATGAAACATATCCAAGTGCAAAGGATAATATCATTTGATGTCAGGTCCGGAATATGGGGTTGAAGATTTGTTTGTTACTAACTAAAGGACTGAAATCTTACGTCATCTTGATGATCTTCTACCCATTTAATTACTAAAAACTTTATCATAAAAACTTTTTTTTCTAATTTGGACTTTCCTTCTTTTTACACAGTCAACCTAAAATGACAACGGTACATGCTGTGATGATTTTTCTTGCAAAAAGGAACTTTGTCCCATTATGTTTTTTTAAAACATTTCCGATACATATAAGTTCCAAACAATTTGCGTAATTCAAAGATTCTTGCGGGTATTTAATGTTGTTTTTAATGATTTTGAACTTTGTTAACTGCATATAACTTGATCAAAGACACCGATATCTTCCAGATGGTGCTATTGTGAATTTCTAGACAGGGAATCATTCTCGTACCTTCATGGGTTTTTTTTTTTTTTTTTTTTTGTTTGTTTTATTTCATTAGTGCTGAAAAAAATTGTTGGTTGCAATTGTGTTAACAATCTTGATAACAAACTTGCCACAAATATAACAAAAGTTATTAAGAAACATCAAAGAAAATAAAACTTGCGAGAAGGATGCACTTTGCCTATTTCGGGATAAAGCTTGGAGATCAACAAAAGTCTATGATATCGCAGAACATGTTTTGTTTTTTAAAAGATTTCAGGAAGAAAAGTTTTTACACTAATGATATGGAGGATCCTATCTTATGAAAAACTGCCCTAAGTTATGAAAAAACATTCAACGTGAGTTTGGTAGACGCTTTAAAAACATAAAATTGGATCTTAAAAAGCCATTTCAAAAACCTTGTTTTCAGTAACTATGAAAAAAATTCTCTCGTTTCTTAAAAGCAAAGTTGAAAGAGGGTATCTTTGTTGGCTTGAAAAAGAAAAAAAAAATTAATAGAAGACCATAACTTTGAAACTGTAATGAACTGAATAGAAAAGGATACTTAAACTGCATTTAAAAAAGTTACTTTTAATTTCCTTGGCCCCTAATTAAGAAAATTATGTTGAGGAAATTCAAAGAACATGGGTGCAATATGAATTTGAAGGTTTATTTTCTACAATCACACTTGAATTTTTTCCCTTCAAAATCTACACTTACTGAGTAAAGAGCAAGTTGAGCCTTTCTGGCAGTATATTAAAATGTAAAACGTTATTGAAGTCGATGGAATGTAAATAATATGGAAGATTACAACTGGTCCCTCCATAGAGAAATTTGGAGCCTGATAGCCACGTGGCTAGCGCTCTGCACTTTGGTACCACGGGCTTCAGTTTCGAATCCTGGTGATGTCTTGGATGTTTGTTAGTGGTTCGGGATCGATGTTTGTTAGTGGTTTCCCTTTCGGATTAAAGGGTAGGTCCCTGACTAATTAGCCTAAAGTGTGCGAAAAATGACCGTAGAATGATAATATCCTTCACCTCAAAAAACCACATAGAAAAATGCATAATAGATGGAACAGCAGAGCCTTTACCGACAAAATTTAAGAAAATACAATCCTCTGGATTATTAAGAATAAAGACAATATTTTTTCCAACTTTCATCATCACAATATTGAAAAGAATGGAATTTTCTATACACTTTTACTTTCTTTCCATATACACCTTTCAGTTTACTAGATTTTAGCATAATAGCTAAAAATTAAGGAATTGGCACAAAAATGATTGAATAACTGGAATGAATAAGAAATATCTTAATTTATAAAAAAAGCAAAAATTTTTTTGTTGTTGTTGACCAGTATAATTCAAGTTCAGATGGCTTGTGGTAGTACGAAAAATTCAAATTGTCTTTTACAATAGAAAATAATTTCGTAAAAATTTGTTTATGAAAACATTTTTTTTCCCGTAATCTTTCAATTTTGCCATGTATTCTTCATTAAGAACAACAAAAAAAATCTTAAAATACATTCACATAAAAATATTTCCTACCTGCTGATGTGTATTATTTGTCCTTCTTCAACTCCAGTTTCCTTCATCAGTTTCACCGCTTCTCGAGTGCAGATACTCAGCGCAAGGACATTAACCTACAAGAAAGTTCTTGGACTGTTTGAACATCTTTGTTATCAAAAATTTAGCAGAGTAATTACAGATTGATAATAGTTATAGTAATACATATTTAAAGCTTGTTTGATGTATAATAACATTAGATCAAATCCTTAAACACGTAGCTTGCCGTGATAAAATAGGAATTTCACTTTCAAAAGACGCCAATACCCTTCTGAAATCTCCAACGTAATGATACAGCATTTGCATTGGGTGAAACCCGAAAAACTAGCGTGTAAAGCGCTATGAAGCGCATGCTTGTTCTTCATATTACTTTAATTACGTGGTACATTCCCTAACCATAGACAAGTAAACAAAGTGCTAGTTTCGAGTACAATCAAGCTAATAACAGGTTCTACCTGTAATAGTTCGTAAATCAACAATGTATCGTTTTTGAATGCAAATTAAAATGATATATATGACAAATTAAGGCAAATAAAAAGGTATTGTTCACTTTCTTGTTCCATAAAAGCCATTGTCGGTGAAGAGAAACGCCAAGGGGACCTTTGTAGAATATTACATTTAAATCCATACATTAAGTACATTGGGGCGGTGTGAGGTTGCGAATTCGAGAAGTGAGAGGCATAATGGGCAGTTTCCCATGAGAAACATGAGAATAGTTTTAGTTCAGTCTAAACTTTCGTGAGACCAATGTTAATAAATGATGTGTAGTTAATAATGACGTTTAAAATCTTTTTAAAGATTTTAAAAGTTTGTTAATTATAGTTTACATTTTGTGCTGTAGCCATTGCTTTACTTTGTATAAAATAAATATTATATATTTGAACTTCAGTCTTGAAAAAAAAACTGCGTCTTAAGGCTCGTTCCCACCGAGGGGAGGGATGTGAAGATTCAAGAGGCAAACGAGAAAATTTTTTCGACCCCTTCACAGCGAAACGTCAGAAATAGCATTACGCCTAGTGAAGTTCCACTTCGAGTTGAAAGTGGGTCAACTCCGAGCGGCGGATTGCAAACCGGTTTCAGGCGAACGTGGTGAGGCTTGTGATTGGACAAATTTTTTCTCTTGCATCTTCTCGCCTCAGTGAGCCTTTAATGGAGCACTTAACGTTCCCATTGAAATAATTGAAAGTTAAAGAAATTTGAGGTAGCCGAGGAATGTTTACATGTTATAGCATAAAATAAAGTTACCGTTTTAAGATATCTGCATTTGAAAAGACACTTCAATCGGATTCCCTTTTTTTTTTTTTTTTTTTTTACTTTCATACAATCAATGGAAAATCTTTATTTGGAGGCTAAATAAATGTTACTGATGAATAATCAGAAAATTCGCAAACGACATTACATGCTAGTTTTTGATCAATAGAATTGGGACTTAGCAATGTCCTACTTCTGCTAATAACTGTCAGAATTATTAAAGAACCGTTGGAGCGTATACACTTTATTAAGCAATGATTAAGCTATATTTTAAATATTTGATATTTCTATCGGTGATCATAAATACAACTAATATCAATATAATTTACTGTCTACACTTATTGGAGATATTACACTTATCATCATCATCATCATTGGCGCAGCAGCTCCATGGTGGGCCAAGTTGTCTGCCTACTGGCAGATTCCTGAACATGAGATGTCTTCTTTTTACGGGATAGGATTGTCAGCCCTACGCACAACAGGATTGTCAGCCCTACGCCTTATTAGATCACTACTACTACATCTCACCACTGCCTAGAGCTGAGTTGCCCCTTTACAGTTTGGGAATGATGTGGGTGAGAAGTCATATTGGGCTCTGTAACACTCTATGGTCATATGAGGCCGGACCCTACAGCTTAAAGTTGATTCCGAACCATTACAAACATCCATGGTAAGGCCGGGATTCGAACCCGAAACCTGTGGTGCCAAGCGCCAGAGCGCTAGCCATATCAGATCGTGACCTACGGTTTAAAGTGGAAACCCGAAACCTGCCAGTTACTCGGCCATCAGGCTCCACTACACTTATACAGCATTTAATTAGAATTATATGAAAGTAACTACAATGACAGATTTTAAAGATAAAGAACAAATTATTTCTCATCCGACTTTATTGATTTCTTGTTTAAAAACCATTGAATCTTTATGAAAATCTCACTCAAATCAATGCAATTAAGGAATTTAAAATAATTCCTTCTCATAACCCCTTGAGGTACAAAAAGGTATTTTACTCAAAGATTCTATTAGTGCTATTCAAGGGAACATCATTCGCAGAATGTTACCAAAATCAAGAAAGGACATTCTTAAATATTTATTCTACCTCCTAATCTTCCTTGCAGTTTTGGGAACTTTTGGGTTCTTATTCAGGACATCTTGTCTGTCTGGGAATAATCAAAGCAGAATTTTGTATTTAAGGAGATGATATTTTTTAGAGATTCACAGGATGACATCTAAATATGATTCAGATATTATAAAACAGCACGATATACGTGTTTTGTGGACAAACAGGAAATAGACTAAAAGTAAGAGATAAAAAAAGAAAAAAATAGGGAGACGAACATGAAGCCTTCGTTTTGAAATGGAGTGTACTATAATGTGTATTTGTAATTGTTTAAAATTATCTATGTAATTAAAAGTGATTTTAGTTAGAAAATGAAGTCTTTCATTTACTTAAAGATAATAACGAATCTAAGCGAGGAATTATACATTACATATAAAAAGTAAATAAAAATGTATGAAAACCAATGATTAACTCACATCTATCATGTTCTTCCACTCTTTTGGATTGCCAGTAAGTAAAGATGCGTCATGACTTAGTCCAGCATTGTTGATGCAAACATCAAGGCGTTTGAAGCTTCTACGTATTTCATCAAACATAGACAAGATATCAGATTCCATTGTCATATCACATCTGAAAAAACGTTTTTTTAAAAATATGTTTATATTTTTAATTATTGCCGAACATATAAAAATATCGAAGTATGTTAACGTTGACATACTAGTTGTATCAGCAGCATGATCTTCCCACCTAACCCTTGAACAAAAATAAAGAGGTGCAACTTAAACAGGATCTTTTCACTAAGTTCTACTTGAGGGGTAGACGGAAGAACTGAAACTAAGCAAATAGTTTGTGTGGCTTGTTCTCTTGTGGTTCTTCTTTGAGAACAAATTTTGATCTTGCAAAAATTGTAAGGATGGCTGGAATATTCGTGTTAGTTTTGTAATAAATTATTTTTTAATCGTAGATTTATAATATCGTTAATCGTAGATTCATAATACAGAATTTTTTAAGATAAACACTTTAAAATTAAAATTAGTTTACAGAATAAGATACATTTAGTAAAATCTCAAATCAAATTTTTTGGACAATTTTTAAATGTCCCAAAAAAATATTAATTGAATATCAAATACACTATCATTATTTTGATCTGTAATATTCTTAGATAGGTTTTTTTTACATATGGGACTATAGAGTTTCTGGTGGAAAGCAAGTGATTATTGTTTTGCTGAAAGAGTTCAAGGTTTATAACCTACTGATATGCATCGCTTGTGAAGAAAACCACTATATATCGCTTGAGAAGAAAACCATTATATATCGCTTGAGAAAAAAAAAATTCTTTCCAAATAGCTCTATCGATATTATGCTACCATAACCACCATCGAATCTTTAGGTTTTTGAAAATAGTGATGCAACCCACATCACAAACAAAATTCTCGGATTCTCGACAAGTAAGAACTCTTACTCATTCACTTAGCAGCTTGAACATTCGTGGTCGGAGTATTTATACGATCCGGCCACGAATGGATAGTTTTGGACAGTTATAAACATTTTAGCACACTGGTTGAAATTTAATATAATTACTTTGTTATTTAATTTTTTCAAAAATTTTTTTTTTTTTTTTTTTTTTTTCATTAAGGGGAATAAGGTATTAAACAAATCAATTATCATAATCTTAAATAGAAATAAGAATTTTTATAAATCCCTCTTACTTAATAGCATGGATCAATCCAGGGCTTCCTCGTTTTTCCTCTTCTTTGGCTATGTCTTGTATTTTCTGAACATTTCGGGCACATCCAACAACTTTCATTCCCTGGCGGGCCAATTCTCGGCAGAGAGCAGCTCCGATTCCCGCTGATGCCCCCGTAACCAGTGCAATGCGTCCTTGCCAGCGTTCCATTCTACCTGAAAAATAATAACAGATGCACCAATAATTCCCTTCATTGTATGTCGTATTCGAAAGCAATGACTTTAAAAACATAAAAGGTATTATTTGAATGCTTTTCCTTTAAATTCCTCATAATATATCTATATAATTTTTGATTTTAATAGATTTTCTAGAGCTATTTTTTATTGTTTCTCTTCTACGCATCTCTAGAACTTTGATTACGCATCTTTCATTTTGTTTTATTTCTTAAATAGACATACACCTATATTGGACACCTGGGAGGGGAGGGGGGAAGGAGAGAAGGGGAAAAGGAACGTATTATGTTAAAATAATTAAAAACTCTCATCCATTTACAAAATCTTAATCACTTGCATTTAAAACTACACCCTAAAGTCTTTTTCTAGGAAATTTTTATATTTTTGTAAAAATGAATGGCGTAAACGTTTTTCACATAATGTTTACGTTAACGAGTCAGTATTATATTGTATTCTTTGTGCTAATAATATTTAAATTAATGATAGGGTCATTATATATATATATATATTTATTTATTTCGGGATTATTTACTGCAATAATGTCAGTGCAATTATCTGAAGTTTAAAAAAAATAACCTACTAAATAACTTTAAATCCTGACAGTTTATGCGATGAGAAGTTGTATAATGTCATCAACTGATCCACTATTAAGTCAATCTCCAAAATTATGATTGGACGAGTTATTAATAAGATTTATAATTAAAATAGGATTATATTATTTAATTAGTTTTTTTTTTTTTTTTACAAGGGTTGCAGAACACTAGCGCACTTGACTCGCCGCTAGCATTATTTTCGAAACCGAACCAAAAATAGGTGTGTTGCCAAATGCTTGTCTATAATTTCTAACAAATCTTCAGAGAGAGCGTAGTAAGTAGACAGCGCATGAACGCCGCTGCGAAGATTTAATGCTCACTACAGTATACTAAATGTAAAAATTCTTTAAGAATTAGAGAAAGTCGCTAATAAATTTTTTATAAAATAAATAAAAATATAACATGCTGTTATGAGGCTGATAACATGTTTAAAATAAATAAAAATTTGACATGTCATTTATTAATATGCTGTTATGAAATAAGCTGCAACACGAGTTCTGTGTACTAACAAACGAAATAATATATTTTGAAGACGCATTTATTTATCACGTGATCAAGGATAGAGTGGGGGAAAGTGTTATCTACGTTCGAGAGTATACATCTGATGTATCATACACATTAAGTTGTGCTGCCATCTACCGCTTTAGTTTATAACGATTTACTTTCATTTAAATATTAAGGTGATTTCATTCCTGTTGTTTTTTAAATTTTTCCACACATAATTAATTTATGTATATCAAAATAAAAATTCATCATTAAAACAAAATTGATACTTTTTTTAGAATATGTTGAATTCTGTCTTAAAATTTAATTTCTAATATAATAAATAATAATAATATAAGTAAATTTTTTTCCAATTAAGGAAGTGCGAAAATACTAGAATCATTTGAATTTTCAGGAAGTTTAATTTCATTTTTAAACAATAAAAACTTATGAATTTAATTTTTATGAATGGCAAGAATCACATTATATTATGAATCAAGTTAAAAAAGAGTTACTAATATTTAATGGATTAAACTATAACTGGAAAAGTGGTAAGCAATTTTCACAAGAATAATGTTTAGAAAGTGAGAAATTTAAGAAATTATCAGCAAACATTGAAAATTTGATGTAAAATTAATAAACATTTTATCTAAACTGTGCGAGAATGAAATAAATATATAAAAATGAATAATTAAAATATGCAGAATATTTTTCGAACTGATTTTGAATCATTATAAAATCTTGACATGATATGAATACAACAATTGTAGAATTATTTCTCTACTTATGAAGTGTTTATTTTATTGCTGGTGAAAATACTCTCAATAGTTACAGAATGGCAATTATTTATTTTTAAAAATAATCCTAAATACATTCTATATTAATTCATTCCGTTCATTAAAAAAAATTTTTTTTTGACTTATACGAAGGAGAATAAACCAAATAGAATCATTTGAATGTCGAATGAAATAGATTGTTCTTCTTTAGCTCAACATCCTCATGATGGGCCAAGGCCGTCTGCTTACTGGCAATTTTCGAGATATGAGATGTTTTCTTTTTATGGGGTAGGATTGTCAGCCCTATGCTCTATAGTCATATTATATCGGGATCTACGGTACAAGGTGGATTCCGAACCACTACAAACACCCATGGCACCGTCGGGACTCGAACCTGAAACCTGTGGCACCGAGCGCCAGAGCGAGAATAGATTCTAATAATTGATATTTCAAGAACATATTTCTTGTATTATAAATTTTTGTAATAATTCTCCCCCAAAATTATCAGAAGATTATAAGAAAAAATCAATTTATACACAAAGCAAAATTTACACAGAGTAATTGTAATTATAAAAGAAATAATAACCAGTTTCTTTTTTATTTATTATAAAAGATATTTGTTCAAACCGTTATTTTGGAAAAACCGAATAACCAGGCTTTACTGATTTATTTACTATGAATTTATTTACTATTTATTATTTATTTACTATGAATTTATTTATTATCAATTTATTATTTATTTACTTTGAAAGTATGTACTCTGTACTTAAAGCATTTTTAAAGAAATGGCCGTGTCATATTGAAAAATTGAATAAAATTTAAATGCAAAATGAAATGTCCCAAAAATGTTTTTCAAAATAATTTATCAAATAAAAAAAAAATAATAAAATAAAAAATAAATAAATAAATAAATAAAAATAAAAAAAATAAATAAAAAATAAATAAATAAAAAAAACTATTTAAAAACCTCAGATCAAGCCCTTTTTAAATTCTAGATTATTTTATGTGCATAGTTAAATAAAAATAATAACAATCATGATGATCTCATCAAAATCAGTATTAGCTCCGCATTTTTTCATTTCATTGCTGTCTCATGTTCTTACAGACCTTAAAGATTAATTTTTGCTACATCTCTCGATTTTTAAATTGTTTTCAATTCTTTACTGTGAAAGTATATTCATGATGACAAAAATGTAGAAATCGTTCCAGTATTTCGAGAGAAATGTGCCAAAATGTGAATAGCTCTCCCACTTTGGCGGGAACTCTCAGAAAACGAGGGGGAAAAAACGCCCAGTTAAAACGAGTTTCCACCAATAATGAATTTCCTCACTCCTCAACCAATCTTAAATTTCCAATCTGGGGAAATATAGAGACACGAGCTTTTATTATTAGGTATAAAACTATGTTTATGAGTGATGGAGAGATTTCTGACTTGATCCATGAACTTGGGCAGTGAAGCATAATATGGAAAGTGTGTGAACTGAAAATGTTCAAATGCTTTGATTATTATGAATACATTGAAATTGGGTACCATAATACTGTACATTCTATTAACGTTTAATCAAAATTGCATTTTGTAATAAAAATTCATAAAATTTAGAATGTTTACAATACATGCGATTTGAAAGGTATGAAAGTTATAATTATTTGATACTTAATCTAGAAGAGGATTTTTTTTTGCATATATCATGATCGTTATTTAAGATCTCTTGTATTTTAACTGTTGTGTTTTGCTCCAAATTAGAGAAGATTAATTTCTGATGTTCTCGTTTATCTCTAACGAGATATTATTTTTTATATTAGGAATAGGTATCTAAACTATTAATACGAATATTTGTCTGTGTGTATATAATAATTCTGCATATAATATTATTTATTTTAATTGAAAAATTATAAGATTTAAAAATCTGAGTCACCTTATATTTTTATCTAACATTTTAAATAAAATACCTATTATATTAAGTTTATGAGACTTAATGTCTGGCGTTGTTTAATAAAATATAGTTATGATATTAAATGTTTGAATAAAAATGGTTATTCTGTTTACCATCTGTTGAATTTCACATTAATAAGGAATAATATAATAGAAAGATAACTCACTCTTTTAAAAAAAGTAAAGACGATATTCCAGTTGAAATGGCACTCGTATTAAACATTTCTGATTGTTCAATGTCAAACGAGCGATATCAGACAATCCTTATCGTGTCCTTCAGTTTGCAGCCTTGAGTCATTGCTCTGTTATCGCCAAGTATGAACTCTATACTATTTTTAGTTCTCTATTAATGTTTTTTACAAATGACTGGGTTGTAATATCGCTACCTAAATACATTTTAATTGCAAATATTAGAGAATTCATGTATTATAAAATATCTTTGAATTTGTTGATAAAATAGTTCGTAAAAATTATGCTGGAAATTTCCTTCTTTTTGCTCAGTTACAGTTCAATGGTAATGTACGCATCTAGTGTGCAAGAGGGTTGAGGTTGAATAATTACCTTTCTAAATTCATAGTCTTGCACTGTTTACATTTTGCCTAGATAAGTTCACCGATTAACCTTTTAACTTTAAACCTTTCTTTTGTTCTAACTTTTGTCACTAGTAAATAAATAGTTTTAATTCTATTTTTAAACTGCTCTCTTTCACCCCATGCCTATTTTCACGTACTTGTTAAAATAAAAATGTATTTTTCCCAGCATAAAGCTGGGTTTTTCAAATCTGTAACACCAAAGGACTGATGGCGCCATCTGTTGGTGATCCAATCAAACAACTGCTGGAATGTTTGTTATTTTGTATCTTAATCACTTTATTTTCCTTTTATTTCCTAAAAATCTTAAATTTTTTAATTTGATCTGTAATCCTTTTTTTTGGGCATCGTCAACGGACCCCTAATTGTACCTATAGCTTTAGCTTTTTCGATCTCTTGCTTTAATTGTTTTCCAAGCAAGAGGCGTTTTTCCTAAATTGTAATTTTCTTATCTTTTATTTTATTAATATTCTATAATTTAAGCAAATACATTTTATGCTAATTTATTAACTAAATTAAGATGTGGAGGTATTGTGGTTCTTAAAACCACCTAGGAATTCCGTAATATGGTACGCCCGTTGCCCGTTGCCCAGGAAATAATCATTTGAATGGCAGAGGCTGAATTGGGCACCTTATCGAGATGGCGGTCAACTCGGTCTTTCTGATAATGCTTGAAGGAAGTGTTGGCACAAGCTGGAGAGAGTAAATTTAATGTGTTGGATATGCTTCTTTACCATGTATCATAGGATAGAATGATAGCACCGTGCACTTAGAATGTAGAGAATACTGTCGGCGATGTCCTTAGACTGGAGGCCCTCGGACACTTGTAGGATCATTCTTCAGAAAGATGGCGATAAATTCTGTCTCCACCAAGATATGCTCTGGAAAAATGCATAAGCAGGAAGTTTTATAAAAGTTCCTAATAATTTTATTAATTAATTTTATAAAACTTCACTACTAATTTAATTCTGAAATGAACTAAAACTTTTGTTTCCATTAAAATAGCAGTATTATTCTGTGTCAACAAAACAGAAATGCATAAGCTTTGGCCTTTCATTGAATTGATAACAACTAGCTAACTATAAATCGCTATTTATAATGAACTAATGAGATGATATTTAAAAACTATACACATATGTTAGATGATATTTTAAAAACTATACACATATGAATTAATTTTCTCTCTTTTTTTTTATCATTTTATTTAAAAAAATGAAATTGCCACAAAATTTATTTACCACTTTGCTTGAAAGTACTCTCAAAATAGAACAACTTGAAATCATTGATGTATTGAACGTTGAAAATGAGAGAAAATAAATTAAATAGCGATAGTTACTCAACTTCTGTAGCTTTCTAAAAATACTCGTTATCATAAATATTTGAAAAATAATGCATTAAAAACATAAACTTTATTTTGTCGACACACACCTGAGATTAAATTTTTACTGATGATTATTAACAAATATTAATAAAAAATATGAGATTTATGGAAATTTAGATTTATTTTTAAACTTAGTTGTACAAAAATAGTATGAATTTAGTTATTACAAAAATAAAACCAAAAATTGAAACAGTATTTGATTCAGTTAATCAGTTCAGTTTGCATCCAATTAAATTTTGTATTTACTTTCACATAAAAGTTTTTGTAACAATATACATATGATAGATTTTTAACTCTTTAATGGAATATAATTTTTTTAATGCAGTTTTGTTTTAGAATAATTTTTTTTTATTAAAATAGAAAATATTTAATGTTAGGATTATGATAAATAAGTTTATTTTACCCTGTTTTATTTATATTTTATTATAGAAATTGAAGTATAAATTATTTTACCAGTTAGATTAAAATAAGATTCAGATTAAAATCAGAACTATAGTCCTTGATTTATCAGAAAAGCTTTCGAGATCACCATATGTTACATAGCCACTATCATCATCATAAAAAATGTCTTCATTTTCACCCAATTTTAAAATAATAATAAATAAAATAAAGGAATAATATACAGCTCCTCCCCAATCTTTTGGGTACTAAAGGACATCGAATGAAAAGGCCTATATCCAATTATTTATTTTTTTTATTTTTTGTGTTTTTTTGTTTGTTTATTTTTTATTTTAATTTTTAATTTAATTTTATTTATTTATTATTCTTGGTTCTCTCTTTTTGAAATCAGGACAATTTGTCCTTCCGACAAATTGTCCTGAAACTATCAAAACTACGCTGGGGACTACGGAACATAGCTACCTAAAACGGGACGTACTGTCACATTAATTTTGTTGTCCTCAATGCAAATGTATTGTCACATATAAGAAACTAGAAAGCAACATTACTAAAGTTATAAACTTGAATATTCACAGCGCAAATATCCAACATGACGATACACTAGGAATAAAAGTGACGAAAACCGCCGAAATAAAAAATAAATAAATAAAATAAAACTCGGACGAAAGTGAAAGTGAAATAATCCGTGTCAGAGAAAGTGTTCTGCAACCTTTTAAAATGTGGGTCGCCAATGTTGTGTTAGACATATTGAGAAAGTGTATGTTTCGCAATTTTTTTTACATAGTATACAAAACGAATTCTCGAAAATCTGATTAAAAATACATAGAAAAATGCAAATTAGTTCCCTTACTTGTTGTTCCACTGGTGATGTGCCCAAAGGGAAATTCCCTTTGATTCAGCTGGTTTGACGGCTGCTACCTATGTATTATTCCTATCAAATATAGTTCGTGATTTGGGAAAATGTTATACTCAGTACTGATAGTATCATTTTATAATAAATAATCAACAATAGCATTTTTTGCGATCCACATTTTTGAATTAAATATTGCTTGAACCAATCAAATGTGAGTAAATTAAAACCAAATAAAATTTTAATTTCCTTATTTCAATATAACATTTCACCCTTTCAGAAAAAAAAAATTAATCAGCTCTCCCATGGAAATTTACCTTTTGTAAATGAACAAACAGAGAAGTACAATAAAAAATTTAAAAAGAATATAAATTTTGACTTAAAACATGTCAAATAGGACATATTGAAGCTTGACATTTTAAAATCATTCATAAAAATCAACGTTAGTAACACTTCGTGAAAGATTGAGATAGTTCAAATTAACTACAATTGGCGTTGAGATCAGTCTTTTGATGATAATCTATTTAATGAATAAATATTGAGGGTTTTTACCTTAACATAATTTGTATATAATATACAAATAAATACTACGTTTGTTATATGGGCTCTGATGGCCGAATGGCTAGCGCTGTGGCGTTCGGTACCACAGGTATCGGGTTCAAATCCCGGCTTTGCCCATGGGTGTTGTAGTGGTTCGGAATCCACTTTAAACCATAGGTCCCGGTCCTAATAGGATCGTAGAGCTTGCGGGGGGCATTGTTACTCCGCATCCGTGGCTTACCAGCAAGTTACACGCGCCCCTCGTAATGCAAAGTGAGTAACATCGGTGCAGCCCTTATGGCGAAGATATAAGATCACGGTCTATTTGCCAGCTGCATATTAGAAGAAAAAAAAAACTGTGTCTCTTATATACTTTGATCGTCATCATTTGGATATTACATCTATTTCTATTAACGTAATCTCTACAACACGCATATGTTCTTCCTGATGTAGCGGCTTGATGACCAATTGGCTGGCACTTTGGCCTTTGGTGCTTCAGGTTCAAATCCTGGCTGTGGCATGGCTGTATGTTAGTGGCTCGGAATCCACGTTAAACAGTAGGTCCGGGTTTAATTAGTCTAAAATGTGCAAAAAAAAAAAAAAAAAAGACTATGGAGCGACAAACCAAATCTTCCTGATGTAAACAGACCATGGAGCGACAAACCAAATCTTCCTGATGTAAGCAGGACTCGCTGACAATTTTCTCCAACCAGTACTTGCTTGTGGGCAGACTATATCGCCAATTAATTATAACATACAATTTATGTTTACACAAAAAGAGAAACATGTACGAATAATTTTTCTAAAATTTCTTAGATCTTCTTTATGCTTTCACCACTTCCTTTTAATTTTACCAAACACTCCTCAAAGACACCTACAGGGCTATTATAATCTGTAATCATCCTACTGCCCCCTAGGAGGCATCCCATAGCTTTGGGAACCAGTGATTTAATTGAAGAATGGTAACAATTTAATTTCTTTTTTAAATTCAAATAAATAAAAAAGATAAGTAAATATTTTCACAACAATAGATCTTTATCTTAATTTACTTTACAAATTTAAAAAAATGAATAATTGTAATTAATAAAATTGTAGCATTTTCATTAAAATTAATTTATTTCCTAATATTTGTACTGCTTATTTCATTGCTGATTAAAAATATCTATACAATTTCTATCTTCACTTTCTAGAAATTATAAAAGTTGTTTTTTAAGAATTGGTGAAATATATCAAAAATTTCGTTGAAAGATATCAAAGATCACTTTGATAATTGGAGGGGGGAAAAGAAAGAAGACACGTGCTATATTCAAGTGAAACACTTCACAGTGCTGAACTATCTTCTCCTTTCCAGAAACGAATATCTTCATGTTTTGATAAATTTTAATATCAGGAGAGAGAGATAACGGAATCTCAGATATTTTTAAGCATCTGAATACCCAGTGATTCAGTAACCTTTATTGACTAATCATTTCACATAATAGGTATTTCGAAGAAATGGAACGTTGGAGCGGAAGGGTAGCCCTTGTAACAGGGGCATCGGTGGGTATCGGCGCAGGGTTGTGCAGGGTTCTGGTACAGCATGGCATGGTGGTGATAGGTTGTGCCAGGTGCGTGGAAAAAATTCGTGCAATTGCGGAAGAAGATGCAGTCAAAAATGCGGCTGGAAGACTGGTGGCTATCAAGTAAGTCAGAATATCTAATCTATATTCTAATTATATTTTTAGATCGTTCAGGATTATATTTTTAAGATGAATGTTAAAAAATTATTTTAATGTAGTGATTATTTAACTTGAAGCTTGATGGCCGAGGGGCTAGCATGTTGGCGCTTGGTGCCACAGGATTCGTCTTCGAGTCTCGGTGCTGCCAGGATGGTTGTAGAAGTTCGAAACCCACTTTAGACCGTAGGTCCCAGTCTAATAAGAATGTAGAGCGTCGAGCTGGCAACCCTTCCCCTTAAAACGAAAACATCCCATGTTTCGGAATCTGCCAGTAATAAATTTTTTAATTTATTTAATATTAGTGTTTCTCCTTTTTAAATGTATTTAATTCCATTGGTTTCTTATGGTGTGAAAATTAAGGTGGTTCTTCTTATGGTGTGAAAATTACTACCATAAGAAATTAGATAAATGAAAATAAAGGAAAATCACTTCCGTAAAACTCATTTCTTGAAAATTCATTTCCATTTGAGCTTACCTCATATTCCTATATTTAAAATCAGTCATAATGCAAGAGAACCTTAGTAAAACAAGTAATATAAAAAAAAAATTATTTTAAGTCAATTCCTACTTTTTTTTCACTCTATTGCAGAAAGTCCTTTATAAATAATATTCATTCATATTTTTAAGTTTATTTGGCGCCATCTATTGGTAGATATATGCAACTTAAATCTAAAAAAAACTAAAATTAATTAATTAAATTTAATTACTGAATTAATATTTGAAAAAACTGTATTAAACATCAACTGTCATCCACTACAAGTTAAAAAAAATGTATTTGAACTTGAGTGGACGAATAAAATGTATTCTATTAACGATTGAAAATTTGAACACGATATATATAGGGAGAGTGTGAGCTAATAGAAGAAATTGAAAAAGAAGCGATTTTAAAGAATGTTTGATTTTATTTATTACCATGATGTCTTAAAATCGTAATATGTCTTTTGATATGTGTTTTACAGATGCGACCTCACTCAAGAATCTGATATATTGTCCATGTTTGATGAGATCCGTCGTACTTTTGGCCGACTGGACGTTTGCATCAACAATGCTGGACTGAGCCACAATACTCCACTCCTCACCGGCAAACCATCGGATTGGAAAAATATGTTGGATGTAAGTGTTTTCTTTGTGAGATATATCACCTTTCCCGTGACTTCACTCTAATTGTTAGAAATATAAGTACACCAAGAAATAAAAGCACAGGCGTAAAAGATTGATTCCACCAATCACTCTCAATTATGAATATGGCATGAGTGAGTAAAGTTTTGTCTGAATGAGAAAAACAATAACAGTTAGTGGAGAGGAGAATTGCAATCGGCACGGAGGTCGTTTGTGTTTATCTAGTTTAATTCAATTGTTTCTGGCATTGATTGTTTAGTGATAGCGGATATTGAAAGCCTTAAATTTAAGAAATTTTGAAATAAAAATTGAATAATAAAATAGCATGTAACTTATAAAATTCTAGCATTGGACAAATTAAATGAATACGAGAATGTTCTTCATCACCTTAGCACTTATACTCTGAATCGAATCATTTGGAAGCCAGAGGGATCGAATCATTTTGATCGAATGTTCATCGAATCATTTAGATGATACATTCCTTCATCAAAAATTTTGAAAATTTCCAAAAACTCATCAACACATTGGCAAAATGGAAAATATTTTTTTTTGATAAAGTCAAAATTTGCTTTTTCTATTCAATTCTGTGAATATTTTTTTAATGATAATCGATTTTTAATTTTAATTTTATCAATCATTTGGAATTGATCTTCATGAATTAAACTGAACATTAAAATCTGGATCAATTATTATTGTTTTCCCTTATCTTAACAAGAATATTTATTGGTGATTGTAAAAGGTAGTGTGTTGGTGTGGCTTACCTGGTTGAAATGCTCCATGTCTTCTTCAACGAGCACGCAAATGCTGGCCAGTTACATGGAGAACGATATTCCTGTAACTTCTTCCCAGTGAACAATTTTGACTTTTGAAGAGGCATTTTTTATTATAATGTTTTTAGCAAGTTTAGCGGATTTATGTCCAAATTTAGAGAGCCCAGTTTTCTTCTGCAGAAACGACGTAAATACATTTTTTGTTTCAGTCAACAGAATGTAAAAATAAAAACCAAATTAAATTCAAGAATGCTGTGTTAAGAATATATTATTAATAATTCCATTAATGTCACTTAGAAGAATGAATCATTATTTTCAAAAACTGTTACTTTAAATATAATAGCATTTTTTAAAATTCTAATTAAAAACCAGAAATATTTGTATCAATATTGTATAATACTACAAGACTAGACCAATAATTGAAAGAAATCTTGTTGGAAACGATTTCAAAATTACATTTGGAGCACCGAAATATGATTCTTTTAACACTTTCAAACCAAACATAGTTAAAATGCAGAACAAATCCTGTTACATATATTACCTATAATACCAATTACTACATTACTACAAATTGAACAGTATTATTACTACGTTTTTATAATTACATTACATTATTTCTACATTACTTGCATAATAGGTTTTTACGTAGATGATATATTTAAGGAATCCCAACTATGATTGAAATTGTATTTTTTCCTTCTCATATGTAGGTGAATATAACGGCATTGTGTATCTGCACTCAACAATCTGTCAAACTAATGCTGGAGAAAGGAATCCACGATGGATTCATAATTCATATCAGCAGGTAAACATTTATAAATTTTGTGATGTTTAAATGCGTTGTAAATGTTTAGATACGCGATAAGCAAAGCAAAACTTCTTTAAATAAATACAAATAAAAAAAATTGAAATTAGAAGAAAATTTAAAATTTTCTGAAAATAAAAATTTTAAACATGAAAATTGTACTTCATTTATCAATTTATTATGGATTAACAAGTTGCTTCAAATTAAATATTACTAGCAGAAAAAATTTTGTTTTTAAATGCCAGACATTTGGATGTAAGGCCATTCGCCAATAAAGCTGGAGTTATGTGGCAAATTTAACCTTGCGCAGGTTGCACCACGGAATTCAAGGGCAACATCTGAGGCTTCACACCATTTTTTTAAGAACAAATGGAACGTTTTTAAAATAAACAAAGAAATTAAAAAATATATATACGTAAAACTCTTTCCTGTAGAACACTTGAATTGATTATTACGATATTTTAGTGAAATCTACAGGAAAACTTTTTAATGTGAATTAGTGAATATCAAATCCAATCATTCTCTATGTTACCCCTTCAATTAAGTCCCCATTCGTTTCCCAATAGTATTTCAAGCTAACGCAGTGAACAAATAAATACATATTCGATTTCACGAGTGCAGTGAGCTACAGTCAATCGCTGTTTTGAAAACTGAGTTATCTGTGTGGCGTTTGTGATATTATGTGTTGTGATAGAGAGTATAGAATCAAAACCGCCAGATCGTATTTTCCAAATGTAGTTTAATACAACCTAAAGTCGTCCTGGATGTCCCATTTTTTCACTCCCCGTCGTTGTAGAATTTCCCATCAGATGTCAACATCCTGAGATCTCATCAACCCTGATTTTTTGTTAAGTTACTTTATGAGAGTCTCTGCCAGCGGTAATGTCTTTTCTACCTGATCTAGCAAGTTTTAAACTAGAAAGCTTAGCACTAATAACGTGACTTTACTGATATAAATGTATCTTTTACTTCAGCATAGCGGGACACCGCATTGAAAACTTGACTGGAATGATGGGAATCAATTTCTACAGTGGTACCAAGTTCATGGTACGAGCCCTCACCGAAGGCCTCAGAAGAGAGCTCAAAGCCCTCAACAGTCACATCAGGATTTCGGTTCGTCTTATTTGTTTTCCGTCTAAATTAGTTCTCTTGTTTTATTTTGTATGCGAACATAATGCTGACTTTATTTCCAAAATACTTAGATTGGATAGATAATGAATATGTGACATTAGAATTTAAAACGTCTAAGTTGATGGGAAATGGAGTGATACTAATCAGCAACAAAAGATTGAACAGTATTTGATTTAAAGTAAACAAAAATGTGACCGTCTTAATTAAAGTACGATGAGTTAAATAATTTGAAAAATGTTGAACATTAATAGTGATATTTTAGATAGCAACACAAGTTTTAAGGAAATATGCAACATTTGTGATTTCAGTATTACTGTGACATACTTACTGAACATAATAATAGTTTTTGTGTCAAAATGACTACAATTTAATATATAACTTATAGAAAATCGAAGTCAATTTAACAGAGAGTAGTCAGTCATTATTTATTCTATCTTTTCACAAAATTGAATAAGTTAGGATATGGGAAATATATAAAAGATAATTAACACAGCCCTTGCCACCGTTAACTGATAAAAAAATCAGGTAGTATAATACAGAGAAAGGGAGAGTTTTTGGGTTTTAATTTAAAAATCTGGAGCTTTTTTAAACATTTATTTATAATTTCATACAAATATAAGGGCCAGGACAATTCTATTATTATTTTGCATAAATGTTTTGCAGGGTTATTGTCGCGAATGTGCGTCGTCACATCATAGTTCTTTTCCTTCCTGCTCACAGTTCAATCAAGTGTCTTCTTAGAGATTCATGCGTCATTCAGTTTGCCTGAAAAATACTTTATCGGACATCCGATATATATATATATGTACAAGGTGATCATAAAAAGACTATTTTGATATATGAGCCGCTAGCTATCATACCATTCACAGAAACTGAAAAAAATTTTTGTTTCAGATATTTTGAGGTACATGCTTAAGAATCATATGAATAACAACAATTAAACTCTAATAGTTACAGTTACAGTGACAAAATTTCGAAAATTTTAAATGGCAACATCTACTTTTTTCCCCCCACCCCCCTTGCCTTTCTACCTAATAGCTAGAAAGGCAAGGGCCCTTCTTCCGTCGGTGGGCTGCTTATGCACGGGGCCCTTTCAGTTCCTCCCTTGCCTTTCTAACTATTAGGTATAAAGGGCCCCGTGCATGAACAGCCCACCGACGGAAAAAGGGAGAGGACAGTGTCTTCCAAGAAGGCTTTTAGAAAGAAGACTTTTAAAAAGACTTTAGACTTTCTAATCTTCTCGTATATAAGAAATGCTACAGGTGGTTTTTCCCTTATCTAAAACGCATAATTTTCTACAATACATGCAAAACGTATAGATTCCAAAGTATGTGAACGTGATAATTTTCCTTTTTAACATCTATTTCATTTTTACTAAAAAGATAACTCATTATATTGTTGTTTCCTACTAAACTTATAATAATCTACTGTATTATTATACTGTACTAAAACAGAAATTATATATATATATAATTTCTGTTTTGGATATTGTGCTGCTTGCAGTTTTTAAATTAGGAAATAATACTTTACTTTCGTTTCTCAATAGTTTTTACATCAGTATTAAAAAATGCATAAAATCCCACAAAATATTGATAAAATTCTCTGCCAACTTGTTTCATTTAATATGTGTATTTTTGCAGAGTGTGAGTCCTGGAATGGTGACAACAGAATTCCTCGGCAACTTTCTAAAGGACGATTCCACTCGTAAAGCATCCGATTTCTACGACTCCATTGAAACTCTCCAACCTAAGGACATTGCCGACAGCGTTCTCTACATTCTGAGTGTACCTCCACATGTTGAAGTGCACGATATAATCATTCGACCCTATGGTCAAACAATGTAAAATAAAACGCTAAACATTTTGACCGAATCAACAATTCACGGTATTTTGTTTAATAACAGATTTGTAAATTTTATTGTGTTTTTCTTTCTTCTTTTTTTTTGTGTTTTTGTTTTTGTTATTTTATTGTGTTTTTGTTTCTTTAGTTATTCGGAATTGATCATCCGTAAAACTCTTTTATTTTTTCATCAATTAAAAAGATATAGTGTAAACATACTTCTTCTTAAGCATTAGTGAAAGCGTCCCCTGTGGCGTTAAGGAGAAATGGTCAGTTGGTCTACAGACTCTCGTCCGGTGATGAAGAGTATTTCATGCATCCCGCGCGTAGCCGAGTATCGGAGTTTCGGCTTAGAGGTGAAATCCTTCCACGAATCTATAATTATATGACTTTAAATATGTTAAATATTGTCTGTCGTTAATTGTACTTGTGTGGTGTTTGTGCGTGTGTAAATAAAATCGTAAGCTCTTAAACCTGTGCTTCCAGTATTTCAACCCAACAATACCCAATTACAATCTTGTTGCTCAACCTGCGCACTGCAATAGAAATAATTAAAATTTTTGAAAGACCTCAACATAAAAAGAACCTTAAAATATTTCAATACCTACAGCATTGCTTATAAAGATAAAATGCTTACAAGTTTTTTAAAATTAAAAAAAAAAAAAAAAAGTGTAATCATAAATAAAATAATCACAAAAAATTTCGTATAAGATTACTTATACTAGTATCGAATTTGTTTACTTTACATTAATCAAATGTGGCCTGTTTTACATAGGTTATAATTATGAAATATATTTTCACTCACAACTTGCCATATTTAATAAAATCTTAAGTTAAAATATCTAATTGTTTTTATCTGATATTTATTCATATAATTAACATTCATTTTAATAATTAGGATATATCGAATTTCTAATTATCTATGCTTACCTGATCCAGTGATCAGCAAATATCATTAGAGATTAGCAAATGAATTATTATAAATGCTAGCAAAAGTCTATACTAATAAATATTAAAGAAACAGTTAAGTAAAAATATTTTTATATCATTAAATGTTATAAAAGCATAGTAGAATAACCATTGAGATTGAGAGGACAAAAAAGCTGTCTCATGAAAGGAAGCGAATCATGATTCGAAAAATAAACTGTGAATTCCTTAAAAATATTTGGATTAGCAGCATAACTGTGAATTTTATTTAAAATATTTATTCTTTTTTACTGCATGTTTTGATCTTCGAGATGTAGGACAATAAAAAACAAATGTATATAGAAAAAATTTTATTTTACCATTTTATACGTAAGTTTTTTTTCTTTCTAATGCAGCTGGAAAACACTTAAACAGCTTGGTCTTGGATGCCTTAAGGTAAGCGCTGCACAGACGTTACTCACTTTGCATTATCCAGGGGGTGCGTGTAATTTGAAGATTAGCCACGGACGCGGAGTAACAACGCCCCCGCAACGCTCTACGATCCTATTAGACCGGGCCCTACGGTTTAAAGTGGATTCCGAACCACTACAAACATCCATGACACCGGGGGGACTCGAACCCGAAACCTGTGGTACCGAACGCCAGAGCGCTAGCCATTCAGCCATCAGGCCCCTTTTATACGTAAGTTATTATTAGGAAAAAATATTAAAATATTAAAGACATTCTAATAAAGGTTATCTCTCTCTATTATCAAATAAATCTTTTTTTTAATCTTATATTGGTTTAACAGTTTGTTGTTTAAAGATACATTATGTCATTATAATTAATAATTATGTCATATATTATGTCATTATTACTGATAATTATGCCATTCATTATGTCATTATTGTCCTTATTTAAAGATACATTATGCCATATATTATTTAAACACACATGCACACACAAAAGACATTTAAAAACAACAAAAATTTTTTATAGTCGTTGTTTGATTTTTTATGGCCATGACCGATAAATGTTTTGTATTGATTCGTGTGTTTTGATGAACTCATGTCTGTTCAAATGCATACCCTAAACGCTGTTTCTTTGGTTAGTCTTAATCTTCTGATGTCTGAATAACTGCCTATGCCAAACATTACTTTGCTATTGAACCTGCATGTTTACTTGTTACTAAGTCGTAAATTCCAATACACCTTCAGTCATTAATAATCCAGTCATCGTGTGGAAAATTGGAATGTGGCAAAATCAGACGAATTTAATCGCATCATTGTAATAGGGTGAAAAAAAATTTCGCCATTTTTTTACTGCAAATATAAATAGTTTTAATTTGTAATAATTAAACTTTTAAATTACATAACATCAAAAGAAAAATCACGAGAAACATTTTATTATAAACATTAAATTTTCTGTTAAAATTGCAGTGATCCGTACATGTCTGAATAGCACCTTTAATAAATAATCGACTCTTCTGATTCCTTTTTACCTTTGTCTTGATTAGCTAGTAGAACAGTATTAAATTGAAATTTTATCGAATATTAATAGCATGAAGATATGTACTTATAAAAGTTTTTCAATTAAAAATAACGTGACCTTTTTGAACCCCTCTCCAAACACCATGCAGGAAGCAATAATATCCTGTGCCTTTCTGTGCCAATAGTTCCTATTACATGGTCGTGTCAGTTGTACCTATTACACTCTTCCGTTCCCCTGCTCCATTTTTTTGGAAACCATCCTGCGATAAGTATTTCGAAAATGTATGTACTGGCAAATCGATTGTATCATTTCCTTATGTAATAAAAGCAATAAATAAACGAAGGAAAATAAATGATTTTTGAAAAGGAGATAATTTCTGATTACGAAATTAGTCGATCGAATGGTCTTCTTCATTTTTGTTATCTTCCTTTCTTAAAAGTTTTCTGATTTCTAATTTATTAAAAAAATTTCTAAATTTCCATTCGCAGAATTTTTCTTAAATGAAAGTAATTTAGGTTTAATTTATATATATGTGGTATTTATTCATCTGCTAATCCAATTAGCAGATGGCGTTCTTGAATGGTATGTGTCGACGGAGAGTTTTTCCTTTGTGTGGGTGTAAAGAACTTTGAGCTTTGACCCCAGGAGAAGTGAACAGGACCTCTGAGAGCTGTGGACGAATGTGAATAGCTACGTTATGGAAATTGCAACAAATGCCTTTGTAACCCAGTATAATAAATTATTGTAAATATAGCTGCAAATAATAGTGTGTAATTAAAAACGGCTAAAAGGGAAGAATTTCTGCATAATTTTTTTTTAAACCCTAGACACCGACCACAACCCTATGTATATACATATATATATTCTCATACCCGATAAACAATTTTTAGTAATTTCTTTATCTTTTTACAATACTAAACCCAACGGCCGTACCATGCTGAATATACCGGTTCTCGTTAGATCACCGAAGTGAAGCATCATTGGGCGTGGTCAGTACTTTCACCACCTGGAAGCGGTTTTTGGGACCTGAATGGCCGAGTGTCCAGCGCTCTGGCGCTCGGTGCCACAGGTTTCGGGTTCGAAGGCGGTGCCATGGATGTTTGTCGGTTTGGAATCCACTTTAATCCGTAGGTCCCGGTCTTCTATGACTGTAAGAGCGTCACGGAGCAAAAGGAAGCTTTCCTACGGAACTTTTTAAACCACAACAGAAGCTGCTTCCCAACCCTTCAATCATGAGTCCATATGGGCGCGTGGGCATACCAGCCAAACAATTTTTAGAAACAACAACAACAACAATACTAAACAGCAAGTTTTCTTTGTGTAAGGAAAAAGCAATTAAGCATATGAAAATTAGAAATATTAATAAAAAGAAATTGGATGGATATTAAGTTTTGTGAAATAGTTCTGATGACTTAATTAGGAATAAATAATTCAATTTTCAAATTTTAAAAAAAAAGTAGAAACATATGTAAAGATATGAAGGCAATATGCATTTAATTTAACACATCAATGACAGCATATCATACATACAATATAAACATTTACAGGTGATGAGATTATTCCACATTCATTCAGCACAAATCTTTGTGGGAACACCGCAATTTTTAGTGTTATGTTAAGTAGCTTGTTCATAAGGTCTTAGTATGACATCATGCACTTCAACGTGCGGAGGTGCACTCAGTATATGGATGACACTGTCAGCAATGTCTTCGGGTTGAAGAGCTTTCATGGCACCATATAAATCGGATGGTTTGCGGATAGGATCGTTCTTCAAATAGGTGCTCAATATTTCTGTCTGTACTATTCCGGGGCTTACACTCTGAAAAATAAAACCACATTTTAATCGAAAAAGAGAACTGAACACTAGAACAGCATGTCCCAATCGTTTTTTTTTACTCTCCACCATTTGATGAAGCTTTTCATTTATGAATATCCTCTTCAGCTTCTCAGTCAACTCATCTTTTTTGTAAAAAGTTTGTTTTTGTTAATGAAATAATGTTCTTACGTCACTTAAAAACTAATCTAACAACTTAAATTGATGACACGTACAGGATTTTATTTTTTGATTTACAATTATTTATACAAATATATTAACAATTATTTAAAAAATATTAACAATTATTTTAAATTTATTAACAATTATTTTACAATATATGGACAATTATTTTCCGATATTGAGAAATTATTTTCCAATTTATTAAGTCTAGCATCAAAATGAATAACATTTCAATCATACAATCTTATGCTGAATATTTCAAACAATTATTCAACTTAATAGGCAAATTTTCAAATGTGGAAGAGAAGAAGAATTAAGAATTTCGATACGATCTGTGAGTATGGAATTGAATATTTTAACAGATTCAAAGGCAAACAGCTTCTAAACAAACAACAGCAAACACTAATAGCTTGTACAGTTGTTTATTTGATTTTATTTAATTTAAAACAATTTTGCTTAATAATAATGCTATTATAATTATACATTGTAAAGTAGAAAGCAAATATATCACTACGTTTGGCTATGTTGAGGTGAGAGATTTATTACAATATTTTAAATCACATTTTCAGCAAATTATCCAACGAATAAACATGTATAATACTCTAAGGTAAATTTAAAATATTGTCTTTTATTGCTAAAAATACACTTACGGCTATCCTAATGTGACTTTTGAGAGCCTTGAGTTCGTTTCTGAGGCCATCTGTGAGGGCACGCACCATGAATTTGCTGGCACAATAGAAGTGGAGTCCATGCTGTCCAACTGTCCCGATCCGGTGTCCTCCGATACTGAAATAGAAATGTGCACTAAAATTAGAACAGCTATAGATAAAAGGCGAGAAGAAATAATTCTATTCAACATTGGTTTGGAAGCACTATCTTCGACCTACGCAAATGGATCTCTTCCGGTTTTGTTGCTAAATTTGGGTCTTAATTGTTACATCCTTCTTCGTTCTATTATGAAATAAACATGGCTGTTCCTCAACATCAAAGGACAGCATTTAACAACAACCGAACTTCTTTTCCGGGGATGTGTTAGAAATTATGTAATGTGAAGAAATGTGTCACGATATGAAATTAAGAACCACATTGGATTTCCGTTTTAAATGTGGTCTAATGTAAATTAATGACAAAAAGTGTAAATGGTAATCTAATTCATTGCTCTGTTATGATGTACGTAACAAACACGCAGGTTCGAAGCAACTGTAGCGTCCATTGAAAATAGGAATCAGATAGTGGTGTAGTGTAAAGCATCTTTATAGACAGTAAGGGAACAATGAATGGATTAATAATTTCAGAATTGCCAAATAGGAATGAAGACGATATAGGATGCCCTTTAAGCTCCAAGGAAGTAAAAAAAATTTAATAATCTCGGAATATCGATGATTGTTCATCTTAAAGATTACACGTTCATTTTTATTTATTTAGGTGACGAAGTAAAAGAATTGAGACCTAAATAATTATGCAATGTAAATCAAAACCTTTTACTCCTATGGAATAAGCTGTTGTTGAAGTAAAATTGCAGACTTTTTTTATTTACCTTCAAAATTATATATAATATATATAACAATAATAACAATAATGTATAATATATATAATAATACATAACATAGAATAATAAAAACAACTAAAAAAGTCAAATGATTTCTATAAAAACTTATGCCTAGAATTCGTTGGCTCCTCATACAGTTCATTCTCTGTTTGCTTTATTTGTGTACATATCTTAAATCACGCAAGTGGTGAAGATAAATAAAAATTCACCACTTAACAAATTAAAAATACTTATTGAAAATTAGTATAAGAGCTTATGCCAAATAATTTTAATTCACGTTATTTAAAATTCTATAGGTTAATTTGGAATTTCATTTTGGTTATATCTGGAATTTCAATTTTATTTAAACATTAAATATGGTGACATTGAAAATTCTCATTTGAGAAGTAATTATGACGACAAATTTTTTTAATCTCCGGTAGTGCTAATAGCTAACCAGTAGAGCAATACAATTTGGATCTTTACACTGCACCACTGCACAGTTTTCCAATAAAATCTGTTACTTTCGAGTCCAAAACATCAATTGAGCTGAACTTCAGGCCAATTAATACGGCGGCTGGAATAGATTCTTTAACATGGGATTTGCATAGCGTCACCCATTTTCTACAGGCAGAAGGGAATAGCGCTACAGAAATTTAAACGAGAATGAGCTGCGTTCATGGATGGAATTGTTTTGATCCATAACAATTTACGACTGCATACTACTCTGTTAATCAAACAGCTTCTTACTATTCTTTAATTGGAAATGTTTGATTACCAAACGTACAGCCCACGTCTGACAATGAATGATTTTCATCTGAGAACTGGGTAAAAGTATGTCGATAACGAAGAGCTTCAAGACGCCATGGTGAATCTGTCTCAATATCATAGAAGAAGGTACTGAAAAAATCGTTCACCGGTATGACAAATGTCTCAATGCTCGCGGTGACTGTGTATTAGCAATGATTATACTTGACTTGGTAACAAAACCATTTTGTTATTCATGTTTGTCTGTATTTATAATTTCTCATCGGAGGTTGAAAACAAATAGCTCTCGTAATTCTAGCAATTTATAGCATTGATTTATTAGAATTTTTTTTAACAAATACGAAATAACAGCATAGTTAAAAATTCATTCTTTTTTAATGCATAACTTGTTCTGACAAACACAGAAGAAGATAGAAGAAAATATAAAGATCTATTTTTGATCATTTTGGGAAAAATTACCACTACAGCATACTACTTTACACTGCGCACACAAATGATCACAACTCAAATATTACTGACCTACTAATATGGATAATTTGTCCGTCGTCAATTCCTTTCTCTTGCATTAACTTGACAGCCAACTGAGTGCAAATACATAATGCCATTACATTTACCTAAAATAATAATAATAATAATATATATTTTTGGATATAGTTTTATGAAGCATAAAATTAAAAATTGTCGTTGTAGTAATAGAACATATAATAAAAAAAGTTCTTATTAGGACTTGGATTTTTTTCTTCAACGTTATCTTAACCTTATTAACAGACTATTATTAATGCTTTTCAACAAAATTTAAAAGAAAGGATTCACTTTTAACTTATGATTATTTTATATGTCACGCAACACCTTTGAATGGATAATTTTTTTTCACGAACAATTTTGTTTCAGAGGAAATTTTTTAAAACTGAAATCGAAAATATGCATTATTAGGACTATGATTCAATAAGTTTTATCCCGCTTTATTTATTTTTCATCATAAAAAATTCAAATATTAATTTAGACTGTGGACTGAAATCAGATTTAGATTATAATCATAACTATAATTTTCTAATTATCATTATCATAAGATCACTAGACGTTAAATTACTGTTATTAACAAAAAAATGTCTTCACTTAAAATAAAACAATAACGGAAATTAAATGTAAGCTGTAATAAGCAATAAATAACACAGCTCCTCGACTAAACTTTGGATATTGAAGGACATGTCTACTCAACATGGACAAATCAAATGTCTTAAAAACAACTTAAACTCTTGATAGAATGATTGTCGTGAGAATTACGATATCTTGAATAGACTATAGTTTCTTCCACTTCTCCACTGGCGCAAAAGCCCCATGGGGAGGGGGTGAAGGCCGCCTGCCTACTAGCAGATTTCGAGGCAGAAGATGTTTACTCTTTACGGGGAAGGGGGTTGTCAGCTTTATGCTCTACACCAGGAGTCTCCAAACTTTACAGCCTTAGGGCCAAATTGTTTACTCCAGTAAGTACCAAGGGCCAAAACCATTTTAATTTTTCTGCTATTATCTATAATTTCCAGTTAGTTGTTATGCTTAAGTTAAATTTTCTGCGTATTATGCTTGTCATTAAGCTTTACCTAGCAAGTCAATAAAACCGAGCTATTATTATTTTGTATTTTTTTTATCCAACTTATTACAGCAACAATAAGCTATTCGCTGTCGCGGGCCGGATTGATGGCACTGACGGGCCGGATTCGGCCCGCGGGCCGTAGTTTGGAGACCCCTGCTCTACACAGTCATGTTAGACTGGGACCTATGGATTTAAAGTGGATCCCGAATCATTACTAACATCTAAGGCACAGCCGCGATTCGAATCAAAGGCCTCTGGCACCGAGGGTTAATCACTTGCCCATCAGGCTACATACTCTAGTTTACTATCGAATGATATAAGGTAGTACAAAATGTTCCTTTTAGTCTAGAATTTAAAATTAACTTTTGCGCGAGTTAGCTCGTGATATTTCATAACGATACAAACACAAGATACTAGTATACTCGGGATTTAAAGAACTTACATCCAAAGTGTTTCTCCATTCTGAAGGTTTACCGGTCAGGAGAGGTGAATTGTGAGACAACCCTGCATTGTTGATGCAAACATCCAAACGATCAAAAGTTTGACGGATCTCGTCAAACATTGACAGAATTTCTGATTCTTGAGTCAGATCGCATCTGAAAAAAAATTATTTTTTTAAATCTAAATAATTATGATCGGCTTTTTTTTTTACCAAATTATCTTTATAAAGAAACGATTTTAAAATAAGTAATTACAGCTGTTTTAGGCTAGCAGTTCCTTTAAAGTTAATCTAGTATACTTCTTCATTGGTGCACCAGCCCGATATTTGACCAAGGCCATCAGCTTACTGACAGATTTCGAGACTGGAGATGTTTTCTTTTTACCAGGTAGGGTTGTTAACCCTACGCTAAACGCTCTACAGTCACGTTAGACCGTTAACTTCGGTTTAAAGTGGATTCCGAATCATTACAAACATTCATGGCACTGCCGAGACTCCAGCCCAAAACCTGTGGCACCAAATGCTAAAACGCTAGTCATTGGCCATCAAGCCCCTAATCGTACACTAGTTGTTAATATTTATTAAATTTTATTTTTAATAATATACAAAATCTCTCAAAAATGCTGGCAATAGTTTGAATATTTGATAAAAACAACAACATTTATTTGAAAGAACATAACACAGCAATGATAAAGTAACTGAAATCGTTTTATACAAAATCACCGTTCATTTCTATATTTATTTCCATTTCACTGGAAAAATAATTTAGCAGATGAGATAGTTTTTTTTTTTAATAATGTTATCCGAAATTCTGTTAGATCTCTGTAATGTTGTTAAATGATTCAAATATAAACATTGAAAAATTAACTTTCCAAAAAATAAGAACTGCGGGGAAAATTGTTTTGAAGCATTTTTCCTAAACAATTGTATAAAATGTTAATAAGATAAATTTGAAGTTAGAAATTGATTTCAAGATAACTTGATTTTTTGCTTATTAATGTGTAGCAATTTTAGCGATGCTTTCCTGTGTAAAAACTACTTTTAGTTGTTAAAGTAATTGTGAGAACGCTAAGTTGTTTTTAAATTGCATTATCATTAAAAATATTAATAAGACAAGAAACATGCATACATATATTACTCATTTAAAAATATGCACATAGAAACAAACATATACAAACAAACGTACAAAGGGAAAAAAAACTTAATCAATTATAGACATTTTCTTATATCTGATTGCCTCTTTTGAGGACTAAAACACACTCTTAAGATAACTTGATGTTTTGCTTAATTGTAGCAATTTTGGCGATGCTTTCTTTGCCACTTTGCTTTCGATGCTATTATTAGTTGTTAAAGTAATCATGAGATTCATGAGAATCCTAAGTTGTTTCTAAATTGCATTATTATTAAAAATATTAATGACAAAAACAGTACATACATATGCTACACATAACAAAATATGCACATAAAAACAAACATAAAAAAAAAACCTATTCTATTATAGAGACTAAGATGCTTTCTTAGACCTGTCTGAGGACTAAAACGCATTCTTCTTCCAATACACTTCTTAAGATAACTCGATCTTTTGCTTAAAGTGTAATAATTTTGGCAATGCTTTCCTGTGTAAATACTACTTTTAGTTGCTCAGGTATCATAAGATTCAAGAGAACCTTAAGTGATTTGTTTTTAAATTGCATTATATATTAAAAATATTAATAAGACAAAAAACATACATATATATGCTACATATAACAAAATATGCACATAAAAACAAACATATACAAACAAACAAAATTATTCAATTATAGGCATTAAGATACTTTCTTAGACCTGATTACTTCTTCTGATGACTAAAACACATTTTTCTTCCAATACGCTTCTTAAAATAACGTGCTGTTTTGCTTAATGTGCAATAATTTTGGCAATGCTTTCCTCTAAAAACTACTTTTAGTTGTTAAAGTAATCATAAGATTCATGAGAACCCTAAGTTGTTTTTAAATTGCATTATCATTAAAAATATTAACAAGACAAAACACGTACGTACATATATTACACACAACAAAATATGCACATAAAAACAAACTTATACAAAAAAAAAAAAAAAAAAACACTCATTTATAAACATTAAGATGCCATCTTGGAACTGATTGCCTCCTCTGAGGACTAAAACACATTTTTCTTTCAATACTCTTCTTAAAATAACTTGATGTTTTGATTAATGTGTAGTAATTTTGCCAATGCTTTCCTATGTAAATACTACTTTTAGTTGTTAAAGTAATTATAAGATTCATGAAAACCCTGAGTCATTTGTTTTTAAATTGAATTATCATTAAAAATATTAATAAGACAAAAAACATACATACATAACACATAACGCTACATATAATAAAATATGCACATAAAATCAAATATATATAGTATAAATAAATGTATGTATTATGTTATTAATAAATTTATGTAGTATAAATAAATAAAAAAATGAAATTACAAAAATTTATATAAGTTTTTACACATGAAAAGTGATTAATATAGGTTAAATTTGTATTTCACACAACATAATATAATAATAACAACAAAGAACTGAGTAGCAAACTATTAAATTTATTGCAATATTTAATACAATATTCATACAATTTAATCCAATATTTAATTCATTATCCATACAATGTACTCCAATATTTAATTCATTATTCATACAATTTAATACAATGTTTAATTCATGAATCATACAATTTAATCCAATATTCCATATATTAACATACGGTTTAATCCAAAATTTAATTCATTATTCATACAATTTAATCCAAAATTTAATTCATTATTCATACAATTTACTCCAACATTTAATTCATTATTCATACAATTTACTCCAACATTTAATTCATTATTCATACAATTTAATCCAAAATTTAATTCATTATTCATACAATTTACTCCAACATTTAATTCATTATTCATACAATTTACTCCAACATTTAATTCATTATTCATACAATTTACTCCAACATTTAATTCATTATTCATACAATTTACTCCAACATTTAATTCATTATTCATACAATTTAATCCAATATTTAATTCATTATTCATACAATTTAATCCAATATTTAATTCATTATTCATACAATTTAATACAATATTTAATTCATTATTCATACAATTTAATACAATATTTAATTCATTATTCATACAATTTTATACATTATATGAAAGTTTTCATATTTCTGTAATTCTCTTATGTGGGCTGGTCATAAGGTCGAACAATGATGTCGTGCACCTCAACGTGCTGAGGTGCACTCAGGATGTAGAGGACGCTGTCGGCGATGTCTTTGGCTTGGAGAGCCTGCATGGAATTGAACATGTCTGGCGCTTTTTTAGAGGGGTTTTCTTTCTCATATCGGTCGAAGAATTCCGTTTCCACAATTCCTGGGCTAACACTCTGAAAAAAAAAAAGTATTGTTTTGGTGAGAGTTATTTAATGGAAATCTCAGTGGTCGTTCATTTATCTAGTGTTATGCAATTCTTTTTGTTGTCCATTGCGGGTATTATGTTTACTCTTCTGCATGGGCTAAATAAGCTAGTTGTCCACTTTAAATGAAAGCAGTAATTTAGTAGCATGGTAATTTAGATGCGACCTCAAAGGCAGAATCTAGAAAAGGATTCGCTTCTTCCGCTTACTTTTTCCAATATCAGTAAAGGGAATTTTATCTTACAGATTTAATTGCTCAGAACTTATGTTAGAACAAAAGCAAATGAAAGAAGTCAGGTCTCGATGCAGGTTAAGTGATAGTATCGCTTGCATCAGAAAATTCTGATCTACTTTCCCATCTATCATATAAAATTAAAGAAACTCTGTGATGCTTTGTGGTTCAATGAAGAATGAGAAAATATCTGTAAGCAAATAGTTGTATTTATAGATGGTATGCTATATGCTATTGTCTATAAGCTCTTTAATATTAAAGATTTTTCTGTTTATATTAATGAAAGTGGGACCTCTGTTTTAGTTGTTGCTCGAGGATGCTTCTTGGGATTTGAATCGAACTCTGTCAGATCAGACTACCTGATCACTTCAGGAGATACCTAAATAAACTCAGTTGTTAAAATAAAAAGTAGTCACTTTATACATTTCTAACAATGAAAAACATCATATGGGTGTCTATGATCGCAAACCACATATAATCGGTGAAACTCTCAACAATATTTATGCAGGACGAGACGTTAAACGAAACTGATAAAATGTAGAATAGAAAATAAAAGACATTAATTCAAAGGCATGATTACAACACAACAAGTGGTGTACAAAATAAAGTACAATAATTTCAAAACAACTACAGCAGGTACAATAGTAAGTATAAAAAACATTTTCTTGACAGTATGATTTCCTCAAAACCTGTGGTGCAGAGTTTAGTGTTAGAAGTTGCTGCCATGAAATATTCCACTGTCTCCACAGACGTCTCATTATAGAGTAATTTAAGGTGAAAACATATGAGTCAAGGCCAAAGAAGAAGTCGAAGAGATCGGGATCAAT
The DNA here is from genome assembly GCA_021605075.1 of Caerostris darwini. NCBI lineage: Eukaryota > Metazoa > Arthropoda > Arachnida > Araneae > Araneidae > Caerostris > Caerostris darwini. The sequence continues at coordinate 115,895 of BPLQ01005580.1, read as the reverse complement.
GTGCTTGGAGACCAAGTAACAGATTCCTACGATTTTTACAGAGTAAACGTGGTTTGCGGTATCAAAGTTCTACGGAAATTTCTATTCCTCTTCCTGCCTATTAACCCCTTCTGAATCAATTGCTTTTCAAAAAAGACATCTAGTATAAAGGCATTCAATTAATTTCCTATGATTTCAATTTTATAAAAAAAATATTGAATGGTGATTTTCAATATTGAAAATCTACTTTAAAACGTTAAAAAAGCACTCACTGCAATTCTGATTTTGCTATTAAGGGCTTTTAGCTCTCTCCGGAGACCTTCAGTAAGAGCTCGGACCATAAATTTGGTACCGCAATAGAAGTGGATTCCAAACATCCCCATACCCCCGAGACGATGTCCTCCGATGCTGAAATAAAAAGTTATTATTAAAAAAACAATTATAAAAATTACTTTACACACTTAAACTGTATCTAGGCATTCTTTATCAATAGTCCTGAATACCAATGGTGAAAAATATTCAGTTCTCTGGCCATAATCAGATTCTGCAGCATTCAGTTCTGGTCCAAGACATTAATTAACAATATTCTAAATACAGTTCATTGATGCCCAAAAGGTGGAATTACTAAATTTGAAGAATGTATATTTTCTTTGATTAAAATTTGTTATTGAAAAGGTACCATCTAATGTGCAAACAGAATTAATTAATTTGCAATACTTCGAAAGAAAATTCGACGAAGCAAACATTTTCAAATTATATTCAAAATATTTTGATTCTTAAAAGTCATCCTAACATAAATAATTATGTTTCTAGTATTTCATGTATTTTGTGAAGTGCATATTACTGAAAACAGTTGTTTTAATCAATTTCAAAATTATTTAAGATTTATAAAAGAACTTATTAAATTATTTTTCAAAATCACAGTTTTGAGGATATAAATACAGGTGGAAAAAATTGTCAACTATTGGGATTTTCAAAATTATATGTTTTTTGTTATTACTTTGATGCTATTTTAATCTTCATTTATATGTCAAGTTTTATATAAATTTAAGTTTAAATAAATCCTACTTTTATAATTTTTTAAAGAAAAATTGGCACTTTAAATATAGAGTTTGACGTTTCTACCATATTATAATTAAATTTCAACATTTAATTTCATATTGCAATAAAGATTAATATAACATGTTAGCTCTAAATTAAAAAACATTTACCTGCTTAAGTGAATGATTTGTCCATCATCAATTCCTTTTTCTTGCATCAACTTAACAGCCTCTTGGGTGCAGATGCACAGTCCCATAATATTTACCTACATAAATAAATAAATGAATTGTAAAGATAAATGAAAAAGAGTTTTTTATTTCCTTAATGTTTTTCTGTCAACAACACAATGTTGCCCTGACTTATTTCTTTAAAGATTCAATTTTATCTTTATAAATATTTCTGAGACATTTCATATTTTTAATGTTTTCTAATGAGACTAAATTTGATTTCAATTTATTATAATAAATATCATAATTCTTTTTTTATGCATAAGCCAGTCATAAAATACTTTTCCCTATGACCATTTTGGTCTTTACATATGAATTTTCACCTGCTGTTAGTTTGCAAAATCAAGCCAAAAATGGGAAATTTGCTCATCGCCAGAAATCACGTTACAAATTTATTTATTGTCATTATAATTAGAAAAAATCTTAGTCTAACTGAAAAATATTTGCATTTTTTTTCTTTTTTGCAAATTGCTATCTTAAATGTTGTCGATTTTATTATTATTATTCGCAATTAGTATTCACTATTAACTTGTTCATATTTCTTGATTCATTTCATTTTGAGCAAGAACATTAACTTGGCGCGATATGTTATTCCTGAATTAAAGAAGATCTCACCAATAAGGGAGCGTTAATATTCTTATTTATGTATTTTTTCAATAATTTTTGTACAATTGAATTCATTGTAACTTCCAATAATGTATTTTAATTCACTAAATATTTTTTAGTTTTTTCCGAAGAATAAAAGGAAAATTAAGTGAAAAATAGCAATCATGGGATCCAAAATTCTAATTATTCCAGCTCAAAAATGCTAAATAATCTTGAATTTATTATGATGGTATTTATGAATTTATAATTAAAAAATTTCACATAATCATTTTTTTTTTAAACTTTGAAAATAAAAATCCTCATTTTAGTGAAATTAACCATACTTCTTTTAAAATTGCTTTAAGAGAACCAGGTAAACGAAATTCGAACAAAAACTCGAATTTGATATTTTTTACACCATTAAATAGTTTGATCTTTTAGCATTCCAACGATGTACCACACTTGTTTATTAAAAAAACAGAAGGTTTGAATTTTTCATTCTTTCTTAAAGCTCTTTACAGATTATGGGCCATTTAAAGGCTAGTGAATGTAAACAAACCATTTATTACCTCTGTTAAACTTTTCCTATCAATAATTCAAACTTCTTTGATTAAGCATTAATGATTATTTGAACTAATTTGATTATATATTAATAATAATTTATTTGATTCATAATATAAGATGCCCTGAAAAAAACTGATGATTTTTAGCGAGAATTTGAAGAAAAGAAGTTAATTAAAAAAAAGTTCATTCATAAAATTAATGTGATAAAGCGTAAATTTTAATATAATTAAAAAATTAATAAATGTATTAAATAATTAATTATTTTAATATTTATAAATTATAAAAGTTTCAATAATTGTTATATTTTTTATTAAATTATTAATACATTAAATTCATGCCCTGTCACAGAAGTTTGATACAAGAATACATATTTTTTAAAAATTCTTTTTTGAAAACAATCAGTCTTTTTCAGGATATATTGTAATTTTAATTAATTTATTTAAGTATTTATGTTAATTTGAACTGATTTGATTAATTATTAATAATAGTTCAGTAAGACTTACATCCAACATATTCTTCCATTCCGAAGTATTGCCGGTAAGTAATGGCGAGTCATGGCTAAGTCCGGCATTGTTGATGCATACATCCAGGCGGCCGAATTTCTGGCGGATCTCACTGAACAAGGACAGGATCTCGGTTTCTTGACTGATATCGCACCTGAAAACAACGTGGGTTTTTTTTTTTTTTTTTTTTTTTTTTTTTTTTTTTTGCAAGTTGCATAAAGTGTTTTAGGTTTTTTAGATTTAAAATGCAACAGTATTTATGAGAGTATTCAACAAAATGATGTTGTCTTTGTCTATCCTTTATAAAATATTATTTCTTTGCAAACAATAGAATTTTATTATTTTCCCGTACGACGCCTGTGTGATAGATTTGACATTTTCACAACTGTAATTTTCTGCATGTTTTTAGATTTCATATTCCATTTATGTATACCACAAACAGTCCATCGACTGATGATAAAAGGAAGGCACTGCCTAGCTGGAAGACATTTTGACATTCGTATTTTCGTTTCATAAATAAGAAAACTCGTATATAATACTGTTTTTGGAATGACGATTTTGTGATCGATTTGTGTTTCATAATTCTTTTTACAATGGTGAGCTTCGTGCTCTACTTAATTATGTCGTGAACAGATCACCTATGGATATTAAAGAAAGGTTATCACACTGCCCACCTGAAGGACACTCAGGTATTCGCATTTGCTTATCGTATATGAAAAAATTCATATGATGCTGTTTCTCGGAAGACGACTATGCAACGGATTCTAGTTCCACCAATATTTTTTTCTACGTCAGTGAGCTTTATGTTCCTTTTATCTATGTGATAAACAACCCACAGATTGAGGACGAAAGTAGAACATTGTCTTTCGGCAGGACTTTCATAAATATCCTACCTTTGTATCATACGATCAAAACATTATAACGCCGCTTTTCATATGACTCATATGCAATAGATGTTAATTTTCACAAATATCCTTTTTTGGATATCGGTGAGCCTCATTTTCCTTTATGGAGAGCCTTATTTTTCAATGAACATATCATTAATGATTGAAGGAAGTACATTGCTTTCTGTAAGGATTTTCAAGATACACTGCATTATATTTTATGCCATATGAGAGGAAACCCGGCAAATTTCTTTGTCTATGTCAGACACATTATATACACAAGTGATTTCTGCATTGGATTCTGATCAGATCACTCTTGCCCGCTGGTACCCTTACCCATACCCATACCCATTTGCTATCTATACCAGAAATAAATGAAAAACGAGTAAGCGTTTTAAGATATACAACTCCATTATTTGATTGTGATTGATAGGAGAAATATAAAAAAAGATTATTTATTCACTTTATAATTATTATATATATTACTGAAAAAAGCTATAATGAATAAATAAAAAAATAATGATATGTATTGAAACCAGATTGAATAAATAACTGCTTTAATTTTCGTAGTTACCAAGCGAAGAAGTTGATTAGTAATTTTCATTAACGATTTCCGCTTTTCAATTTATTAAAATTCATGACTGAGAAATTTTTTTATGATAACACATGGAGATTTGTGTATATTCATACATTATATTACAAAGAATAATAATTTTTTTAATCGATACAATGAATCGAAAAGTTTAATAAATTGGACTAATGATACAGTAGTTGTAAAGACGAAAGAAGGTTTAAAAAGTTAAATAGGACATATAGTCAGTAAGTTAATAGCAAACTAATATTTTTTGAGCCTCTTGAACAAGAGTTCTATTTCTCTATGTAAAAAGTTGAAAATTTGTTTCTCCGCTTGCATTTTTATAAATTAAAACTGTAACATTTCGAGTCGCGAAATTTTCCTAAATTTAAAGTTATTTACGGTTGCGTAGTCAAAAATTAAAAATATTGTCATTGATTATTTCTCAATTAAATAAAAACCACATTTTTTGTAAAATACTCAATAAAAAAAAAAAAAGTGTCAAATTCAAATCTTTATTCCTGTGCATTTTTTTTTAGTAAAATTTATCAAGACTAATTTTTTTTTATCTCTTTCTCGGCAATTGCTAAATCATATCTTTTAAGTGGGAAATAAATTTCAGTTACACGTGTGAGCAGTTAACAGCTCGGAATGATATTTAAAAAATTAAATGATGCTGGAAAATTTATTAACAATCCAAATTCATATGTTCGTTCGTATGTTTTTTACATTACATTACGACCAAAAAGTAACGTAAAATTTCAGTCACGGTTTAATTTACTAGCATCATTATCATCGTCATAATTTTACATATGTATATAAATCCTAAATAATATTTAATATTTTCGTATTTTTTTTTATCTGCTAATGTAGTTCTTATGTAGTCAACTTTTTGATATTTGTATTTATCTAATAATTTTTAATTTCATTACTCCAACTTATGCGCACTTCGAACCTTGTACAATTTATTCCACTTTTTTAATTTTTGAGGTCTGTATGTAAAGTACTCAGGGAATTATTGGGAATGCTAATGTTTTTTTTTTGTCCTAGTGTAGCTGGCAAACACTTAGGCAGCTGTCTTGGATGCCTTAAGACAAGCGCTGCACAGACGTTACTCACTTTGCATTACCCAGGGGACGCGTTCCACGGACAATTCACGGACGCGGAGTAACAAAGCCCCCGCAACGCTCTACGATCCTATTAGACCGGGACCTACGGTTTAAAGTGGATTCTGAAGCACTACAAACATCTATGGTATCCCCGGGACTAGAACCCGAAACCTGTGGTACCGAGCGCCAGGGAATGCTAATGGTTTTATCATACAACCTGCATGTAGCGAATATTGGTGCATTTTGTCTTGTTTCTATCTCATACCTTGTCAATTCTTCTTTAGTTTTTGTGTTGATGTATTGTGTTCTTTATATATGTATACATATATGATGATACTATATATACGTATATAAAGAACACACACACACGTTTATATCTGTGTGTGTGTTTGCTTGCATTGCGTTAAGTGATATTATGCACGCCACTTTATAATCATTATTGTAAGATTTTTCTATAAGAAATATTGTTTGAAATCTTTTTAAATTGATTTTGCTTCATTGAAAAACATTTTTAACATTTCATTTGCAAACAATCGATAACAACAAATTGCTTTTTTTAACATAAACAAACTGTTCTTTTTACAATTCATAAGATTTTGTTAAATTCAATGAAATATTTTTTATTTATAATAATAAATGAATATTAATTTTTATACACTTTGTTTACTGACATGTTTGCCGGCAACCAAATCATATTGCATATCATTTTCAAGAAAATAATTTGAATTTTTGAAGTTTTGTTTCACACACACACTTCTTTAGATACACTCAAACATGCTAATGTTGTTTTTGAATGCCCAGAACTTTGGCCTTAGGTCATTCACCCTAGAACGCAAATGTATAGCAAATTCAGGGTTAACCAAGAAACACTGAATCTGTTAAAACCCAGCTAACATTCAAGAACTCATACGCCTTATGTGAGAAGGTGGTATGAATATATTATATAATTAGTTTATAATTCTTTTTTTTTTTTTTTTCATTTTGAAAGTGAAAACAAGACATTTCTTTAAATACAATTTATGAATATTTTTTACTTTTTTTCTTTTGACGTTATATCATAGTGATAAAAAATAAAATATTGTATATAAAAAATCCATTGATGAAAAATAAGAAATTGTTTTCTTTTATTAATCAAAAGTGAAAATTATATATTTCATCGAAAATTTTACAGTGTAGATTGTAAATTCTCATAGAGTTAAAAACAGAGATAATCGAATTATTAAAAAAACCCATTGATATATACAATTGAGTTTGTAAAGATAAAGGGATATCAAGATAAAAAAACATCTTATGGTTTCATTAATACATTATAATTTGTAAGAAATTAGTAAACACATTAGTAAATATTAAATAATAATTATTTAAGCAAAATACATTTTAGCAAGTATAATATCAAATATTGACATTTAATGCTGAATTAAGACAACTAAACGATATCTTAAAAATTTACCTTATTTTTGTTCACCTTTTTCTGTAAAAAGATTTTTTACATATTATTAATATTAGTTTGTTATAAGTCTTTAACTTTTCTAAAATCTATACATACAAAAATTGAGAAGTTAAATAATCAATAGTTTAAAATATTTTTTTTAACTGTATCTCAAAAATATGATCTTGAACGATCTAAAAATATAATTACAATATTAATTTTTTCCAACTTACTTGATAGCCACTAGTTTTCCAGGAGCTGCCTTGACTGCATCTTCTTCCGCAATTGCACGAATTTTTTCCACACTTCTGGCGCAACCTATCACCACCATGCCATGCTGCACCAGAGCCCTACACAGCCCTGCGCCGATGCCAGCAGACGCCCCGGTCACAAGAGCTACCCTTCCGTTCCAGCGTTCCATTTCGAATGTTCTTTACCGAAAGAAATCTGTGAATGAAGAAGATTGCAGAGTCACCGAGAGATTTATTTAAAATGCAGGTCAAATATATGAAGCAGAAGATAAAAAAAAAAAAATTATCAACACTCAAAAAAGAATAACAGCAAACCTTCCCACTTAATAAATTGTTTCTTGCTAACATGTAATCTCGCTTCATCTGCGGCATAAGGTTTTTTCCCCTTTTTAAATACATCTAGAGCACTATTATTGGCGCCGTATCGCAACAAAATGCTATCACTCATTCTTTCGTCTAAGCCACTTTAACATGTCAGTTAATTGAATGTGATATTCACATTGCTTATAAGAAGGCAATAGCTTATGGCATTATTCGTTTACTTTAATTTCTCATATGTTTCAGTGAACTAAACATACTGAAGTGTTTTAAATTGAAATTACTATAACTTGAAAGAACTCTTGAAGTTTGTTGGGGAAGAAGTATTACTACGTATTCCATCAATAATAAAAACAAAGAAATCATTATATGGCAGCACTTATAATATTTCTCGCGATAAAATATTAATTCATAAATATTGTAATAATAGATTTTAAAGATCTGTATTCTAAAAAAGTGAAACTTAAATATTTTTTAAGATGCTATGACATATATTGTGTAAGAATTGGCTACAGTTGTGAAAAATTTAAAGAACCGGTATGGCTAGAATATGTTTAGTATTTTCATTCATGGACTATATATGTGGAAATGATTGATGTCCCCTTTTTTTTATTGATTTTTATTTACATTTTTTACTTTTGCTTACTTTCATTTTTTTTTGTAATTTACATTATTTTATTTTTGCTTACTTTTATTTATTTTTGTGATTTACATTTTTTTTACTTTTGCTTACTTTTATTTATTTTTGTAACTTACATTTTTTATTTTTACTTACTTTTTTATTTTTGTAATTACTTCTTTTGTAATAATTGCAATATGCTTTTTTTCCTACTTTAAATTTATCAATATAAAATAAATAAATCGAAATGAAATAAAAACAAAATAATTTCTTTCTAATAAAATTATAAATGAATAAGTTAAGATGCTAAATCTAGATATTTTTTTTTATTATCTGAAGTGAAAAATCTTTAGTTTTATTTATAAGGGAATGATATGCTTATTTACATGTGATATGGAGATATAAAATTTCAGAATAAATAAATTTAAGTTTCAACTCACTAGAAGTTTGTTTAAAAGGGTTTATTTACAAAATTAAATAAATAATAATAATAGTTCAAAATAATGATGTTGTCGATAAAAAAAATGATGTAAAGGAAATTTCATGAAATAGATATTGTGGAGTTAGATTTTTTTCAAGATTATATAAAAATATGAAGGTTAAAAAATTAAGAATTAATGCCATTTTTCTTCTTTCAAGTAGTGGTAGGCAACCTGGCCCCTACCGCTCACTAGTGGGAGTTTCAGCTTTCATGCTGGGCAGTTGGGATTTTGTCAGTTACTGAAGCACTTTCCTTTTTCTAAATTTAATTAATTTCTTTTTAAATGTTAAAATAGAAGAATTTTCAAGTATTATTTAAAAATGTCTGTCATACATAAATACATGGAAAATGATATTCAGTTTATTGATACCTTTCTTTACTTCATATCTTACGAAATTTTTTTAGTGCTGTTAATGATAATGATATTGTAACCAAAGAAACAAGTAATATAAAAAAAAAAAAAATTAAGTCAATTCCTACTTTTTTTTCACTATATTGCAGAAAGTCCTTTATAAATAATTTTCATTCATTTTTTAAATTTATCTGGCGCCATCTATTGGTAGATATATGCAACTTAAATCTAAAAAAAAACTAAAATTAGTTAATTAAATTTAATTAATGAATTAATATTCGAAAAAACTGTATTTACATCAAGTGTCATCCACTGCAAGTTCAAAAAAAATGTATTTGAATTTGAGTGGATGAATAAAAGTATTTTATGAACGATTGAAAATTTGAACAAGATATATATGGAGAGTGTGAGCTAATAGAAGGAATTGAAAAAACTGCCTGACTATTTACAAAAGGGGTGACATTTGGTTGTTCCTCACAAAGTTGACCAAATATGTAGTATTTAGATTTACTGTATCAGCATCAAGCATCTCATTAATAATTTAATTAATGTAACATCAGATTCCATGCTTGTATGCATGCAAAGTATAAATAAAAGCTAAATATTTAACTACGTGTAAGTTGTTTTATAAATATTTATTCTGCCAAACTTAGCGAAAATCCGACATAAAATATTTTGTAATAAAATGTATTATATGCTTTAACTTGCTGTAACTTTGCTTTATAAGTTTTCTAAAGTAAAATTTCCTTCTTACTTTACTTACTATAAAACTTATTTTCCTACTATATAATTTTTTAAAAATTTTACTACTAACAGAGATACAAAAGTGGGCGGTAGATATAAAAAGTTTGACTACCACTGGTTTAGAGGAATATATAGACTGCGTCCTGTCATATTATTTTATTCAATATTTTTAAAATTTATTATTAATTAGAAGATGAGAACCTTTGTTAATAATGCTACATATTTTCCTGGATGAAAATACTTATCTAGGTAAATTTTTTTAATATTTATTGCTAAAAAATAAACTCAATTTTAAAATTTCCTAAACAAAGTAGTTACGGTTTTTTGCTGGAAAATATATTAAAATGAATAAACCTGTTTGAATCAACATAATACTTTATGAAAAATTTTATTATAGAAATTAGAAAAATTGCTGAATAAAGATTATTTGATTTATCACTCTTAGTGTTGATTAGAATCTGCCTGTAAGCAGACTGCCTTGGCCCACCATGGAGCTGTTGCGCCAATGAAGAAGCGTTAATTAAAAGCATTGTATTTGCTTTTTTACAAAAATTTAATCAAATACTAACACACTAATTAAATAATATATTATCAGGCATGAAATGCTTTATTTGCTTTTTATTGTATCACATTTTTTATTTTTTCTGTTCTCTATAAATAAATGAAAAAAATATATATGCATGTAAAACAATTTTCTGAGTTTTTTTCCCCCCCGCCCCAGTGGTCGAATTAAGCGTAAGCAGCTCGCAGCCTAATCAAATTTGTGAATCATTGGTTTTGAACAATTTACGATGTTATATAACAATATTACTTAAGTTGTTAAAAATACTTTCTGACTTTCAAAAATAAGGAAGATTTCTTAAGGTTAAAAATAATCCTTCCGACTGTCAATAGTTATTGCAAAAGGCACAAAAGTTTGTTTCGATATCTAAAATTTTAAAAATAATAAAATTTTAATAAATTAAATTAATTAATCAAATTTTTACCACTAAAAAAGTTTAACGCCTTTTTCTTTGGCATGCCATATAGTGAGAAATTTACATGAAATTTTTTGATGATATATATAATAGCTGTTTCAGAATCTATAATTACTAAAGGAAAAAAAATGCAAAATTTTTTATTATTATTTAAATATATAATTTTTTTTATATGTTTTTAATTTTTTCCCTTTTTTTTTTTTAAGCAATTAATTAAAATTTTGTAGAATCACTTAATGAAATGAATTTATTTCAGCTGTCATAATATATTTGCAAAATAACGTGTTATAATTAAGGGCAGAATTTCAGTATGTAAGAATCGTTAGTGTATAATACAACGAGGAAATGATAGGCATTTAAATATAGTTACTTATTTATTTCCCTAACTATCAATAAAAGACACATGCGTACAGATAAGTGGTGTAAACGTGCTTTCACTCATGCATCGGCAAGAGCGCCTCCTGTGGCGTTCAGGGGCAATGGTAAGTAAGAATCGATACTCTCAACAGAGAGAAAGTACAGCTTACCCATGTGCTTCAGTTGAGAAACATTTAATTTATAATCTCTCACCCCGAGATGAAAAATATTCAGCGCAACCCTGCGTATATGTTGGCCTACAGGCTGTCATTTGGAGAGGAAGTATATTTTACGCTTCCGCGCAAACCTCAGTATCGGATTTTCGGCTTAGAAGTGGAATCCGTCCATGAATCTATAATTATATGTCTTTAAATGTGTTAAATATTGTATGTGTGTGGTGTTTGTGCGTGTGTAAATAAAATTGTGAGTACTCAAACCTGTTTTTCAAGTATAAACCCAACCACACCCATTTACGATGCAGTTGCTGCAACCCACAACACTACAGTGGGACTTAAAAATTCAAAATAGATTTTTTTCTGGCTTATTAACAGAATAAACTAACAAGAAAGTATGAATTAACAATTTTTTGTTGTGTTACATTTTACTTTAATAATAGTTTGATATCCTTGAATCTTTTCTTTCTATCGAATCTATCGAAATGAGCTATATTTCTTGCAATTCAATGATAAGTCACGACTTTCAGGAGGATTTAAAGTTCATTTCAAATCTATAACCCAAGGAATCAATGTTTAGCAAATTATCGCATTTTATATTTTGCACTCATAAAATTGATCTCGCTTTCTTTACAAACTGATAAAGATTATATTGGATAATGAGGGTTTTTCTATATATTTTTAAAAGCATGAAACTTATTTTTATTGTAAAAAGTAAGTTATAATTGTATTTAACCTTTAAAACAAGTAATATAAAAAAAAAATTTTAAAGTCAATTCCTACTTTTTTTTCACTATATTGCAGAAAGTCCTTTATAACTAATTTTCATTTATTTTTTTAAAGTTTATCTGGCGCCATCTATTGGTACATATATGCAACTTAAATTAAAAAAAAAAAAAAACGAAAATTAATTGATTAAATTTAATTAATGAATTAATATTTGAAAAAAAATTGTGTTAACATCAAGTGTCATCCACTACAAGTTAAAAAAATTGCATTTGAACTCGAGTGGATGAATAAAAAGTATTTCATTAACGATTGAAAATTTGAACAAGATATATATAGGGAGAGTGTGACTTAATAGAAGGAATTGAAAAAAGTAGATAAAATTCCTTGAGAAAACTAGCTTTTTACACCTCTTGTTCTAAACCAGATATAGATAAAAGTGACCTAAAATCAATAGCTACTCATTGTAATTAAAAACAACTAACAAGACAATTGGTCAACTACAATAACTACACAATTGGTCAATAAAACGATCATATGTTTAAATGATCAATTCTTTTGAATTTCAAATGTGTTTAATATGGAAATATTAATCTCGTCTAAGGTGAGAAATATAAAGAAAAAAAAACGTATAATATAATAAATAAATAATATATGTTATCTTGCAACATATATTTATTTTTATCTGCTGAAGGCACATTGTCTACGCACTAATGCCTTTATCCTTTTATCAATATTAGATAAAAGTTTACTTGGTTATTATACATCCGTTTTATTACAGTGGTAGCGTGGCCGAGCGGTCTAAGGCGCTGGTTTAAGGCACCAGTCTCCTCGGAGGCGTGGGTTCGAATCCCACCGCTGCCAGATAATTTTTTATAGAGGCCTAACGCTATTTCGTGAGCAATTATTATTTGCTAGAACAAGAACAAAAATTCACTATTTTAATATAAGTTTAAAACAAAGCTTTGTATTAATTTTTTTCTACTTTAATTTTAAATAAAATTGTAATGTTTTATTTAAACGTCATATGTTAAATTTCCTGCTTTTAATTAAACATTACAATAATTCTGTAACTTGAATGATTAATTATAAACAATCGGAATATTTTAAATGCTTAATTGATCATTAGTTATTATTTAATTATTATCTATCGTCAGTTTTATTTTAAATAATGATGAATAAAATTAATACACATTATTCTTAAAAAAAAAAAAAAAGACATTAAAATTAAGATACCAATTATTCATATGTTTTAACAACTTTTATCGCTATTTTTTTTGAAGTTGTATTAAGTTGCTTCAATTATTAGAAGTTGCTTTTTACAATAGAAAAAAAAATTATTACGAATAAAATAATATTAATTAAATTAAATTAATATAATTTTAAATTAATTAATATAATATGAAATAAATAAAATATTAATAATATTAATTGAATTTAAAATAATATTAATTAAATTAAAAAATAAAAATAATTAAAATTAAAAAAATTCATTAATAAAATATTTTAATATTAATTTTTGTTATTAAATAATTTAACTAAAATTAATTAATATTAAAAATAATTATTAAAAATGATTAAATTAACAATTAAATTAAAATAATTAAATAATACAATATTTTTAACATTAATTTTTATAATTAATTAACTTAATTAAAAAATTAACAATAAAATAATTATTACAAATAATTAAAATAGTAATTAAATTAAAATAATTAATTCTTAATAATTACGTAATGAAGCGTACTAGATTTTATGAAACTTAATTTTTTTCCATTTGAATGATAAATTTTAAGTGTTTTTTTCAATTCCTTCTATTAGCTCACACTCTCGTTATATATATCTTGTTCAAATTTGCAATCGTTCATAAAATACTTTTTATTCATCCACTCAAGTTCAAATACAATTTTTTTGAACTTGTAGTGGAAGACACTTGATGTTAACACAGTTTTTTCAAATATTAATTCAGTAATTAAATTAAATTAATTAATTTTAGTTTTTTTTAGATTTAAGTTGCATATATGTACCAATAGATGGTGCCAGATAAACTTTAAAAAATGAATGAAAATTATTTATAGACTTTCTGCATTATAGTGAAAAAAAAATAGGAATTACAATAAAAAAATAAAAATAATAACCACGAATAAAGTTATATTAATTAAATTAATATTAATAATATTAATTAATATTAATAATATTAATTGAATTAAAAATAATATTGATTAAATTAAAAATAATAATAATGACAATTAAATTAATTAAAAATAATTAATTAATTAAATACGTTTGTAACAATAATTATTATTATTAATTAATTGAATTAAAAATAATATTGATTAAATTAAAAATAATAATTAAAATTAAATTAATTAAAAATAATTAATTAAATATTTATGTAACATTAATATTTATTATTAATTAATTTAATTAATAAATTATTAATACAAAAATGATTATTAAAAGTAATTAAAATAATAATTAAATTAAAATAATTAATTCTTAATAATTACGTAATGAAGCGTACTAGATTTTATGCAACTTAATTTTTGCAATCGGATAATAACTTTTAAATGATTGTGATTTTATAATTCGATATATAACATAAAAAAAAAGCCTTTATTGTTATAGAATATTTTTATATTAATGAATGTTTCAAAAAAGAACCCACATGTATTTGTATATCGGTGAACGGCAAGAAACACTTAAATGGAAAAAATCCAAATAGGGATAAATAAATGCAATGCTTTCGAGATTAATGAAGAAATGAAATATAAAGTTTGAAATTATTATTAGAAACACTTGAAAAACAACTGTCCGTGTAACACAAATTACACGGATACTTGATGAAACGGAAGTAATAAACTGGAAAGCGAAAGCAAAAATAATGAAATTCAGCAGAATTTTCAATGAAGTGAAAGAAATACGCCTAATGTAGTGGATTCTTTGGAAACTAATTGCAATAGCTCGACTGAAAAATATGCAACTGTTGACAACATTTATGGGAAATTTGAACTTAATAGGAAAAAAAAAAATTACAAAATGCTATCTCTATGAAAAAGTTTCTCTGACATATTCATCAATAACTGCCAATTTCATCAATCAGTAATAAACACGAGGCTGTTAAATGATTTCTTTCATCAACAGTTCATTTGAAGCCATATCGTCAATAAGGAGTTTTTTTAATGGAACGATATTTCATGAGTTATCCCCTGATGATTATAAATTTATACGAAAAACAGAAAAGCTTATTTTGCTTCATCCAACAGAATATTTGCATTCAGTTAAATATTACCTCACAAGTAAGAACAAAATGAAAAAAACTACTTAAATTATACAGGACAAAAATTTAGCCAAATTATCAAGATAAAAATATCTTCTTATTAAATGGTGAAAATCATATTAAACCATTTATGGAATATAAAGCTGGTTGCTTAATGGGTATTTTCACACAATATTAACAATTAGCTATATTTGCTATATTTGTTTTCATGATATTGAATGTCACATATTATAAAGTAATACATATGTGCAGACAATGAAAACAAATTTTTTGATGAACATTATTTCATAAAAAATTGTTTTGCAACTTGAAAAAAAAAAAATTAGCTTTCATTTGTTTGTTGTAATTACTGATCATAATTTCATAAATCGAAGGGCTACGTCTGAATTTCTAAAAGTTCCTCAATCTCAATATATCTATCCACAAATATGGATAATTATGTTTAACACATTTATCATCATCTGAAAATCCTTCCCGATCATTGTTTTACTTAATAGATACTGCTTACCTACTTAAAAGTGTTAGAATAAATGAAAAACTACGAGAAATGTATGAATTTTCTTAAATTTAGCAATTATTGTAAAGAAACTCCAGATTTTTTAAAAATTTTTAAAAAAATCTGGACTACTATGCTTTTACTACTATGAGACAAATAATTTCGCAAAATGTAGTTGCAAGCTTTCTTTAAAAACTCTTAGATTGGCTTTACAAATATTGAATGATTTTAATAAAGAGACCTTAAACGAAATAGGTGGACAGTATAAATTGTCACATTATGATGATACTTCGCTTATCCATTCAATTTTTATAACTTGGTGGAAAATTGAGAATGGTAAATTTCTAATACAGATAATAGATTAAATGATAAATTTGAATTCCACTTCACAAATTTTAAAACAGATGAAAAATATATATTTTAAAAGAAAGCTATAAAAACGATACGGCTAGAAACACATTCTGCAATAAAATTTAGAACTTCTGCAATTTTAGAAATATGTTCATACTGTAAAAAAGATATTAAATTTGAATTATATTTTGCCAGAAAAATATCAGACCAACAATTTCGAAAGTAGGTTTGGTTTAACTCGAAATATGCCAGGTAGCCAATTGAAATTGATTATTTTTTGAATCAGAAAAATATTGTACACAGTCTGTTATGAAATTAGGAATTTTATCTAAAAATACAACAAAGATCCAATTTATATTTTATTTCATGCGATTTAACTTTCATTGTTGTAAAAGAAGCTGATGAATTTTCATTTATACCTGATATTTTTGTGAATCAAGATATTGAGGGAGTGCGAGAAGTATTGGGTACATTAATATTATGTAACTCCAGCTTATATACAATTTATACAGCTGTATATCGTGTATATGTAGTGATAAAAATGTTAAAATGTAACATCTGAAAAATATTACTCACTGTAGACAAACCCATTGAAGTTGAAAGCAGGGTTTTCTTACTAAGCTAAATATGGGACAACTGTTTTGCCCAATGCCAAATACACCCAATTCTGTTTTTACAAGAACTTTTTACATGTTTTTTATTTAGTAAAATTATAAATAAATAATTAATTCTCTTTTTACACGACTTATTTTGATTTAACACGATCGACCTAAATTCTAAGAAGAAAATTTTGTTTTTAATTTTATTTTTTTATAACAGCAACATTGTAAACGAAAATGTTATGACGGTTTCCATTTGTGGAATTCCCCGAATTTTATAACCTCAATATGGAATTTGACTTTTTGACTTTTGTCTCGGCTTTGAGTTTAGTGTTCAAAGGGAAATTACCTTTTTGATGTTTATAAAGGTTTTATTAATTATAACTGAAATGTTTTTCGGTAGCTCATACGTAATGCCACATAATTCACCTATAACAAAAGTGAAAAAGAAAGCGATTTCATTGGATATTAAAATTCAAATTTTTGATCGTCGACAAAGTGCAACGTTTGTAGGAAAACATTTTGAAGCACATGAAGCTACAGTAAGAACTATCAATATAAATAAAGCTGCTATTAGAAAGTCTGTTTAGCCCTCGTGCGTATAAGATGACCGTAGAGCGACAAACCAAACCAATCTGTATATTCTGTATTATATTCCTCCTCTGTATTTCCAGATTTTTACTTTATTAATAAATGATTCGAAAGTTATTCGAATTTTTTAAAGAGAAAATAAGGAAATGTATAAAAGGTTCGTGAGTAATTTTCATCCGTCATTCCATACGTTGTCTATTTTTAAAATTTCATAGATTATCAATTTCTTTTTCAGTGTGTGAGTCCAGGAATAGTGGAAACAGAATTTTTAAGCCGATTCCTGAAGAACGATCTCTCACGAAAGGCATCCAACTTGTTCAATAAATTCCACGCTCTTCAAGCCAGAGATATCGTTGACAGTGTCCTGCATATCCTGAGTGCACCTTTACATGTCGAAGTGCACGACATCATAGTGAGACCTTATGATCAAAAAGTGTAATAAATTTTTAATTAGACAAAAGGCTCTCAGTTAAAATTTAAATGAAACTCTTTTCTACAAGAAATACTGAAAAACATTTTGTTTTTAAATACTGTCTCAAACATATTTGTAATAAAAAAACTGAAATGGCAAAGCACACACCAGCGATTCATTTAATGTTATATGAGTAGTAGGGATATTCAGAGGACAGGTTAGGGTATATGAAAATAATATTACCAATGACAGAAAAAAAAAATGAAGTAATAGGCGTACGCGTTTTGGTTAAAATCTAGGATACTGTACCCCTGAGGAAGTCGCCAATCTTGCAACCCTGAATATTTCGCCAATTTTCCGCCAATTTCTTTAGGGTTGCAATACTATAATTAGAGGAATTCGTAGCTTCATTTTCCAAACAATATAATGACTATTTATTGTTATTGTGATTATATTATTATTTGCAGAATACTTATTTGCAGTAAATAAGAACAGAAATATATATTCTTTTAAATTAGTATTCCAATAAATTACTGATTATTCCGAACTTATTCTTACAACGTACGTCGGTCACTGATTCAGAACATAAACAATATTTATGAAGTTGCCACTCAGGAAAGTAAGAAACAAACAAGAAAAACGATTTTTTTATTTATTAATAACTTATATTTTATTCTTAAATAATTAATTTCCTTTTTTAAAGATGTTCGTTTAGTTAGGATTTTGTGACAACCGTAATTAGAATTCGCTCGGAATATTTGAAGCTTTAGCTTTTAGAACGTTAGTTAACGTCACAATTTAAATTTTTAATAATTAAAATAAATTAATATTAATAAAATAATGTATCCGGAACATTTGATAATTATCTGGCAGAGTGCATGTGGCGGTGCCAGCACAAATGTGACATTATGATTTCACCGATGGAATAAAATGTTTGTTTCCACCACATTAAAAGGTAAGTTATTCTCTAGTTTTTTCTTCTTTTTTATCTTTTGTTAATATTAATTTATCATTCGAATTCGGCTTCGTAAAGAACATGATTTATTTTATGACATTACAAAAAAAGAATTGGCGAATAACTTTGGTGAAATTTTATCGTATCGAAATTTTATCAATTAACAGCGATTATTATCTTTGTTTAAACTATACTTTTTTGTGACTTAGCAAAATAAAATTCCACATAATAATTTGGCGATAAAGCGATTTAATTTGGTGTGAAAGCAATTTAGGAATAAAATGTTGATAAAATAATGATATATTTTGGCGTTAAAGCGGCAATATGTGGCATAAAAAGAAAACATTAAAAAGTTGACATAATAGTTTTAAAAATTTGGCGATAAAGCGATATAAATTGGCGTAAAGGCATTTTAGATATAATTTTCTTGGCATAATAGCGCTTAATTTCGGCGTAAAAGCGGTTTCATTTGGCGCAAAAGAATTCCTGAGATAAAAAATTTTAGTGATAAAAATTTGGCGATAAAGTATCAACTTTTGGCTTAAAAGCGCCTCAAAAAACAAGATTCACTTAGTGAAAAAATGTGGCTATAAAGTGATAAATATTGGCGATAAAGCATTTTTTGGCGTAAAAGCGCCTCAAAAACAAGATTCACTTAGTGAAAAAATTTGGCTATAAAGCGAGAAATATTGGCGAAAAGCATTTTTTGGCTTAAAAGCGATATAATGTTTGCTTAGTGAAAATTGGCTATAAAGCGATAAAGGATAGTGATAATATTTGGCGTTAAAGCGATAAACTTTGGCTTCAAAGCTTTTTCAGGAATGAACTTTGACGTAATAGCTATTTGGCTGCTAATGTTGGCGTAAAAGCACTGTTTGGCTATAAATTTTGGGGAAATAGCACCTTACAATGACACCGAACTTAAGCAACCTTTTTGTCTGTTTACTTGGCGATTTGGCCACACAGTAAAGGATTTTGGCGTAATATCATTTTACCGCGCAAACTACCTGTCCCATTCATTTCTATGCTTACTTACCGACTTGGTAACTTGGCGATGTGTTTGGCACAAAGGGTACAGGATCCTAGATTTTAACCCAAAAAAATTTAAAACCAAAAATTGTCCTTTGTTAATTTGTATTTTGTCCTGCTGTGTACTGTCACTACAAAAAAATTTAAAACCAAAAATTGTCCTTTGTCAATTTGTATTTTGTCCTGCTGTGTACTGTCACTACAAAAAAATTTAAAATCAAAATTTGTCCTTTGTCAATTTGTATTTTGTCCTGCTGTGTACTGTCACTACAAAAAAAAATTTACAGAATGCTCTTTCTTTCCCTCAAATACATTCTGATCAGTCAGACATAACAACATAGTACAATTCTAAAACTCTTTATTTTGGTAAATTTTTTTAACTAGTTCAGTCCAATTTTTTTTTCCAATGTTCTCTCATAATTTACACATCGTTCAATGGAATGCAAGAAGCATTCGAGCCAAAAAATCATGGCTTCTGAAATTTTTCAACTCTGCTCATATTTTTGTAATCCAAGAAACCTTTCTCAACAATAACGACGTTTTTCACTTACCTGGCAAACACATTTTTCGAAAGAACAGAGCAAACAACACTAGAAGGGAGGTTTGATGATCGCAATAGATACTTCTTTTTCTATTAATTTGTAATTCTATTAATTTCCTCAATCTTCCACAATCGGATAATGAAATTCAAGCAATTTCAATCCATCTCAATCGTAAGTCTTTTTCATTAGTCAATATTTATTCTCCCAAAGGCGAATTCACCATTGAATGGCTAGAAGCAATCCAACAACACCTACTTTCCTCGGTTATTATTCTTGGAGACTTCAATATTCAACATCCTGTTCTCGGTTCATCTTCTGTTAACAACAATTCCGAAATTTTTATTAATTGGATTCTGGACAACCATTACACCATTCTTAATACTAGCACTCATACTCACATTACACCTTCATCGTCCTATCTTCTTGATTTATCCATCGCAAGTGCTGATATTTACCCTAACATTTCTTTCCACGTACATTCCGATCCATTAGATAGCGATCATTTACCAATTCAACTGTATTTCCAAATCAGTCACCAGCTTAAAATATATAGACAAACCGTTAATTGGCCTAATCTTATTCAATCTATCCAGGATCACCAACATTCCTCACATATACTGATTTACAAAGTTTTCTCTCTAACCAGTTGCATAGTAATTCTCAAAAACGACTTATTTCACATAAACCTTCTCAACCTTGGTGGAATTCAAGATGCGAAAATCTCCTCCGTCACAAAAGAAATCTCTTATATAAAGCTCGAACCCAACTTTCCAGGGATCTCTGGATCGCATATAAAAAAACTGCCGCCACTCTTCGTCGACTTATATCACAACTAAAAAGAAATTATTGGAACTCAGTTTGCGATTCTGCAGGATTTAATGGCAGAATTTACAAAATCATAAAAGCAATTCACAACAGGCGGGATACTCCAGAAAATAATAGAATCTTTCACACCAGCAACAATTCCATCATTTCAGATGCTGACCAACAAGCTAATCTCTTGGCAGCCCACTTCAACAAATCTTCCGTTTTCATTTTATTCCTTTGGATTTTTCTGAAGAGTCACTTCATGATTACAATAACCCTTTTTCTTTCATTGAACTTACAAATGCGATTAAATCCACTCCCAATACTTCACCGGGATATGACGGAATTCCGGCTAAATTGATCAAAATTCTTCCCGATTATTATCTTCATCAACTCCTACACATTTTTAATAATATTTGGATCTCGGGCAACATACCGGAAGATTGGCTCACCGCTCAAGTCATTCCGATCCTCAAACCAAATAAAGATAACAGTTCAGTTGCATCTTATCGCCCAATAGCTCTAACTTCAATATTAAGTAAAATTTTCGAAAGAATCGTTCTCAAGAGACTCCTTCAATTCTCAGATTTCAAAAAATTTCATTTTAATCATTCCGGATTCATTCCTTTTAAAGACTGTATGTACACTTTATCTCTTCTTCATCATAAAATTGTTGAAGCCAAGAATATGAAAAAGTTTTTTATCTTTATAAAACTTGATTTATCGTCTGCTTATGACTCCGTTTGGAGAGACGGATTAATTTACAAACTTTTACAGTTAGGAATTAAAGGCACAGCAGCAAAGTGGATACACAATTTCATCAACAACAGGAATTTTATTGTCAAATGGAGAAACACTGTATCGATGAAATTGTTTTCCACACAGGGCGTGCAACAAGGTAGTGTTCTCAGCGCATTTCTTTTCACAATCTATATGAGAGACTTATTTGAAGTCCTTCCTAATCATACTGAATGCCTTATTTATGCTGACGACATCTTTCTTTTCAGCAGTGACTATAAACTAAAAACAGTTCTCTTTAATCTCCAATTTTCACTGCATAAAATCTCTCAATGGTGTAATACTTGGAACTTCATTCTCCAACCAGAAAAAAAGCGAAGTCGTAAATTTTTCAAACAAAAAACAAATTCCACATATTCATTTACAAATTCATAACACTAATATTCCATGGAAACAACATACTCGAATCCTGGGTCTGATTTTTTCACATAATCTCAATTTCAGGCAACATTTTTCTTACATTAAAAAACTCAATGCAATTAAAGCAATTGCTGCAAACACTTGGGGATGTCGTTCAAGGCATCTTATCAAAATCGTCAACTCCACTATTCGTAGCATTTTGGAATACGGCACTCCTATTTTTATTTCCTCTTAGCAACCTCCAAATTCTCACTATTGCTTACAATATCGCTTTACGTTTCGCAACGGGTCTTAATAAATGGACTCCTACTTCAGTGTTATACAAAGAAGCCGGCCAAATCTGTCTCTTCCAAAGACAGTTAATGTTAGCAGAAAATTTTTTTCTGAAACACATCTCTTTTGATCCATCCTCACCCCTCTCTCATTTTCTCAAATTGGAGAATTATTCTCCCCGTTTGAAACATCCAATTTCTCACCAAACAGTTTTCGCTGACCTTTTGGAAAATTTACACATCACCCCTTCCTCTCTCATTCCCAATTTTCATCCCTTTGATAAACATGATAAAATTTCTTTTCATCTCGATGATTTACCCTTTCAAACCAAACAACTCCCACACCATTTAATCAAGAATTTATTTGAACAATATAAAGAGAAAAATTGGAAAAATAAAGTAATTTTAGCAACCGATGCATCCAAATCTCCAGCCAAACACTCAATTTCTTGCATTAATTTTTCACACAGGAAAATTCATCTGGGACGATCTCTAATTATAATAATATTTTTACAGAAGAAACTCTGGCACTGCTTTTATCAATTTCCACGTATGTACTCAAATCACATCATTACATTATTTTATCAGATAGTCTCTCTGCTCTCCGAGCTCTCCAAAATTGCAATTTTAAATCCACAAGAGTCACCAAATTCAAATCAAACAAAACCTAAATTACATTTTATCTTTACAATTCATTTGAACTCCAGGTCACGTTGGCATACAGGAAAATGAACAAGCAGACTCTTTGGCAAAAACCGCGTCAGATACAATAATTTTAAAGTGGATTTCTCCGGAAGACATCATCTACCATCAAAAAAAAGGAAATATTTCAAATGAACAATGGAGCAAAAGTAAATACGCAATGGATCTGTTGCATTTAAATAGTATCAAATCAATTCATCGTCTTTTACCTATCAATAGAAAAGAAGAAGTACTACTTTCAAGTTTCCGCACCAAAACATATCCTTCTACAGCCAGACTCCATAGATTTGGATTAACGTCTTCTCCAATGTGCTCACAATGCAAAAAACCTGAAACCGAAGAACACATTCTGTTCCAATGTACTAAATATGATGTACAAAGAGAAAAACTTAAACAAGCTTTTGGATATAAAGTCCTCTCCTATTCTTGGTTATTTGATATGAGCGATGAACCGTATTACAAAACAGTTACACTAATTAATTTTCTACGAAAAATTGCGTAGTTGTTAGTTTTATTTTTTCATTGCGATTTTCCGAGTATACTAACATTACAATATTATTTCGTGACAGAAGTACTGCACGACACCTAATTTCGGACCCTTCCATTTCATAATTTTAGAATCAGTTGAAGTTCACTGATTATTTGAAAATCTGTTTTCATTAGTATTTTTCTTTTCCATTTATTAATTCTTTTCCACTGATTTCTTCTAGAGAGTAATTGGATAAATTGAGATAAAGCAGCTAACGCAAGCATAAATCTCAAAATCACGTCAAGTCAAATCAAATCAAGCCGATAATGAGACATTACAAAACGTGGGTCAGAAAACTGACATTGTTAGTAAAACTATATATATCTTAAAAACAAATGAAGGTAAATTGACATTGTTAGTCAAACGATACAGGCAGAAAACCAAAATAATGTCAAGAAACGATGCAAATAACACCATGTCAAAAAAAAAAAAAAAAAAAGGGGAGCTCGGACGAAGAAATCAAAAACACGATATTATGCCGATAATAAGACAATGATACGATATAAAAATGAGGACTGGGATCTAGACAACGGAAATGGAAAAAAAGAGGCAAAAGTATGAAGGAAAAGATCACTGGGTTCCCTGAATCGCGACGACCGTACACATCTAAAGTAGATGAGTACTGAGGGGGGCTGATAAACAGAAGCAGGAACAGAGTCAAAATAGATGGTGCAGATATAAAATTAACAGATGAAGTAGAGTCAGTAGTTGGAGGTTTTCCAGTGGAAAATGGTTTTAAAAGTTTAAGTGATAGGCAAACAATTCCCGTTATGGTAGCGTCAGTCATTGTGTAAAATGAACAAATTGGTTTAGTTATTGAATGAGTGGTAGGAATTTGTTTCGTAGTTATCTGAGCATAAGAGAAAGTGAGTTGAAAGGCTATTTTGCGTGCTTCAGAATGAGATAGGTTGCGGGTAACTTTAATTTCTTGGATCTTTTTCTCAGTTTGCTACTTAGGGTAAGATTAGCTGTTTGTGGTTGATGACAATTAATACATTTGGGTTCAGATTGACATTCTGTATAAGTATGATCGGCAAATGGACAGCTCGAACAAGCTGGAACACTTGACCAAATTTTTGGCATTTAAAACAACGCAAAGGATTAGAAATATAGGTAATTCAAGTAACCCGCCTACACGATAGATGGCAAGGTTGTGGAAGAGAATGACAATATTATATATTTAGTTTAAATAATTTCTCTACCTCGTTTAATACGGCGAGCTTGGGAAACTCCCTGTTCAGATGGCCCCCTCTACAATTTCTGAATCGGTACAAGAAATGAGATCAGTTTCGGAAATTACACTTTTAGTGGTGTTTCAGAATTTATAAGGTGAAACTTATATCGGCTGAATGAGGAAAGTTTTGGTAAGCAGTAAAGAGTTTGATTGTATTGTATTGGCGTTTCAATGAGATCACGAGATTTAAGCTTTTTGACGGACTTCGGACTACCAGTAGTTTACCTCGAAGATACTACATTCTGTGGCATGGATAGAACAAAGAAGCGTGCAGTTTTAGTAAAATTGTCAATAGTAGATGGAGTTGAATTTAGACGAACATCGAGACACAACGTTGAAGAAATGTTTTCAGCATCCATAATAAAGAAGGAACATTCGGGTCCTAGATTGCACCGCCGATCATGAAGCCCAATAAGGAAAACAGATTCCTGCAATGGGGCTCATCAGGACCTATACAGTCAGTGTCACTCCCTGGAACAAACTCCACCCTTAGCGAGACGCCTAAGAAGTGACCCATCACTTGAATCCGTAGCAATTCCAGGCACCACAGACTGGTAATTGCGAGCCGATTGACAAACCCGGAAACTGAGGTGTACCACCCGTCTAGCAGTCGCAACTTAAGCTGGACTCAATCCCCAGGATTCTCTTTTCTCACGACACGGGTCGCCACGCACGGTAAACACGTGGGTCAGAGAAGTGACATTGTTAGTAAAATCAAATACATTCAAACAAAATAAATGTACGGAAATAGACATTGTTAGTCAAATATAATATCAGAAAAAGGAAAATTTCCCGAAACTAAACGAATAACACAAAGAAATGATGAAAGGAGAAAGAGTCGCGAAGATGAAATCAAAGACAAAAATAATAACAAACGTAGAAATACAAAGCATAAAACACAATGATACGATATAATATAATAATAATACTCTAATATAAATAATATAATATGATGGTCACTAGGTCATCCGTACAGATCTAAAGAAGATACGACCCTGTGGGTGAGAAGAAACTAAAATAGGTTGTCCTAAAAAAAACGCTTTAGCAAGTAGGAGTGATTTTGATTATAAAGCTATGGATGTTTCTGCAAGATCCCCAGATCGAAATTTCAACACATATAGATGTCCCAAAAATTACTTTTAAGTCCCTTTTCAATTGCAAAGAGGGATTTTGATTTTCAGTAATATTTAAGATAAAAACTCTTGAATTACAAGCAATCTTTTTGATTTTGGTTTGATTTGGCGAGTTTAAGCCCTCGTCTGGGCACGAAGAATGAAAATCAGAAGAAACCATAAAAATGAAAAATGAAATTCGGATCCCAGACCGCACCGCCCAATAAGGAAAAGCAGATTCCTGCAATGGTGCTGCTCATGACCTATTCGATCAGAATCCCTGAGACGACATTCTCCGTTAACGAGGTGCCCGGAAAGCAGTCCATCCCCTGAATCCTTAAACAGCTCTAGATTCAAGAATCTGGTAACCACCATCCGATTAATACACCCGAAAACTAGATGTACCTCCCGTCTGCTAGAAGCGAAGGTCAAAAAGATGTGTTGCCCATGCAAGAGCCGCAATTCTGGCTGGACTCAATCTCCAGAATCCTCTTTTCCCGGGACATGGGTCGCCACGCATGACAGATTCGTGGGTCAGAGAACTGACATTAATAAACACTAACCTTATTTCAAAAAAAAAACCCGAGGCAATGTTAATGAAGTCATAATTTATCGGAGAAACAAAAATAATGGAAAAAAATTAGCATTGCTTTAATAATCTTGTGTGTTTTGTAGTGATAAAAATGGATTCAAATACAAACAGTTTTTTATAGCAAAGACAAAAATAGAGAGCTATACAAAATACGAGATTTTTAGAAGGCACTCATTAAAGAAAAAACACGCAAAACATGTAGATCTGCGCGATAACTAGGTCTGTATTTTCGACAGCGAAAAATAAAAATGAAGGAGATTGGTTTGTGGGGTTTAATGGCACAAGAGCCAGATTTGGCTATGCTGCGCCAAACAAGGTGATAAAAATCAAGAAAGTAATTTACAATAAAATCATTTAAATTCGCTTTGCAGTGAAAACATCGTTAAAAACCATGATAAATATACAAATGTAGGGTTCAGCAAGAAATAATAGAACTCTTAAAAAATCACAGTAAAACATTAAAACATTTGGTCAAAGTAAAAACTACGTAATGGACATGACGCATTACGCATGGTAAAAATGTGAATCGCCATAGAATTTTAAAAAGAAATCATTCAGATATCATCTCTGTCTCATTGTATTCAACAATATCACTAGTATCTGAACTATCTTCAGTTGTAGATTCTGGTGAATCTGATGGAGAAGGAGGTTTGACAAATCGTTTTTTATTCAGCAAGGTCTGTTTAGAATTCTTTTTCAAGGTGTCTATAGTTTGAGGTTTACCTATGAGATTATCCGTCGGGGTTTTTTTAGATTGAACTACCTTTTTGTTTGGTGTGGAGAAATGTACTTGCTTCTGAGGTTGAATTTTAAAACAGGATGGATTAGTCTGTGGACGAACTGTGTTAGAGGAAACTGAGTTGGATGTAGATGGAACAGATATTAAATTAGCAGATGTAGTAGAATCCGTAGATTTGGGTTTTGGTTTATAAAGAGGATTCAGCTTTTTAAGTGGTAGGCAAATTATGCCCGTTATATTGCTATCGGTCATGATTGATACAGAACAAGTTGATTTAACTGTGTGTAGAGTTGATGTGAGGTTACTTTTCGTGACTATGGCATACGAGGTAGAAGATTGATGAAGTACGATTTTTTTCGCTTCAGGATATGATATTTTCCGAATAGTCTTGATTTCTTGAATTTGTTTTGCTTGTTTCCACTGAGGACAGGATTTAGAATTCGAGGGATGAGATTGTGGACAATTTACACATTTAGGTTCTGCATGACAATCTTGATAAGTATGACCGGCAATTGCACAATTTGAACATGTTTGTTTTCCTCGGCAAGCGTTTTGAGAATGTCCGAATTTCTGACAATTAAAACAGCGTATAGGGTTGGGAATATAAGGTCGAACAGGGCAGACCAAGTACCCTGCTTTCACTGTTGTGGGCAAGACGCATCCACGGAAAGAAAGAATGACATGTTTTGTTCTTATAATGTCTGATCCCTTTTTTATCTCGATTCGGCGAGCAAAAGCAACACCTTGTTCAGATAATCCATCCACTATTTCTGCGGTAGTGCAGTGCAAAAGGTCTGGTTCGGAAATGACACCTTGGGAATAATTTAGGGTTTTATGAGCGGCAACATTAAATGGGAAATCCAAAAAAAACTTAGCACACAACAGCGATTTGGACTGTGAGGTATTAAATGTCTCAACAAGGAGATCACCAGATTTAAGTCGTTTGACGGTTTTAAGATCACTTGTAATTTTCTGTAGACCTGCGTGAATTTTGAATGGCGACAAGGATTTAAAGTTATTGTCAGGAGTAGACAGTATAAAGAAACGGGCAAAGCTTGATACCCAGCTAGGTTTAAAAGTTCCACACTGGGGATCATAAGATTCAATATTTAAAGTCAACGAAGGTGAATTAAGGTCTTCACCGGGGCACGAATTTTCAGATATAGAAATCATTAAATAAAAAGAATCCAACATTCGGGTCCCAGATCACACCGCCCACCATGGAGTCCAACAAGGGAAAGCAGTTTCCTGCCTTAGTGCTTACCAGGACCTATACGGTCAGAGCCACTACCTGGAACGACCTCCACCCTTAACGAGATTCCCAAGAAGTGACCCATCGCTTGAATCCGAAGCAATTCCAGACTCGAGGGACTGAAATTGCGAGCCGATTGATACACCCGGAGACTGAGGCGTACCGCCCGACTACCAGAAGCAGAGGCCAAAGGGATGTGTTGCCCACACCAGAGTCGCAACTCTAGCTGGACTCAATCCCCAGGACCCTCTTTTCCTGGGACACGAGTCGCCACGCGCGGCAAACACGTGAGTCAGAAAACTGACATTGTTAGTTGAAGCAAATCAATCCGAAAAACAAATTGAAAGGAAACAAACATTGTTAGTCAAATAAAAGCATTCTAATAAAAAAAATCCCAAAAAAGATGCAAACATGTCGAAAACTAAGATAAGACAAAATGTATAACAAACGCTTGACAGTAATGAAACAATGAATCGATACAAACTGATATCTGTGTTCTAGACGATGAAAAATGAAAAAAGATAAGACAAGAATATGAAGGAAAAGATCACTAGGTAACACCGGGGTCGTGATACCCATACACATCTAAAGAAGATGCGCCCCTAAGGGGAAAATGAAGGAGAAGTTTACTGGATCACCCCGGGATCGTGATACGCGTACACATCTAAACAAGATGCGCCCCTGACGGGTATTGCTGTTTGAGGGGTATTGCTGTAGTTGCAGAGAAGCTACTGGGTTGTACATAAGTGGAGACAAAATTGATTGGTGGAGAATTAATAAGCTGTAGTTCGATGGTAGTATTTTCGATGCCATTTATATTAAGACTGGGTTTAACATGATGAATTATGCAGCTTTTGGCGTAAATATAAGTACCTCCATAAGTTATGTGTGTACTCGAATTTGGCCTATCTGTTTTATGTATAGTTAGCAATACCTATATATTAGCGTACCATAAAAATATCTATGCCATGATCAGAAATAATTTCTCTGGCTCTTCGACCTTTTGGCGGAAGCCACAGGCATTCCAGAACCCAAAACGAAGTAATTGTCGGTTTTTCTTTCTGTTAGGACAGAACATACTTAGTTGATATGAGCATGCTAGAGAATTATGAGAGATTTTTCCACATCTGAGTTTGTATTTTTAAGTTCGATAACAGCACTCCTCGCGGTTTTAATAAAAATGGGAAATTGAACTTATCGTCATGGATAAGAGACGGAAAAGTTCGAGTGCAGAACGCGAGAGTACGGGATGTTTCCTGTTTCCCCTTCCGAAGGGAAACAGGAAACATCCCGTACAGCGCTTTGTTGCATTTTATGTTCTACCGCGATTTTAGGGTTGCTGGTAATTTGAGAGTAGCAGATAGTGTTCGAGATTCTACGCGCAGGAAATGGCTGAGTCCTGGGTTTGCAAATGCTGTTAAGTTGCCCATTCGGCATTCTTTTGAAGTTGATTATAGTTTGTTTCCTTCGGGGGAAAAGGGGTTACTGGCGCCAGTTCGCAGCGGGGTCACCCGAGAAATTTTTACATTTCAGTTTTCATGTTTCGAAGTCTAAATTACAATTTATAGATTCGTGGTTCTCTGCACATTTAATGCATTTTACCGGCATATGGCATGCCTCGCTCGAATGCCAGAACCCCAGACAACGATAAAATAGGGAGTGATTCAATAGATACTCGTATTTTTGTATTTTTCAATAGATACTCGAATACCGAAAATTTCTGTAATCGAGTATATTTTGTCGATGTTGAGGCAATTTGCCACTTATAGATAAAACAAAGGCATCGGTTACTTTGTTTTGAATTTAGTGAGCTGGGGAAATTAATCACGTGGATTAGTTGGTTGGTTGGGCTTTTATGGCACAAGAGCCAGATTTGGCTATGCTGCGCCAAACAAAGGTGTTTCTTTTTAAAATGCTGATAATATTAAAAGTAAATAATTGTCATAGGTAGAAAAGGTAAACACAAGACAATATAGAAATGGTTAAAATACTAAAAATTCAATTTCAAGATCGAAGTAAAATCAGGAATATAGCAATAAAATTGTTTTCTAAACAGGATAAAATTGATTAAAAAGTAGTAAGAGACAGTCAAAGTTTAAAACTATCTGGTTTTATCTGGTGGTTTGGAAAATTTTTTTATGAAGCACAAAATCTTTAGCTTTAAAATGTAATTTGTCAAGAAATTTTGAGCGACTTATGAAAAGTTCTTTCTGTTTTTGTGTATTGCTATCTGTTTTGGTCATTGAGGGAAAATTCACTCGTGGAACGGGTTTAGCTTTTGCAGTAGCTGGGGTCTGCTGATGAACTTAAGTAGAAACAGAATCGGAAATAGATGTTGCAGAGATCAAATTGACAGATGAAGTCGAGTCTTTAGTTGCCCGTTTTATAGTAGAAAGTGGTTTTAGACATTTAAGTGGTGGGCAAACAATTCCCGTAAAGGTAGCGTCTGTCATGATCGAAACTGAACAAGTTGGTTTAGCTATTGAAGGAGTGGTAGGAAGTTGTTTCCGAGTTATTTCAGCATAAGAAGTAGCAGGTTGTGTGACTATTTTGCGTGCTGCAGAATAAGTGAGGTTACGAGTAACTTTTATGTCCTGGATTTTTTTCTCAAATTGCCACTGAGGGCAAGATTTTGAGTTAGAGGGATGTGATTGATGGCAGTTGACACATTGTGGTGCAGATTGACATTCTGTATAATTTGGATGAGCAGTTTGAACAAGTCGGAACACCTCTACAAACAGTTTGAGAGTGACCGAATTTTTGGCATTTAAAGCAGCGCAAAGGATTAGAAATATAAGGACGGACACGGCAATTCAAGTAGCCGGCTTTTACACTAGATGGCAAAGATGTAGAAGAGAAAGTTAAAATGACATGTTTTGTTGGAATAATGTCAGCACCAGGTTTGATTGTAATGCGTCGAGCATGCGTAACTCCCTGATTAGATAAGCCCTCGATGATTTCCGAATCGGTACAGAAGACAAGATCTGGTTCGGAAATAACTCCTCTTGTTGTGTTTAATGATTTATGAGGTGAAACTTGGATAGGTTGGTGAAGAAAGGTTTTAGCAAGCAGTAAAGATTTAGGTTGTATTGCTTTGGTTGTTTCTATGAGAAGATCACCGGATTTAAGTTTTTTGACTGATTTTGGATTACCCAATATACCACGAAGGCATTTTTCTATGGCAAACGGAGATTTTGATACAACATTCTGCGGTATGGATAAAATAAAAAAGTGAGCTGTTTTTGCAATATTGTCAATATCATGTGAAGGAGGTGAAGTAGGATAAAAATCGGTACAAATGGTAAAAGAAACTTTTTTTAAATATTTGGATTTTTTTGCAATATTATCAATATCATGTGAAGGAGGTGAAGTAGGACAAAAATCGGTACAAATGGTAGAAGAAATTTTTTTTACATCCATAAAAAACGGAAGAAATATTTGGGTCCCGGATCGCACCACCCACCATGGAGTCCTACGAGGGAAAGCAGATTCCTGCCTTAGTGCTAACCAGGACCTATACGGTCAAAGCCATTTCCGGGAGCAACCTCCACCCTTAGCGAGATGCCCAAGAAGTGACCCATCGCTTGAATCCAAAGCAATTCCAGACACGAAGGACTGGTAATTGCCAGACGATTGATACACACGGAGACTGAGGTGTACCGCCCGACTACCAGAAGCGGATCCCAAAGGGATGTGTTGCCCATACCAGAGTCGTAACTCTAGCTGGACTCAATCCCCAGGATCCTCTTTTCCTGGGACACGGGTCGCCACGCACGGCAAACACGTGGGTCAGGGAACTGACATTTTTAGCAAACCAGATATATAGAAAAAAAAAAGGAGAATAAACAGTATTAGTCAAACAAACAGAAAAACAAAGGTAATGAAAATAAAGAGCTAAACATGAAATCAAGGCAATATATATGGTAAACACGTGAAGGTAATGAAAAATAAGGAAATGATATAATAGGAATCTCTGTGATCTAGTCCAGGGGTCTCCAAACTTTCCAGCCTTAGGGCCATACTCTTTACTCCAGTATGTACCAAGGGCCAAAACCGTTTTAATTTTTCTGACATTATCTATACTTTCTAGTGTTTTTCTTTCTAGAGACTCCTGATCTAGACGATAGAAAGGAAAAATAAGAAAACGAAAGGATGAAGGAAAGATCACTGGGTAACCCCGTACACATCTAAAAAAGATGTGCCCCTGGGGGGACGAGTACGGTGGACTGGTAATTGCAAGCCGATTGACACACCCGGAAACTGAGGTGTGCCGCCCGTCTATCAGAAACGGAGGCCAAAGAGATGCGTTGCCCCCACAAGAGTCGCAACTCCAGCTAGACTCAACCCACATGATCCTCTTTTCCCGAGACAAGGGGCCGCCACTTACGGCAAACACGTGGGTCAGATAATTGACTTTGTTAGTGGAACCAAATATATCAAAACAAATGAAGGAAAATAAACATTAGTCAAACAACACATTCTGAATTCCGCCCACCGTGAAATCCAACAAGGGACAGCAGATTCCAGCAACGGTGCTGGTCAGGGCCTATACGCTCAGGATCCCTGATACGGCCTCCTTGGTTAACGAGGTGCCATCACTTGAAACCTTAAGCAGCTCCTGATCCAAAAATTTAGTAACCACCAGCCGATTGGTACATCCGGACACTGAAGTGTACCGCCCGTCTAACAGAAGCGGATGCCAAAGGGATGTGTTGTCCACACGAGAGTCCAACTCTAGATGGACTCATTCTCCAGAATCCTCTTTTCCAGGGACACGGGTTGCCACGCACGGTAATCACGTGGCTCAGAAAACTGACATTGTTAGTAAACCCAAATATATATCTGAAAAAAAATGAAGGAAAATAAACATTGTTAGTCAAACAATACATCCAAGAAATCGAAATAATTTAAAGAAGCAACGTAAACAACACCATGACGAAAAGAGTAAGCTTTAAAAATGAAATAAAATATAAAATGCATGGCAAATTTATGACGGTGATGAGAAAGAATGATACAATATGGTGAAGAGGTCTGTGATCTAGACGTTGAAAATGAAAAAAAAGAAAGATCACTGTGTCACGACACCCGCACACATCAAAAGAAGATGCGTCCCAAAGATGGATAAAAGTGAGGGAGAGCATATACCCAAATCTAGTTTTAGAAATGTGTTAAAACGCTGATGGAAATGTACTTGTTGAGTGTGGTTGAACAGGTAAATGCTATGGTTGGAAAGTCAGTTTTCAATGAGACTTCCTCTATTATTTGTCTCGCATATATTCCATAAAGTATTATGGCCATTCTAGTCCCCAAAAGATGACGAAAGAGACAGAGAATTGTTCAACTAAATCGTTAATTTCTTTCGGATGAATTATTTGCTTAGGAGTATGGTACAAATTACACAAGGTAAACTGTTTGCGAATGTGAATCTGAATTGCGTAGCCTGAAGGGAGTATTTAAAGGAATTATTTTAGAAGGAAATGACCGAGAATATAACAAAACTGCATCTCAGACGACCGTAGAATAATGGATATGATCTTTTCTAATAATGTTGCAAAATTATATTTGGGTTAGAATATGATGAGAAAGTATGGTTTATTTAGTTCAATACAAACGGGGTGAAAATAATTGGGTTAGTTCAATACAAATGGGGTGTTTATGAGGGTTTTTATGTCATCAAAGCAATAGATACACCGTGACAATTCCACGATAATGAACAAAGAGCCATAATTAAACAGAAAAAAAATATAAATAAAAGATAATGTTGTTATAATATATGGCTTTATTGGAAATAAATCCACTACAATAAGGATCACACACAAAGAAGGAACAAGCAGAACAAAGCAAACATACAGCAATCGATAAGTACACACCATAAAAAGTCAAAGGGGAAGAATAAATAAAGTGGTTAGACACTTTATTTTAGTTCATGAGGCTTCTGGCCTCCCAATATAACTGCAAGACTTCTCCTTAACGCTGAGCCTCCCTGGTCAGTCCTGGGCATTTCAAAAGATGTTCTGAATTCATTTTTCCAACTCTACATATTGTGCAAGTGTTCGAGGCGACGACACCTATCATGTTAAGGTGTTCCGCAAGACAATCGTGTCCTGTTCCTAATCGAAAGTTGTAAACCGCCTCTTCACGTGGTTCTAGTGTTAAAGATTTTCGAGCTGTCTTGAATATTGTGCCACTTTTTGCCTACGGATTTATTTATGAGATTACCTTTCGGTATTTTAAAAATTTCTCTATGAATATATTTTTTGAAAGATTCTGGTGGAATTTATTTATTTCCAATATTCACATGGTTTCCTTTCTTTGCAAGTGAATCTGATGCTTCATTATCTTTAATTGTGATGGTATCCACAGGAATACAATTTTGCTTAGCTTTTGTTCTTAAATATTTGATATCTTTCTTAATTTGACTTATTATGTTATTGGGGTTACAGTGTGATGATTTAAGGAGGCAGCTTGTATGGCTGCTCTGGAATCTGCGAATATTACTACATTGGCCTCCAAAAGTTAAGGAACAATATGTTTTTCGAAGCTCGCCATAAAAAAATGACAGTAACAATAAAATTTATAGGTTATATAAATGATAAAAATGAACTTTTATGCAAATTTATGTAAAAAAGATAGCTACCACTTTTTTTTATAGAAAAAAAATTATATATATGAGTGAGACAAAATATACAAATATCATATTTTGATTCAGTAAAGTGAAATTTTGCGCTTTTGAATATTTTGCTTAGTTTAGAAAAATTGTTATTCTGGTTTTTTATTTGGGCTATTTACTTGAAATTAGATGCGATTCTGATATAGATCAGAGGCGATAGATGGATTGTGTGGAGTGTGAAGCGACGATAGATTACTCCCATCGGGGAAATATACCAGATGCCATTACTCGAGTGCCGAGAACCCGGAACTTATGGATACTATGTGCGCGGAGGGAGCGGGTCCTTTTCAAGAACACCTGAAGCAAACCAAGACTGACGATATCTCCAGAGAAGAGCAACAAGCACGCATAAACTGTGAAGGACTCAGACATTAGACAGAGCAACTTGAAAATCATAGAAGACTCTGTCTTCAAATGAAGGAAATCTATCAATCTGTAGTCAAAATACTCCCGAAAGATGATGCTTTCAATGCTATTTGCTCCAAAAAAGCTACAAGGACTCCTAAGGGCTATTACTGCTTATGAAAAACAGGTAAGAGATTATGGCTCTTGCTCAGTAATTAATTGTAAATTTCATACTAAAAATATCAAAAGATCTAACGTTAATAGTCAGGATGATTTCGTTCAGCCTTCTAAAAGGCATACTGCTAAGAGTAATGTAACCATCGTTTCTAATAGCTCTGTTAATACTAGCAATAAATTCCAAATTCTTGAAAAAAATAATAATGAAAATGTAAATGATAACAATAATAGCACTACGATCATTCATAAAATCCTTCCTATTATGGTCAGGCAATCTGATAAAGTTGAAGAGCAACTGAAAATAATTCATAATAGTATCAATGATGATTCAATCAAAATCAACTTATCGGGAGAGCTGATCAAAACATACCCTAATAATGAAGAAAATC
Source organism: Caerostris darwini (assembly GCA_021605075.1). NCBI lineage: Eukaryota > Metazoa > Arthropoda > Arachnida > Araneae > Araneidae > Caerostris > Caerostris darwini. The sequence goes on along the minus strand of BPLQ01005580.1, from coordinate 79,769 downwards.
TTTGTAAAATTCCCACCATGATTCAAACTAATAAATTCGACTACTTCGTAATAACTCCCAAAAGTAAAAGACCACTCAAGGCAGTGCTAAAGGGTTTACCTAAAACAACTACTGTGGATGAAATTAAAGAAGAACTAACCGAAAAAGGCTTTACTATAGACAATATTATTCAATTTCATAATCTCAAAACAAAAGTTCCCATTGCTATTTGGTGAATAGTTTTACGCCGCAATAATGAAAATGAATAAATCTTCTCCGTAACTAAATTACAATATCTCTCTATTAAGATCGAAAAATATAATAGAAAACCGGGGCCTACTCAGTGCTTTCAATGCAATTTTTTTCACCATTCGTCAGCTAATTACCATACTTCTCCCAGATGTCTTACATGCGGTAGTGACCACCTAACTAAAGAATGTCACATCAAGGAAAAAGTTGAGAATAAACGATGCATCAACTGTAATGAACTTGGGCACATCGCGGCGTGGAAAGGTTGTCGCAAATATCAAGTAAAATTGCCATTACTGAAAATTCCATCAAACCTAGAAATACTTTTACCTCTACTAAAATCAATGAAAATGTTTCTTTTGCCAACATTGTTACTGGAAAAAATTATAATTCTATTCAAAATTCTGCCATTTTACAAAGTCAATCTAACTCTCCTACATCTCCTCTTAATCCAAAATCTTGACGAAATTATACCTCAAGATATTTTTAAAATAATATTTATCCTTAAAGAGTTTATTAACATTTTTGCAGGCAACAAAAACATTGATAATCAATATAATCAACTCCAAAAAACTAACAACCCAGCTGATAAACTTTTTTCAACACAGCATTCAATCTATTCCTGAATTATCTTCTGATCATAATCCTATTATCATCTCTTTTAACATTGATTACTCCATTCAATTTGATACTACTAATACTAATACTAATTGGAATAAATTCACTCCTCAGTGGTCTAGCTAATCAACCTACGCTGAACACCAATGTCTAATCCTCATAATGGACTTATAATTTGTTACTGGAACGCATGTGAATTTTATAAGACTACTGAATTTCATCATTTTCTTAAATCATCTACCGGATATTGTTCTCCTGCAGGAAACTCATCTCAAAACTTCTCAAAATTTGCATATACAAGGTTATAATCTCTATCGTAATGATGGGCCTCAACTTCCTGTGTCTGGTGGAACAGCTATTCTTATCAAAAATACTATTCCTCACAATGAACTACCTACTCCTAATCTTAATGCTATCCATGCCACTATCATTGCTATTAACTTTACTAACTGCCCTAATACCACGTTTGCTTCCATTTATATTCCTAATCACATTAACCCTAATTTTCTCAAGCAGGGCATAACTACCCTTCTTTCCATCAACACTTCTTCTATTTTAGCTGGTTATTTTAATACGCATAATAAATCTTGGGGCTGTAAAGGTAATAATACTACTGGTATTGAACTCAAAAAATTTGCTAATACTTCCGGTTTTGAAATTATTGCTCCCTCCACTCCTACTAGATATGGGGTAAACTCCTCTTCAATTATTGACCTCCCTATTACTAATAATTTATTTTTTCAACACAGCATTCAATCTATTTCTGAATTATCCTCTGATCATAATCCTATTATCATCTCTTTTAACATTGATTACTCCATTCAATTTGATACTACTAAAACTAATATTAATTGGAATAAATTCACTAACACTCTTGCTATTATTCCTACATTCATTAAAACTCAAATTAATTCTACTGACCAAATTGATAATATAATAGAGGATCTGAATACTAAAATTACTAATGCTTATAACGCGTCTTCTAAACCTCCTATTAACCATAATACCTACTTTTTCCTCCGTATATTAAAAATCTTATCACAGTTCGCAATGGAGCACGTAAAAATTGGCAATTTTCTCCGGATCCGCAGTCTACACAACTCTACAATAATGCGCAATCTAAACTTCGCAATAGCATCAAAAAGTTCAAACAGGACTCTTGGAACTACAAGCTACAAAACTTTACTACTGAAGACAATTCTGTCTGGCGCACTACGAGCAGTCTCAATAAAAAACGTATTGCTATCCCCCATTTAACTACCCTGACTATGCTAATAACAAAGCTTTTACTAACCAGCAAAAATCTGAAACTCTTGCTACTGCTTATCAACATCAAGTCAAAGATAATTCCGACTAGCCACCGGACATGACTGCCTGCGAAACCATCTTTACAGACTTAAAATTGTTCCTTCCCCGATATGCACTCTGTGCAGCTCTGGAGAGGCCATGGACTCCACGCATCTACTTCACTGCCCTGCAAGACTTTTATCGCCGAGCAATATTGGGAGGCTAGAGATATGTTAGATTAATGAACTCTGTTGCAGCATGTTTTGTTTTTTCTATGTTCTCTCTCTCTCTTTTTTTTTTTTTTTTTTTTTTTTTTTTTTTTTTTTTCCGTTGTTCTTTTTATTGCTGTAACTGTTCATATTCTGCCATTGGAAATATAAAATATATATATATATATATTTCCTTTTAATTGGACTTAATTTATATATGATTTAATATTTTCCATGGCAGTTATGGTAGATTTGTTTTTACGGAAACCAAATTGATTAGAGCTAAAAAAAGTTATTAATTTATAAATAATAAGTAACTCGATTTGAAATTATTTTGTCAAATAGTTTGTCCCAAGTGGGCAAAAGACATATCGGTCGGTAACGTGTCACATTAGAAAGGTTCTTATTAGGTTTGGAAATACTACAACAGTTACGATCTTCCACTGTAAAGGAGATATTCCATGTTCAAGAAGAAAATTAAAAAATGAAACGAACCAGGATCTATTAGTATAAAACATTTCTCTGGTGATTTCGCCCGGAATCATGTCGGAACCGGGTGCTTTATTTGGTTTAATTTTTAGAATAGCATTTTCAATTTCTAGATCATTTAAGGCCTCAAATTCATAAGGCAGTAGGTCATTTGGGTGAACTTCATCATTATAAATTCTGTGGGTAAAATGATATCTCAATATATTATGAACCGTAACGTTCATAGTGTCTGTAGTTGAATTTACAATATTTGTAATAAGTTTAAAGATTTTATTATTTGCAATTTTATCAGTGATTATATTGAATTTTTTACCAAAAATATTGTTGGTAGTAATATTATTAATGAACAATTTGAAACTATTTCTTTTATGAGAAAGAATAGTTTTTTTTATCAACTGCTTAGCATTCTTTAAATTGCAGTTTTTTTATTTTGTCTTTTGGTTGCGTCAGGTTCTTTTTGATATAACCTCCTGAAGATCTTAGATCCCTTAGCCTAGGAGTCCACCAAATTGAATTTTTATTCTTTTTCTTATTATTTTTACGAATTTGCAGCTTGCAGATGACATTGTAAATAGATTTTTGCAGATATTTAATATATGAATTAACTTCATTTAAGTGAAGAGGGTCGAAAATACAATGGTGCTCCTCCAAAAGCTGAGCTTGCTTGGTTGGTTGGTTGGGGTTTTATGGCACAAGAGCCAGATTTGGCTATGCTGCGCCAAACAAGGTTGTAAAAAGGAATTAGCAATAAAACAAGTTAAATTCGCTACTTCGTAGAAACATCATTAAAAACCATGATAAATAAACGCAAAAAAATCAGGATACAGATATCGTATGTAAAAGACAAATGCAGAGTTTAAAAAAAAGTTAGAATTAATAAGTCAAATACAGGATTAAAAATGTATGCAGAAAACATGAAACAATTTTTTCCGGGTTAATTTAAAAACAGCGTAATATGCATGGCACATGGTTAAAAGAAATGATATGCAATTAAATATTAAAAAACAGATCAGTCAGAAATCATCTCCGTCTCATTGTACTCGACGATATGACTGTCTGTGGTGTCCTCTGTTGTACTTTCGGTGATTCTGTTGTAGTTTCTGGTGACTCAGATGGAGGAGAAGGTGGTTTTGTAAGTCGTTGTCTATTAAGTAAAATCTGTTTTGAATTCTGTTTCATTGTGTCAATTTTTTTGTTTTTTCCGACTATATTAGCCGTTGGGTTTGTTTTATGTTGAGCTACCTTTTTATTGTCTGCGGTGAAATGGACTTGTTTCTTGGGCTGGGTTTTGAACGAGGATGGAGTGGATTGTGGACGAAATGTCTTGGAGAGAACTAAATTTGATGTAGACGGAGCAGATATTAAATTTGCAGAAGTTGTAGAATCAGTAGATTTAGGTTTTGGTTTAGAAAGAGGTTTCAGTTTTGTGAGTGGCGGGCAAATTATTCCTGTTATATTACTATCGGTCATGATTGATACGGAACATGTAGGAGAAACTTTTTGGGGAATAGATGTGGCATTATTTTTGGCGACTGCTGCATACGAGGTGGAAGACAGTTGTAGTACAATTTTTTTTTTGCTTCGGGATACGATAATTTCTGCTTGGTTTTGAGTTCTTGAATTTGCTTTTCTTGCATCCATTTTGGACAAGATTTAGAATTAGATGGATGCGACTCTAGACAATTGACACATTTAGGTGTGGCACGGCAGTTTAGATAAGAATGACCTGAAGTTGCACAATTGGAACAGACTGGTGTCCCATGACAAGCAGTCTGAGAGTGTCCAAATTTCTGGCATTTAAAACAACGTAGTGGATTTGGAATGTAAGGTCGAACGGGGCAATTCAAATAATCAGCTTTAATCGTTTTAGGTAGGACAGATCCGTAGAATTTGAGAACTATGTGTTTGGTTGTTATTGAATCGGAGCCTTTTTTTATGATTATTCTTCGGGCGGAATAAACACCTTGCGAACTTAATTCAGAGACGATTTCATTAAGGAAAACATGTTGAAGGTGTGGTTCAGAAATAACACCTTCGCAATAGTTCAATGTTTTGTGTGCTTCTACTTTAATTGGAAAATCGAGAAATCTGTTAGTGCATAAGAAAAATTTAGACTGAGCAGTAGAATAAGTTTCGATAAGCAGATCACCTGATTTTAATTTTTTGACAGTTTTAAGGTCGCCACCTATAGCCTGCAATCCTTTCTGTATTTTAAAAGGTGAAGTGTTATTAAATTCTTTATTTGGAGCAGATAAGATGAGAAATGTGGCAAATTTAGATGCCCATTCATGATAAGGTATATCAGATTCTTGGTCAGGGACAATTGACGGTAAAGTCGATGGCGAATTTAGGCCTTCGCCAAGGCACGAAGTTTTAGATCCAGAAGTCATAAAAAGAGAAAAAAAATGTTCGGGTCGCAGATCGCACCGCCCACCATGGAGCCCAACAAGGGAAAGCAGTTGCCTGCAATGGCGCTAATCGGGACCTATACGGTCAGAGCCACTCCCTGGAACGACCTCCACCCTTAACGAGATGCCCAAGAAGTGACCCATCACTTGAATCCAGAGCAATACCAGTTAACATGACTGTTAATTGCGCACCGATTGGTACATCTGGAGACTGAGGTGTACCGCCCGACTACCAGAAGCGGAGGCCAAAGGGATGTGTTGCCTCTACGACAGTCGCAACTCTCGCTAGACTCAATCCCCAGGACCCTCTTTTCCTGGGACACGGGTCGCCACGCACGGCAAACACGTGGGTCAGGGAACTGACATTGTTAGTAAAATCAAATAAATGGAAATGAAATAGACATTATTAGTCAAACACAGGCGAATAAAAAATAATTTCGAAAAACCACAAAGAAAACCAAGAAATGACGAAAAGCAAATAAAGAGCTCTGAAGACGAAATCAAAGGTAAAAAAATACAACAGTGTAATGAGACAATGATACGACATAATGAGGGCTGGGTTCTAGACGATGAAAAGAAATAAAGGAGAAGACAAAAAGGATGAAGGAAAGATCACTGGGTAACCCCGGGGTCGTGACTCCCGTACACAACTAAAGAAGATGCGCCCCGGAGGGGCCAAAAGCTGAGCCATCTTAGTTTTCAGTTTAATCCAATCAATGTTTTTTAGATTAATTCTTGAAGTTTTATTATTATTGAATAAATTGACCATTCTATTATGATCTTATTATGGTCACTATTAGTTATTTCATCTAGCACCATAATAGAGAAATCTGAATCAATATTTTTAGTTAAAATTAAGTCAGTCCAACTCTCTCCTCTTGTGGAGGAAAAAGTTGAAAGAGATGCCGGGTTGTTTTGGATAAAAAGATCATTTGGGGAACAAAATTCAATAACGAATTGACCCCTATTGTCCAAATCCCTCTTACCCCTAAGTCGGGACTTAAAATCTCAGCAAATAATAATTTGAGAAGAATTATAATTTTGGATAAATTGTTGAAGAATCTGCAGATTTGGTTCTATGTTTTCACTTGGAGAACAATAGGTAGATATGAGAATAAAAGATTTTCCATACAGCAATAATTCCAAAACAATTATATTGGAATTTGCATGAATAAGCAAGGCATGAGTGGATTGTTTTAACACAATTGCCACTTTAGGAGCAATTTCAGTGGATAGAACTTTATAAGAAATCGGAATATTGATGATTTTATTATTATAGCAATATTCATTCAATGAGTAGAAATCAAGATCTTGACTGATTATAGATTGGTTTAACTGGGCCATCGCTGCTATAGAGTTGCCTAGGTTAATGTGAGCGCCTCTTACTTTAATATTTTGACTATTATTATCCATAATTTGTTCGGTTCATTAAATTTTTTAATTATTTTTCATAAATTTTGCAGTTCTTGTCCACGTAGCTGTAGGCCTCATTATAATTTATCTTAAATTTGCTATTGTTTTATTTCCAATGGCCTATTATGAACAGTTACAGCAAAAAAAGAACACAGAAAAAAAAATACAACAACAACAACAAAATAATACAACAAAATATGCTGAAACAGAGTTCATTAATCTAACAACAATGCCAAGTTGCAGATCTTTTAGCCACTAAAAAGTGTTACCAGGTGCACCACTGGGAGGTAGATCTTCTGCGCACCCAAATTTGCTATTGTGAAAATTACAATTTACATATTTTGAGGCATTTTGCAATTTTTCAAACTATGGTCATTGGTAGCACATGTTCGTACATGTTTCCTGATTATTTTTACAATATTTGGCAACGTGGCCAAATCTTTCAAACTTGAAACATTGGGTGTGTTTAAGATATTCTTTTAAGGGAATTATTTCCCACCCCAAATTTATTTTCTTTTTATCGATAATTTTGTTAAATGTAATAATAAGTCCAAGTTCAATAACAATATTTTTACCATTTTTTTCCCGAATATGTAGTTCTAATTTTCAATAATTCGTCTTCACATTCCTCAACATAATTTTCACTAAGGGTTTTTAATAAGTCTTCATTAGTAGTATCGTTTGAAATGTTGTAACAAATTACACTAGGATTCCTTAATTTATGTTTGCTAATTTTAAATTTCTCATTAATAACTTCCTTTTTTTGTAAGTTCCCCAACTAGTACTTCTAAATCTTCTGGGTTGGTCATTTTCACATATAGACCTCCTTTAGAAATGTTCCTAGAAATGTTTTATTAGTTTCACCTGTATGTTTGTTTGTTTGAAACTGACTCTTTGGGCTCGATTTTGCCCTACTTTAAGCGATCAAATTTAATTTAAACGTCGTAGACTTATCAAGGACCGACGACAATAAAATATTTTGATAAGTTTTTTATCTCATCATGATTAGGATCGCCAGGATGAGTGATTTTATTTTAACTTATGAAGAGCAATGCAACCCATGTAGAATGAAAGTACCCAAGACATTCAAACCTACGTGGGACAGTTGCACAACGGATAACGCGCCTGACTACTGATCAGGAGATTCCCTGTTCGAAACCTGGCTGGCTCGACCTATTCGCATTTAGCCTTTGTTTTACACCCAATTAAATTATTGCAAGAACTATAGTTCCAGTCCTCCGTACTGGGACCTCATTTAAGCCTCCGCTTAAGCCAATACTACTAGACCCGCAGTGTTTCTTGCGTTGGCCGTTTCTATAAGGAAGGCATCATCACTCAGCTCTAGTCAAGGGTTAGGTAACGTCGGTGCAGTTTTACAGTCATTGCATACTAGAGGAAACCAACACAACTCTGGGATGTCCGCGACGTATTTGTTGTTACGCACTCCCTTGCTGAAAGCAAAGTTCAACTTTAATCCAACGTTTGATGTATTATGAATGCATGCAAACTTAGCGGATACTTAATGGTTTTGAAAATCAGAGGTAAATCAGCTAGTTTTTAGATGTACACGAGTGTTATGATGCCATATGTTATAATTCACCCAATCCAATATACTGGTGAGAAACGTGCCGATGGATGAAGGGCAAGAGAGTGACTAAAAAAATATCATGTCGCTAGCGTCAACCTCAGGGAACTAGGCACACCCTGTTGCATAAGTGCCTTACCCTTCTGTAGGACCTCTGGGGGGGGGTTTCCATTTGTCCATTACTCGTGGGAACATTATGGAAAACAAACAACAAAACACAGAAAAGAAAGACATTGGAGAAAAGAAGACAACTGTCAATGAGAAGAACATCAACACTATCAAGCGAAGAATTAGAAGAGAGAAAGAAGAAAATAAAGCTCTATATGAAAAATTATAGAGCCAAACAGTCAAAACAAGCCAAGAGGGTTTATATCCACTGGGCGGCGTTATTTGCAGTCGCTGTTTTCAGCAAAAGATGCGTCAGCATGCAAGTGTTTCACATCAGTATTCAAGAGCTTTCACCTATAAGAATTTAGCAAAAGTCAGAACAAGCCAGAGAAGCTCGTTTGCAGCAAGTGCGTCAGCATGCAGCTGAAATTCGAGCCACACAATCAGAACAAGACAGAGCATATCACTTGCAGCAAATGCGGCAACGAAATGCCGAGTCCAGAAGATTAAGTAGAGCCAGTATAACAGGCTTTATGCAGGCAATTAACACGTTCCGTGATAAGATATGCGAAGTTTGCACTAAACGGTGTTATCAGCATCAGATTTCTAGGTGGATTGTAGACAAACAGCACCATATTTGCCTAACGAATTAAAACAAAGAAATTGCTTGGTTGTTTGCAACCGTTGCAAGACTCATTTGAGTTCAAAGAAAATATTGCACCATCCAAATCTTATTGGAACAATCTGGATCCAGGTTTTTTTCCAGAGGTGATTGCGGAATTATCACAAGCCGAACAAAGGGTGATTTCGCACATTATACCATTTGTTAAAATTATCAAATTAAGTGGCATATTTGGACAAAATTGTTTTCGAGGTCAAGCGGTACTGTTCGCTAAGATGTTTTCGAAGTTACTGAAAATCTTCCGAACATGTTACCAAGAACCACAAATAATGCTGGAATAGTTGTCATTACTGAGAGTCTCGAAAATATTAATGTAACACGACAGTTTTCAGTATGTAGGCAAAAAGTATATAATGCACTGTATTGGTTAGTTGCTAACAATCCACTTTACAAAGACGTCACTATCGATTAGAACGTTGTAATTAATGAAGAGGATATTATAAGAGTAGAAGAAGCACCAGTAGAGATTGCTGTAGAGACCAATAAAGAACCTACTGGGGATGCTAGCGCTTACATGGAAATCAGTGATTCCTCGATAATTGTACGTGCTTCATGGCATAAAGGCAACGATCTCATATTCACATCAGGATTTGTAGGGGTACAATGTAGTGCGATGGCATTAGCAAATATTCTCAGGGCCTCTATTCTTTCACCACAATATTGGTCTACAAACATGCTCAATCTAAATATGATAACAGGTGACCAAATCTACAGCAATATAAGATTTCAAACGGCGAGAAATTTAGCGGCTTATTCTATAGAAAATTATCCATACCTATTGGTACGAAATTTCAAAGTCATTCAAAGAGGACTTGGTCACATTCGGCAAAAGATTTCGGATCACTTTTGACGAAGAATTGAATGACAAATTAAACGAAGCAAACCTTGGAAGCACCCTTCGTCAAGATTTGGAAGATCTGTTCATGGTACCTAACCCAGAAATACTAATAACAGATGGACAATCATTCGGAGTAATGCATTATGATAACAAATATTACTTCAGTAACTCTCATTCTTGTGGCCGAAAGGGATCCAGAGCAAACGACAATAATGGGAAAGCTTGCGTTATTGAGTGCGAGAATTTCGACGAGTTCGTGAGGATATGTAAACGCACAACAGGCAGCAAAAATGTACAGTTTACTCTTGATGTTTAGGTCTATGATATACATAATGATTCTAAGGAGACAGAAACACATCAGAGTACTGAGAGGGTAGCAGCAGCGTCCCAAATAACCAATTCCCAACAGGAATTAACTGATCAAATAATTCCACTGCAGACATCAGTGATGGCACCGATTGATGTAATGCAACCCAATGTGGAAGATGAAATACAGGATTCACGGAACCTTAATGAAATTACCCGTAAAACGAAAGACAATATCGTAAATGTGGATCATGAACTGAAAGCAGAAGAATTTGCCTGGTACTTTTTGTTTCCCTATGGAAAAAACGGTTTTAAAGAGGAAAGATCAGAAAAAATTACAGCATTGGACTACTTTCAGTTCAGAATTTTGGGTAGCGACACAAGATTTCAACGTAACGACTATCTCTTTTATGCCTTATCGTTCTTTGAATATTATCGAATTAAAAGCACTATATCAGCATGCGGCAAGAAAATTGTTAATCAAGAAGGAGCAATCGAAGACGTCCATCTTTATTTTAAGAATTTGAGAGGTTCTGCAGCCTATTGGAGATCAGCTTTGAACGAGCTATTAGCTCAAATCAGATGTTTAGGAGCTCCAACCTACTTTGTAACATTTAGTTCAAATGATCTTAATTTCTTAGACCAACGAAAAACTTTATTAATTGCTGATGGTAGGCCTGATGTTGACCCAAGTACACTTGACATTTATGAGATTCAACAACTTATCGAAAAGTACCCAGCAATTTTGAGTCGACATTTCATGGTAAGGGTAAATGCTCTAATGAAATTTATTAAGAACAATGATGAAGTATTTGGCGGAAAAGTGAAAGACCATTGGTGGCGTATTGAATTTCAGAATCGTGGCAGTCCTCACCTTCATATGGTAGTTGGTATTGAAATTCATCCAGAGTTTGACACAGAGGAAGGGAAACTTCTCCTTGATCGTAACTGTTGCTGTAAGATGCCTACAGAAGAAGATCCAGAGCTCTATGAACTTGTCAAGAAATGTCAAATTCATCGACATACACAAACTTGTACAAAAAATAATACCTCTGTAAGATGTCGATTCAACTTTCCACGTCAAGAATGTGACGAGACACGAATAGTGTCACATTCTTCAGATGATTTTCTCCGTGATGGAGGCAGAATTTGTTTACTTAAGCGTCGAAAAGAAGATGCTTGGGTAAATAATTTCCACCCACAGTTATTGAGACTGTGGACAGGTAACATGGATATTCAGCCGTGCGGATCAAACGAAACGATAGCGTACTATATTACAAAGTACTTATCGAAAGCAGAACCTGAAGGTGTAGATTCTGGAATTGCGCAAGCAATACAACAAATTCAACGCGAAGAGTCTGATATTTCACGCAAGCTGTTCAGGATATGTATGAAGATTCTTCATGAACGACAAGTATCAGCTGCAGAATGTGCGTATCGACTTTGTCATATCCCATTACGGGACAGTTCGCGAAGTTGTATTTTCCTGAACACAAGAAAGTCAGTGTTACACAGTATTGCAATTCGACAAAAGCGGACACATAACTGGATATTATAGTAATATCTTTGAAAGATATGAAAACGTCCGTTACAACATCCTGACTACGATTTTGCAGACATGAGCCTTACAGAGTTTGCAATGCTGTTTGAACCTTTCTATCCGAAAAAGGTAAGTGAAACCGAGGAAAGTATTGATCATAATGCCTATGAAGAACAACCAGACATACGTCGTCCACTCATCATGCTGTCAGATGGGAGCAAAATGGTTGTGATTAATATTCCTGCAGTTGTCAGGGTTCCATACTTTATAGCAACATCGGATCCAGAAAACTTTTTCTACAGCTTACTTGTTCAATATATGCCTTATCGTTCGGAAATTGAATTACTTGAAGGTTTCGATAATGCAAAAGAGGCTTTCTTAGCTAGAGAGAATCGTTTGAAGGAAACGAGTAGACATATACGCCAACATCGAGAGCGGGACCAACAGCTTGAAAATGCATTCATCCAGGTACATGCCTTTGAAATTTTAGAACAGCCAGAGATTATAAATCCTGAAGCTGAAGAAGAATTACCAGACACAGAAATGAGCAATGATCTATTTCAGAGAGCACAACAGGCTATGAATATAGATCAAAGACAATTGTTCATTCTTATTACAGAGGGTATTAAAAATCAACTTAATGGTGGCAATGAACGAGAGAAAATTTTCGTAACTGGTGGAGCAGGCACCGGGAAAACTTTCCTCTTTAATCTATTGAAAAACCAAGTTAACCGATGTTATGGAAAATCGGTGGTGAAAGTTGGTGTTCTCACTGGAGTTGCAGCACGGTTGATCGGTGGGTCTACACTATACCGTCTGCTAAAACTACCAGTACAAAAAGATGGAGATATTGTTAGTATGTCACTTCTTACTGGTAATTATTTAAGAGTAATGCGTCAATTATGGCAAAACGTTGAGTTTCGGTTCATAGACGAAATTTCTATGGTACCTTATGAGATGCTTTGCATGATCGACTCCCGTCTGCGACAGCTGAAAAGCCCCAACGCTTGTTTTGGAGGCATAAATGTTTTACTCTTTGGTGATCTAATGCAGTTACCACCTCTGTTCGAGGACATCAAATTTTCCAACAACCAGAATACATGAAGCCTGCTACACATTTGTGGCGGCAGTTCCGTCTGGTTAAACTCAAACAAAACATGTGCCAACAAGGAGACATGACATTTATAGATGTGCTTAATGCCCTAAGAATTGGAGAATTGACGTCTGGGCATTTTGAAATTCTTCTCGGAAAAGTGTCAACAGATACATCTATTGAGTTCTCGATTGAGAAAGCATTATCCAACGAATGACCAATTTGCTTGGCATAACGAAAAGGTTCTCCAGAGTTTTGAGGATAAAGGGACAATTATTTATACAATAAAAGCACAAGACCAACTCATTGATGCTAAAAGAAATTTAGGTAATAAGGACTTAGAATTTGTGGTACCTAATGGTATCAATAAAACAGGAAGTCTTCTAAAGTATTGAAAATATTCGTAGGACCTAAAGTGATGTTAAGGTCGAACATTGACGTGTCAAACGGTTTAGTAAATGATAACAGGGGTTTTATTACAGAAATTATCTGGCCAAGTATATGCTAAAGACATTTCGTCAATCCGTATCGATTTCGGTTCAGATGGTGTACACGTAATTAAGCCACTATCGATACAGTTCCCAGCAAAATACAGCTATGGATAGAGATGAATGTTGCCATTAATCCTGAGTTGGGCATCGACCTTCCACAAGATACAAGGTTGTACAGTTGATCATGCAGTCATTTATTTAGGCTCACGACTGTTTGCTGCTGGACAAGCTTATGTAGCGCTTAGTCGTGGAAGATCCTTGGACGGTATTCGAATTGAAGAACTTTATTGCACAAAATTAACAGTAAGAACTCCATGTAACAGTGAAGCATTAGATGAAATGGTTCGACTACGAAATAGTCCATAAGACTTGTTCACAAATAAAGTTACACCACTATGTCTCGCTGTTTATATTGGCAACATAGAAATCTTTGAATATGTTCTCTAAATCGAGATGCAACTGATAACACATCTGTACATATTTATGACGGTTGTTTTATAGCAAATCGAACTAAAAAGCGAAAAATAAATTATAGTTTAAAAAAAATAATAAAACACGCTTTTAGAGTTAATCAAACTAAAAAATAATTGTTAACATAAGAATGAAATGACTGACGAGAAAATGAATGTCATTGTTCTAAAAGCGTGGGACGCTTTGTATGACATTTTTAAACTAACTCTGCATTTCAGAATGAAACTAGTGAAAAATTATAACGATTGATATCGAGCACCCCACACTTTTAGAACAGTGACATTCCTTTTCTCGTCAGTCATTTTATTCTTATATTAACAATTATTTTTTACTTTTTAGTTTGATTAACTCTAAAAGCGTGTTTTTTAGTTTTTTTTAAACTATAATTTATTATTCCTACTTTTAGTTTTTCCAGATTAATATTTTTCTGTAACTCTTTTTTTTTGTATAAAATGAGGTTTTACCTTCATCATTTGGCTTAATGATTAATGATTGTAAGACTTTTTCTTTTCCTGCACCTCTTTTTGTTTTTCAATAGTTATTTCAATTTTATAACTTGTGCAAAAGTTGGTTTATTATCTATTAATCTTTCTAGTTCATTATTAGCTCCTAGTAATGTGTAGATACTCTTGTTTTGTATTTGTATAATATCCATAAGGTTAGTAATCAGCTCTCTCATCTGAGCTTTATCCTCTCCCTTATGCCTATTGTCGCGTCACGATCAAACTGTAACTGTAATGAGAGGTAAGTTTCTCTGTGCAGGAGTGGCAACAGTGTTACGAGAAAAGAAAATGGATGACACGGTTGTGTTCAAGTAAATGGCGAAAGAAGAAGCGTTTTATATGTAATATGTGCTGTGCTGTTTTGTTTAAATATATGTTAACTTTTTCTTCAGGTTGTCCTCTATGAACAAAACTCCCTAGATTCATTTCACAATCAATCCTAATAGGAAACACCTATCATGGTGTGTTAGTTAAATCAAAGATGTGTATATCTTTGTGGCCTTCTGTATATGTTCCTCCGCCTCTCCCTCCTCATCCGGGGTGGACATATATTTTATCATGTTGAGGTAAGTTTTACCCAATTCATTAAGTATTTGCCTATTTAGCCATGCACAACGATGCACGTTTTCCGGCCGGGACCTCGTGGAGGTAAGGCAACCAAGATATTAAAGTAAATGATTAATTTAATAGCACTAAAAATAAACGCAATTGACAGGTGATAGACTCTGGGTCATTGTCACCTATCAATAAAATTTTTTAGAAAAAGCAAAATGCAACAATCTAATACTTCGGCCCCCGGCCAAGTAGATAATTTTAGTATTCTCTCCATCCGAAATAGTCCGGAGAAAGACGCATGGCGACAAATGGTTCCTTGTTGATAAGTATCTTTATGTCTTCTTCTACTAGATTGAGTGCTTTTAGTTTAATCCACTTAGTGCAGTAAATGTAGTAGGACGTACCAGTGGTCTACTTCCTTTTGGGAATGAGGTTTGCCTTTCAAAACAGGAGAAAAAGTTCATCCTGAGAAAGTATCTATTGAAGAAGAAAAGATAGAGACAGCAGTAGAATTTATTAGTTCAGATAATTTCTCAGAATAATCATTTGATTGTGTATATATATATTAACTCGCGATATGAAAGGAATGTGTTCAATTCTGCAAGACTATAAGTTTACATCGCTATGGACACTGAAGAAACAGCAGATGCATAGGTGGTATTTGACAAAGAAAATATTTTTTTAGCTTCAAAATAAAATAAATTGTCTCTAGCTTTTATTGTCTGGAAGCTTTTTTCTACTTGCCATTGATGATAATGTTTGAAACTGGATGCATGCTCTCTGGAACAATTTAGCATTTTACTGCATTGAAATATTGTGAAATATAAGCAGTATATCCAGTTTCAGCAGGTGTCTCTTCCATGCAAACATTTTTAGAATGGCCAAATCTCTGTCATTTAAAGCAGCGTAGTGGATCAGTATGCAAGAACAGACTTGGCAATTGAAATGTCTGGCTTTTACACTAGAAGGCAATGCAGTCAGAGAAAAAGTAAGAATGGCGTGTTTTATAGGGATGATATCAGCACCACGTTTAATTGTTATTCTACGAATTGACATTAGGGATGGATTACAACGCAGCTTTTGAACTGCGGTATATGGCAAGTTTCTTGTTATTTTAATTTCCTTAATCTTCTTTCCCAATTGCCAATGAGGGTAAATTTTAAAATTTGACCGATGAGTTGGATGACAGTTTACCAATTTAAATTCTGAACGACAACCAGTACAAGAGCGACCAACGGTGACAGAATTAGAAAGTTTGTGAATATCCAGATCTTTGGCAGTTTAAGCATTTTAAGGGGTTAGGTACACAGGTTAAAACATAGCAATTAAGATATCCAGCTTTGACGGATTTCAGCAGAACTGTGCCAAATAATTTTAAAAATAAATGTTTTTTGGAATGGTTTCACATTTTTTAAATTGTTATCCGACTGATATTAAAAAAAAAAAAGTGATTAAATAGTTCTTTTCTAATTTTACTTTCAAGAATACAAAGTAAATCAGCTTCAAATATTACGCCAATAAAATAATTTAACGACTTATGCAATTCAACATTCAGCATAAAAAAGTAATTTTTTACTTGTTTATGCTGTGAATGTTGAACACAACCAGGAGAAAGAAGATTCCAATTATGATAATAGTCAGGACAACCCCTCCTTGGAACGACACCCTTAACGAGATGTTCAAGTAGTGATCCCTGGCTTGAATTCGAAGCAATTCCTGACACGAGGGATTGATAATTGCCAGCCAATTGGTACACACAGAAATTGATGTGCACCACCCGTTTAGCAGAAGCGGAGGCCAAAGGGATGTGTTGGCCACACTCTCGTATGGGCAACACATCCTTTTGACCTTCGCAACTCCAGCTGGACTCAATCCCCAGAATCCTCTTTGCCTGGGGCATGGGTCGCCACGCATGGCAAACACGTGGGTCATAGAAGGGTCAGTTAGTAAAATACAAGAACATATATACATAAAAAAATAAAAAAATGCAAGGAAACAAGACATTGCTAATCAAATATAACATCAGAAAAACTAAAATTGGACACGTGGGTCATTTAGTAAAATCAAATATATAAAAAAAATGCAAGGAAATAGACATTGTTAGTCAAATATAACATTCGAAAAACTAAAATTTCATGAAACGACGCAAATAACACAAATAAATGACGAGAGGAAAATGAGCCACGAAGATTAAATCAAAGACAAAAATTACGGCAAACGCAGGACAGCAATGAAACACAATGGCACAATATAAAATGAGGTCTGTGGTCTAGACATTGAAAATGAAAAAGAGAAGATAAAATAATGAAGGAAATAGTCACTGGATTACCCCGGGGTCGTGACACCTGTACACATCTAAAGAAACGGCGCCCCTGAGGGGATAATCAAAGTAGAGGCGGGCATCAGTGGCTCAGGCACAAGATTGACAGATGAAGCAAATTAAGTACATTTAGGTTTTGGAGGTGAGTGACTTTTTTCTTCTCCATTTTCCACTCAGGCAAATAGAGAAGAAAATCCACACGATTTGCACATTTCAAATCTGTTTATATATGAATGGCACTGCGGAAAACAATTTGAGAATGTTGTGGAAACAATTAGTTCCACAACATTCTCAAACTTCTAATTGTTTCTGCTTTCCGTGGAAACAATTAGTTTGTTTTTCACGGAAAGCAGTTTGAGAATGGCTGAGCTATTGACAACTGAAACATCAAACAGGATTCGCAATGTAAAATCTTAAAAAAACAATTTAAACATACAACTTCATGTTTTTAGAAAAAATAAAATCGAAAATTTTCAAAATTATGTTTGGTTGGCATTATTGAATCGCTCCTTTTTTTATTGCTATGCGGCTCGCTGTAGTAGCACCTTCATCAGTCAATTCTTCAACTCAGATTCTATAACGTGTATCAAATCGGGCTCTGAAATAATCACGCGCAGCTCTGGCAATGATTCAAAGACTTGTGTGGTTCTACGATAATAAGAAAATCGAAAAATTTATGTGCATTTTCGAAAGCCTTTATCTGAGCATTTGAAATAATTTCAATCAAAAGATCACCAGATAGGAGTTTCTTAACATATTTCGGCTCTCCACGTATACTTTGCAAGTCTTTCTAGATTTCAATCAGTCATATGTTAATGAATTCATTATTTATAACATGCGACTAATTTGTAATAAAATCCAAAATCTTGCAAAATTGGATAACCATTGACCTTTTAATTCAACAAACTTTTTAAATAATTGGATCTAAGACAATAATACCAACAAATTTGTTCTGGTGATCGTAAATTAAGGGCTTCTGCAAGGATCAAAGTTTAGAGATTCATGGAATGGAAAAAACGTTAGGGTCCCAGATCACATCATGGAGCCCTATATGAGAAAGCAGAGTGCAGATTCTAGATTATTACTTATATAGTCACAGGTACCCTATGGTCCACCCTTAGAAAGATGTTCATCGCTTGAATACAAAGCAATTTCAGATTGCAGGGGCTAGTAATTGCCAGAAGATTGATATACACGGAAATGGAGGTGTGCCGCCCGTCTACCAAAAGCGGGGACGAAAATGATGTCTTGCTCACACGAGAGCAACAACTCCGCCAGGACTCAATCCCCAAGATCCCATTTTTTTTTTTTTTTTTTTTTTTATAAGCTTCGCCACGCAGGACAGAATAAGGGCAGTATTAATGACACAAAAATAAATAAAAAAAGTAATGAAAAGTGACAAAATAGCAGCATCAACAAGAAATTAGAAAAAAGCAAAATAATCAAACTAAACTAAAACACAATGAAAAATAATGAACCATCATAAATTATTATAAAAATCATGAAATCTGTAGGCTAGAAAGAAAAGAGGATAAAAGAATGAAGATAAAGATCACTGGGTCGTTCATTGTTCGCGATACCCGCACATATTTTTAAGGAAATGTGTTCCTGAGGGGTCATAATTATTAGACGAAAACATTTTTTAAAATTCATTCTTTCAATTTATTATTCTAGAAATGATAGCGATTACTTAATCTTTCTAGCCATTTTTTACACATTTCTCAAAAACTTCCCTTTCTATAAAAATGTCAAATTGTGATGAATTGAGACCTTTACCAAATCATCAAAAAATACCTAATCAAATCATCTTAAAAAAATATATATAATAATAATAAAGAAAGCATGAAATGGAAAGGGGAGTTATGGTGTATGACACACCACCCATCCTGGAATTCAGTGAGGGAAAGCAGAATCCCGTTTTAACGCTTATGAGAACCTCAGTTCCTCCCAAATCATAGACATGGAGGAACTGATCTATAGGTACTACAGACAAGCTTCAATTTTAACGAGATACAAAGGTAACCCTTGCTTAAATCATCATCTTATAGGACAGATATCTGGCGTTGGCATGGATGTTTGGTGGTGGTTCGGAATCTACTTTAAACTGTAGGTCCCGGTCTGCTTAGCCCTCGCGTGCACAAGATGACCGTAGAGCGACAAACCAAACCTTATAGGACAGACAAAATATCCGGCAGACAATATATATCTTTAATATTTCTTTGGAAAACAAACCCATAAAAATTAATGTTTTCTGAGAATAGTTGACAATATTTATAATTTATATTACACAATTGATATAAACATTTAAAATAAAAAAGGAAACAATCAACACATAAAATACATTAATAAAATGAAGTTAAATAACAATAAAAATGCTGCCACATAAACAATTTGATAAATATAAAAAGATTGGACGGTACCACAAATGACAAACAGCTCACAATATCAAAACAAAGTAGTAAAATGTATAATGGACAAGTGTGTATATTAAATACATGTGAAAATGTTCGGTTTATGATCAGAATCAAATCATACTTGGATAATAATTGGTCCGCGGTATATACGATGGGAGAAGACGGAAAAAAATATCACTCGAATACATTCTGAGAGTAATCCCATATATACATAAACGAGACGTGCTGTGTCAATGGGCTGTTAAAATGGCATTGCTCTAATTATTCCGGCAGTTCCCTTCAATCCTTTCTTAATGTTATCTTCAATCAAATAATTTTATATTTAGAAATAAACTATTATTTATTTGATATCCAAAATTAGCTTAGATTAGCATTAACGTATTGGGTTGGTGCATAATTATCAGACGTTTCTTTGACGTGCTATATTTTAATAAAAATTTACAATATTTTATAAATTTATGAATGAAAATAGCCTTCTACTTTTAGGTTATAAAAATGCGTGTCGATAATCATACTCATATTCGTCATATTATGCTGTACCACTTTGAGAAAGGGTGAAAAGCAGCGCAGTCATTTCGCGATCTCAACGAACTTTTCGGTGAGGACAGAGTCAGCGAAAGTCGATGCAGGAAATGGTTTGCCCGTTTCAAATCTAGCGACACTAGGTTGGAAGATAACCCAGGGAGAGGTCGACCAACGGATTTCAACGACCAGGCCCTTTTGCATGGAAGGGGACGAAAACTTGAATGCTGGCCGACAACTTCAATGTGGGCCATTCAACCTTCGACCACCTTCACGCTGCAATCGAGACAAAAAGAACCATATCGTCTTACACCACGATAATGCGCGTCCACATGTTGAGCGTCATGTTGTTGAATGCATCACCAATAAGGGCTGGGAACTGCTTCCACATCCGCCATATTCTCCCACAGCAGCGCCTACCGACTACCACGCCTAAAAAAAATTAGCAGGCGAACAAAGTTTATGGCGATTTCGATAACTAAGTGGCGGATGTCACAGCATGGATTGCCTACAAGAACCCATGGAATCGACTCATATCTTTGCCCATGGAATCGACCGTCTTCCAAGCAAATGGGAAGCAGTTGTTGAAGTAGATGGTGACTACGCTCCGAATTAATCATTTAAAAATGTTACTGATGAATTTTTATGTTTTCCTTTTTCGTAATAAATAGTGTTCAAGAACGCTGATAGTAGAGTTTTTGCATACCGTATTTTGGACGTCCGTTAGCTTTTTCTCCCTAGCGCGCATGCTCATAGGAAATTGCGCATGCGTATCTGTAATGTTTCCAATGAGCATGCGCGCTAGGGAGAAAAAGCTAACGGACGTCCGAAATACGGTATGCAAAAACTTTCTATTATCGTTTAAAAACGCCTGATAATTGTGCAACAACCCAATAGATTGCTTCGACAAATGAAAAAACGGTGAAAAACACCACTTTAAAATCCAGTTACAAATACAGCAAAATGGACACAAAGAGAGAGAAAGATACTTGAACAGTTTTGGCCAAGCTTAGAAGTGGAAACATTAAATCACTGGTGTGAGAAGATTAAAGAGCTTTGGGAGTGTTCATAATTCACTTCCAAAACACTTTCTTCCCTTAATTATAAACTGTATTAAGAATTTCTGAAAAAAAGTCGTTAAGCGACTCAAACATTCTGGTATAGATTTTTCAAGACTAGTTTCTAGATTTTCTTTTCCTTGAAGGAAAAGAAATTCTAGGCTTTGTCTATGTTGCCCCTTATTCAAGGAATAAGAAACAACGGCAGAAGATTTTTGATCATAAACTAAATTATTTCAAAAAAAAGAATTCTACAAAATATTAGGCTCCAGAAAAATTTTATAAATCGGCAAGGAAAATCTAAATACTAAACACTTTCAACATGCCATTCCAGATCTTACATTTTGAAAGAATGCATTCTAAACATTGACATAATCCTTAGAATGCATGCTACTGATAGCAATCATAGTATCAACCCAGATGAAATTCTTAAATAAATTAAAGACAACAAACTTGAGAATTACAGTGATGTTTAGATTTGCTAATCCAAGCAGTTTTCTATTTGGTTGGCAAGTAAGTGCATTCGGTTTTTTACGAAGTACTTAAATGGTAAAAACCGATATTACTTTCTTGCCAACCCAATAAAATATCAAATATACTCCGATATGAACAGACTTTTAAGGTGTCCTTCACATGTAGTCTCATCGGTTCTAATTTCCAATGATCTCTAGTTATTTAAACAATCTTTCAGAATTGTTTGAGAATTTACAAACAGGTAGACTTTAATCTAATCAGAAACTAAACCTCAAGAAATAAACAACGGTGGTTCGCTTATAAACTGTTTATTTAAGCATTACCTAAACAAACTAGCCCAGTTTGTTATTGTAACCTAAATCAGAAGTAGCAAAAGTTCACAAGAATAACTATATATTTTCTTATGATGTTGTCCAGAAAGGGATGATGTTGCCCCTCATGTTTTCTCATGATGTTGCCCCTTCTAGATATGTTGCCCAGAAAGAGACTTCCACAAGATTAAATAAAATTAAACATTTTATTATTTATACTAAAATATCATCTCATGATTGTTTCCCATATAAAAACATTTTTCTTTATTAGGACATAGACTATAAACATGATTATGTGAAGTTTTCAACAGATTTATTAAGCTCCCAACAGATAAGCAGATCTCAATGCTTACAAGAACAACAACAAAAAATAGATATAATGTTCTTATATTTATTTATAGTTGGGGTTTTAGAACCAGGTATAAACTTGAGAAGACATTTTCTTCAAGTCTGTTCAGATTTTAGCTATGCAGACAATGTTGTAATCATTGAAAGATTTGGAGGAAGCTTTTCGAGTTTTTGAATTGGCTGCAAAGGCTTTGCAGCTTTAGTATCTAATCATACCCAGAAAAAAACGAAATATATGTTTTCCTCAAGAAATATTTGTCAGGATACACCCAATATTGCTTTAAGCACTTACTTTTGAATTTGTACTTTGTTTTAAATACTTAGAATCAGAAATCAATTGTCAAAATAATATCTTACCTGAAATAAAAAACGGAATTGTGTCTACTAATAAGGCCTTTTATGGGTTAAGAAATCTGTTTAAATCACAGTTCATATGCAGAAAAACTAAATTATTGTTACATAAGACTCTTATTAGACCTATTTCGGTCTATGGCTCTGAAACTTGAACTTTGGCAAGATCTGATGAGGCCCATTTGGGTATATTTGAGCAGAAGGAAAAGACGGCAAAACACAGAAATTTATAAATGCTATAAAGACCCAGATATCATAAAATTTATCTAGCAGCCCAGTTTAGTTTTAAGAACAATAAACTAAACTGGGCTGCTCATGAATATAGAATGGATGATTTAAACCCTGTAAAAAGGCTCATTTTGGCAAAGCACAGGGACAAAGAGGAAGAGGATATCCAAGTTGTGATGGATAGACACAGGGGGATATGAGTAGAATTGTTTAAAACATTTATTCTTTGACTCTTTATAAAATACATACATACTTACTCTACATAAAATTCAATTTATACAATGATTTACAAAAACATAAAATGACAAAAGACTTAAAGCTAAACAGAAAAGAATTTGCATGTTTTGCTAAGAAACAAATTTATCTGAAAATTCATTAAGAAGTTTCATTGTTTTTTTGTCAAGGCAAGTTACATTGTGAATTTGAAGAAACTTTTTAGTTAATTCAATAGCTTTTAATTGTTGTTGTGAAAATATTAAATCCTTTCGCCTTACCATCACCTTAGATTTCAGAAACAAATTTATCTTCTGAAATACGATTTCAGGAACATCTGAAAATATACAAGAATGTTTCCCTTAGAACTTAAACACAATAATATGAATAATGGTAATTTTATATTTAAATTCTATTAACAAAAATCAATTATAATAATTATATATATTTTTCTTATAATATCACTCAAATCTACTTATTTTCATAAAATATTTATTTATTATTTTAAAATCCTTAATATTTATTTTCAAATTAAAAAAAAAGTTACAATCCCCTTCCTTTAAAAAATAATTGTAATACTTAGCTACATTTTCTAAAAGAGAATTAATGCATCCAAAATTTGTTTTATGGGAATATACAGATAAAAAAGAATTTAATGTCATTTTAATTAATTTTTTTGTGACTGATCCAAAGTCCAAAAAAATCTGAGAATTATGTGGAAATAAACATAATTTTGCCATGAAATAATTAATAGTAAGCTGCATGTAATCCAATCTAATCACTTGAATTTTTTTTATATGTACTTTTTTTAGTAATTTATTTAGAGTAGAAAAAGCTATTTAAATGTGCATGTTGTATTGTTTATAGAATATTTTGGCAGCACTCGATCCTAAATGAAAAAGTACCGTACAGGATCATCAACTTTGTCTTAAATCGGTCAGTATTTATAAATTTGTGTAATGCTTAAAAATGTATGATTGGATGGAATGAAGAGAAGAAAATCTCAGAGAGCTTCTGACATACTATAAATATTTTTTAGTTACAATGATACATTGTTTCGTTTTAATTTTTGAATTCTAAGTAAGATTAATTTTTTTAAATAAATTTATTTTTAATTGATGATATAAACGTTTGGATCTATATTGCTTTTATACATTCACAACATCAACAACAGTGTTTATAGATACCATATATACATATGTAAGAAAAATTCAAGTGGAACTATGAAAACAAATGTAATTTGAATGATTTTGCAGCTAAAAACATTGGCAAGCCCTTTATTTTATCGTGTCTGATATACCTTAAAATGAAGAATTTCCTATTTTAGCACAAAACAAATTTCACTATGAGAATAGGAAATGAGATCAAAATTGGTTGGTGAAAAAGTTGGTGTCACTAACTTTTAGATACAAATAAAAAAAAAATTAATATAGTGTGTTGTCTCTTGATCAAAATGCAAGATTAAGAGAGAATTTTCCATGCTGTGTATTACATTGCCAGCAGTAACAAAGTGTAATCATGAGGAGAAACACTATGAATCTCTGAATCTTGAAGAGTGCTAAGGGCTACAGTGATTAAGTAATGTTTCCTAATGTGTTTCCATACATTATATCAGATTTTAAGTCTGGAAAATATACAAGTGACCCCATTTGTTTGATTCCTTTATCCCAAAATAATCTGTACCATGATAGAGATTTACATTATCACCCATTAGAAGAAAGTGATAGCCCATTGCATCAATAAACAGCTTGATATGAGGTTTTTAAGAATTTCACTAGCATTTGTTTTTATTTCCAGTGGCAGATTATGAACAGTTACAGCAATAAAAAGAACAACGAAAAATAAAAAAGAACAGAGAATACAACAAAACGTTATGAAACAGAGTTCATTAATCTAACATATCTCTAGCCTCCCAATATCGCTCGGCGAGAAAAGTCTTGCTCAAACAGGACAGTGAAGTAGATGCGTGGAGTCCATGGTCTCTCCAGAGCTACACAGAGTGCATATCGGGGAAGGAACAATTTTGAGTCTGTAAAGATGCTTTCGCAGGCAGTCATGTCCAGTGGCTAGTCGGAAATGAGCGAATGCTCTACGCCTTAGACCATTACATAGATTTGGGATGGCATTCTTCCAGGACTTTTGGGAAACGCAGTTATAGAGGTCTTCTTGAGCGCGGACTTTAATAGTTTTTTTTTTTTAATGAGATTTTTGATAGAGTGGAAGGATATAGGACGAGATATTTTTGAGTGATTAAGGCCCCCCTTTTAGCCAGGAAGTCGGCTTTCTCATTGTCTGGAACCCCACAGTGGGCAGGAACCCACTGGAGGACTATGGTTTTTTCAAGTGATGCCAGGTTTTCAAGATGACAATAGCAATCCAATATGTCTTAGGTTTTAGGATCATTGTTAGAAACAATAGCTATCAGAACAGCTCTAGAATCCCAGAGGATAACAGCTCTTGTGAATTTTTCCAGATGGCACTGCAGCTGGGACAGAGCTGTGCGAATCGCAGTAATTTCACAATCAAATGCATTACCCCGCCGAACAGGGACGTAGAAAGAAAAAATTTGTGAAAAACTCTGCACCGGCATTAGGGCTATCAGATAGGAGGGATCCATCGGTAAAGATTCTGAACCACTCTGGATCAAGGCAAAGAATGTTTAACATTTCTAAAGCAAGGGCTCTCAAAATAGAAGTGTCTGTATTACTTTTTGTTATCTTTTGGCCCAAATCAAGATTAATGCAGAAAGATTTCAAATGCACTGGATTTTGTGGTGGAATGAGTAATTCTGGTTCGTAATTTAAACCAAGTGAATTTTTTAGGAGGACTCCCTGCAGAAAGCCAATCTGAGTCTTTAAATTTCTGAACAGGTCTTGTTTGACTTCATTCTAGAGTGAAAAACATCCTAGTAATCTGGTGATCTTTTCCCACAGTATTAAGGCCGTCTCCTGAATAACTGTTCTCAAGGGCTTAACACCAGTCAACATGAGCATGGCATCTATCGGGGTGGACTTTACAGCTCCAGCAACAATTCGTAAGGACTGATTTTGGATTTTTTTTCGAGAGAAACAAGGACACTTTCTCCGGCCACAACTAGTGGTTCGCAACAGTATGTCGAAAGGGGGACAATGAACGTGTCATAAGTTTGGAACAGGGTTTGTCCTGAACAACCCCATCTTGCCCCAGCAAGTCGTTTGAGGGCACTGAGCCTCTCCATGGCACGGTTAGAAATATCTTCTACATGGGATTTCCATGTTAGTTTGCGATCAAACATCACTCCCAGATATCACAAACATATTTTTTAGGATTCAGAGTTACAATGGTAAAAATGTGTAGATCAATGATTCCAGCACATACCATGTATCCATCGCTTATGAATTCCCCTTCATGGGACAAGCTTATTGATCATATTTTGCTCCTTTCAGATTGTAACAAATTTGGAATTATTCTCCAAACAAAAATGGAACTCATTAGTAAACAGCATTCAGCTCTAGTCTTTGGTAATCTAATGATGATCTTTGCACTACTACAATTGGACACATTTCACCCTTTTTCATGCCACCTGTTATTATTTACAGTATAATCCAAATAATCAAGTTCCTGCAGCCACACCAAACTCCCAAGCAATATGGTGCTTAATTCTATTGGATTAAGTGACAAGTTTAATCATGAGTTATTAACCACCTACCTTTTATTGGGCTTCACTTGATAGAATTAACATTAAGCTTATTTTTTTATGGTTATTCCATTAATTATATATAAAATTAATGGAATAACCATAAAAAAACATTGAACTGTTCTTGCTATTAAAATTTTATCTATCTATTTATATATATATAAATAGATAGATAAAATTTTAATAGCAAGAACAATTTATTATTAAAATTTTTGATTTTCATCATAGTACTTGAATAAGTTAGATAAAAATTCTATAATGACAATTTAAAAAAAAATTAGTATAAAAAAAAAAAAAAAATTTTTTTCATGCAATTTGAAGGAGTAGAAATAATTTCAACATCTGCTAAAAAAAAAAAAAAAAATAATAATAATAATAATTAAAGGCAAAGGTAGAAAAAAATTAAATTTAATCTGAAAAGATTGAAAGGATTCAAAATAATCTTTTTGAATAAACAAAGAAAACAGTTATTTGACCAGAAATTTGTTGAAATATAAGTTGATTGATAACACATTAAAAAGTTCAAGAACAAAAAAAAAAAAAAGGACTTACTAGATTTTAAAAAATCAGGTTTCTGCAGCTGCTCTTGAGGTTTCATTTCCAATACAGATTTAATATTTCCATCTGTCAATTTAGAGTTAGGTTGTATTTCTGTGACTGGTGGCTGCAAAATTTGATAATTCCCATTTGATAAATTGCAATTATCCAATTTAGGTGGCAGTTCCCTTCCTGAAATTAATTCTGAGACTTGAACATTCTGATTAGAAGTGCAGCTTGGTTTAATACTATCTACCAATTTTGTATTAAATTGAGAATTCACTTCTGGAATAGGTTTTGCAATTTCAGAATTATTAATAAAATTTGAATCTGATATATTGCAATTTATCTGTACAGGTGGCTGTTTTACATCCATAATTTGTCTTTCAATTCGAAAATTTTCGAAATGAATTGCTTTAGAGACTGGTTTTGACATTTCAGAATTATTATTAAAGTTCAACTTTTGTTTAGTGCATTGTAATTGAGTCTTTTTCTTGGTTTTCATGGAATTCAAAAACCCATTGTCAGTAGAAAGTTCTCTGTGTGGTTTCATTATTTGAGGATGCAAACTCAGTTTGTTGTTTGTTTGTTTTACATTTCTAGTTCCTTTGTCCTGTATCTGTTGTGAAATTGTAATCTGAAAATTATTCAAGTCAGCTGTGACGTTTGTTCTAGAATGATCATTTATACCAATTGACAGAGAACTGCAGTGTATACCCTTTTTTTTAGATGGAGTCACATCTTGGAAAGTATTTATGTCAGATGCAATACCTGTGTCATGCATATGATGATAGTTATACTTTGAACCAAAACTGCCAAAGCAAATTTCTTTTCTTTTAGGGAGGATGAATTTAGAAAGTACTCCTTTAACTGACAATATTTTTGAGAAGTTCTAGGGGAGGAAAAAAGTTTAAAATTATTCAGACAAAAAACAAAAAAAATATATATATAATAAAAATAAAGTTAAAAAAGTTCATAAATAATTAAGAAAATATATTTTTAAAATTCACCATCATACAAAGAATACACTAATGAAGGCTAAATAGCTTTTTTTTTTTTTCTATTTTTAAATAAAAATTATCAGGTTATTTTTTTTGAAAGAAAGTTTACAATATCTTTAATATTCTAACAAAAATTAATATTTTTTAGAAAAGTATGCTGTTTTGGCACAAAATAAAAAAAAATTTTTTTTTTTTTTTAATTATTAGAGGAAAAACTTCATTGATAAAGAATACTTTTAATATAATCGGAAGACTGCAATTTTATTTTATAATCAATGACTTTATCTAGGTTTTAAAATAAGATAAAATTTTAATTGCAATCGTTCATAATATCTATAGTTTTTATTAACAAAATTACCAGTAATTCTATCTGATATACACTCAAGAGCCAAAACATTATGACCACCCCTACATTTTGCAATGAACTCGCCTGGATGATGTGGAAGGCACGTGATCAGGTGGAAGTGGTATTTAAATACCTGCTGCTGGAGAGTGTGAAGAATCATTCTTTCACTTACTTCTGCGTGTGATGGAAACGGCTGCGGGTCTAAGCGACTTTGATAGAGGGCAGATTGTAATGGCTCAGAACAAGTATTTCCGAAACTGCACGACTCGTGGGTTGTTCGCGATCTACAGTTGTTAGTACTTATGCAAAGTGGATGAATGACGGTGAAACCAGCAGTAAACGACATGGTGTTGGACGTCCACACGCTATCAAAGAAAAAGGTCGTCGGAGACTGTATCGCTTGGTGAAGCAAAACCGGAGCCAGACAGTGGCTCAGCTGACAGCCCAATACAATACAGGGCCAAGTAGAATAGTATCGGAGCACACTGTTCAGCGGACACTGTTGGATATGGGGCTACGCAGCAAACGTCCTACTCGTGTGCCTTTGCTGACCAAGCGTCATCGCCAATTGCGCCTGCGCTGGGCCCGGGAACATCGTGACTGGTCCATGGATCAGTGGGAGAGAGTTGCCTGGTCAGATGAATCACGG
Source organism: Caerostris darwini (assembly GCA_021605075.1). Taxonomy (NCBI): domain Eukaryota; kingdom Metazoa; phylum Arthropoda; class Arachnida; order Araneae; family Araneidae; genus Caerostris; species Caerostris darwini. The sequence goes on along the minus strand of BPLQ01005580.1, from coordinate 50,497 downwards.
TTTGTCATTCATCACGCCGATGGCCGTGTCAGGATACGCCGTCTCCAGGCGAACAGTTGCTCCCTCAATGTACAGTAGGTCATACACAGGCCGCTGGTGGCGGTATTATGCTTTGGGGTACGTTCACTTGGGCGTCTCTGGGACCCGTAGTTGTGGTAGAGCAGACCATGAATGCTACAGGGTATCTGAACCTCATTGCGGACCAGTTGCACCCTTACATGGCCTCTGTTTTTCCAGCTGGAAATGGAATGTTCCTACAGGACAACGCCCCTTATCACAAGGCTGAAATTTTGTTGGAGTGTTTCCAGGAGCATGATGCTGAATTTCAGTTAATGTCCGGGCCGCCTAACTCACTAGATCACAATCCGATAGAACACATTTGGGATGTCCTGGGATGGCAGCTCGGAGTTCAAGGACCACCAATTCGCAATATCTCGGATTTGCGTGACCGTTGCTTAAACATCTGGTACAATCTGTCTCCGGCCATCTACCAAGGATTTGTGGCATCCATGCCAAGGCGGGTTGAAGCTGTGTTGTGCGCCAAAGGTGGGCCAACTCGTTATTGACAGGTGGTCAATGTTTTAGCTCTTGAGTATATATTAATTTCTATTTATGTAATTAAAAAAACCTTAAAAAAAATTTGTGACAAATTCTTCTGCTTAAAAAAAAGTGCTAAATAACTAAATGCTAAATATTAAAAACCATATTATAAATTACTAGCAAAAAGATTCAAGGAACATAAAAAGCTAATTCATAACTTAAAGTAGAACTTTTTTTTTTAAGTTATCTAATCTTATATACTTTTCCAAGAAGAAATATCAAATATACAGTATCAGAAAAGAAATAAATTATGTATCAACCAATCACAAATTCATTTAACATATTTACAAGAGTTTACGAAATCCACTAAAAAGAAATATTTTAGAATTAAAAAAAATATATGTTTATAATTAATAGAGCAAGGATGGGCAAACTTTTTTGGTCACAGGCCAAAAATCGAAAAAAAAAAGTTTGAGGTCCAAGATAAATTTTTCTAAAATTTTAAAAATAATATACAAGTATTACAATTTAAATATGTTAATGAGATGAATGAAATTGCGATTTCATTTTTAAAAGTTCCTTATTGAGGTTCGAAGTGAGATGTACCGATTCTAAGAAACGAGGCGAAAGGCCTCATCTGACAGTCTACTTCTGAAATAATTTTTTCTAGGGTTCATAGTTGAAAACACTTGTTCACATATATGAAGCAAACATAGCATTGATTACTGCTTGAGATGATTGTTAGATTGCAACTCAATTAATTCAACCAGCAAATCTGACTTCACTGCTTCACAATTTACGTTGAAAGGTATGGTAAAAATATCCAACTCTGTTTGAATGGCACTGAAATCTGCGTTCGAACTCAAAATGTAGTTTTTTTCAAGCCATCTTCATAATTCTTAAACTTCTTTCATTTACTGAGGGTATTGAATTTAACCTCAGGAAATGAGATAAAAATATTAAAAATTATAATTTTTTTAATAAAAAAAAATAATATTTAATCAAAGTAGAAAAGGAGATGGATGTATAATATATAAATATATATTTCTTTTAATTTGCCTCGGACCGGCAAATTAAAATTCTATCCGCGGGCTGGATAGAACCCTCCTGAGGGCCGGAAATGGCCCGAGGGTCGTAATTTGCCCATCCCTGTAATAGAGTAAAAAAAAATAAAAAAATAAGATGCCAATAACCAAAAAGATTTTAATTGGTTGGACTTACATGTAACCAAAAATTATAGACCCACTCAGGCTCCAAAATTAATTGTGTATTTTTAAACTGAGAAAATTTTACATTTGGGTCTAATTCCTTCAGAACTTCACAAATTTTATTCATAGCTGTTTTACAATCCATTGCATAACGTCTCGACTGTTTAAGTATGGGCTTGATATTTCCTTCATGCTATAAAAACGAATAACAGAAAGTAATTATATGTATTTAAAATAATAAAATTTGCATATTGATTCATAATATGAGTAATAAAATGTATTTCATTGCAATACATAATTACGCATCTTTTTTCATTGGAAACTTTCATTCACTTTTAAAAAAATTTTAAGATTAATTATAATTTATGTTAAAAAAAAAATTTTTTAAGTGTATTCCCTAGTAAATTTAGTTCATTAAAAGTAATAATAATAATTTGAACTGAAAATTTTCTGGTGAATAAATTTAAAAATAAAAAACAAGAATAACAATTTAAAAAATCAACAATGAATATATTTAAATCGTGAATTTTGAAAAGAGTTCATCTCGAAAATTATTCAAAAAAGATTTCTCCCCTCCATTTTCAGAATGAATGAACTAATCACTTTGGAGCATGAAGAATGGATTTTTTAAAAAGTGTAAGAAATGATAGAAAATTTATAAAAGTTGAACCATTCAGAATTCGAAAACTTTTTCAAAAACATTTTGTGGTGGCAATAGCAACAACAGAATCACAGAAAATGTTTTTAAAAAAATTTCGGTGATTAATTTTTAATAAAAGTAGCATAAAATTTTTGTAGAAAGTGAAAGAAAACGATAAAAAAGGTATTTTATAATTTATTACTAAAACCACTTGAGCAGTGAATGATATTTGAAAAGGGAACTATAGACATGAATAAAGGAATGAATTATAGACATGAATAAAGGAATGAATTATAGACATGAA
>BPLQ01005580.1:37638-47795 GCA_021605075.1 Caerostris darwini | reverse complement strand
AGGAATGAATTATAGACATGAATAAAGGAATGAATTATAGACATGAAAAGGAATTATAGACATCTCAAAATCTAACAGCTGTTTTCTTTAAATCTATTTCACTTAAGGAAACATTTTACTATGTTATAACGTAATACATTAATAATAAATGTCAAATGGTTTAAGAGAAATTCAGTTTCGTTAATTCATTTTGCTCTGCGGGTTGAGAACAAAATAGATCCTTTTTATTCATATATTAAAAAATTGTAAGTGTCTGTGGTCTCAAAAGAAAAAAAAAATCTTTTCTTTTCCACATACAAAAAGGAAAAAAGTTCTGTTACACCAAAATCTGAGAGGCTTTAATAGTATTTAATTGCATTTTTATTAAAGAAATATCTATAAAAATAATTTGTTTTTAATAAACTACTCTTAACAAAAAATGTAACAAATATTTGTAAATAAATTTAGCTTGCTTAAATGTGTGTGTGTTTTCAGCTGGCTATTACAGGGGGGAGAGGGGGGGGATTATGGACATTCTTTTCAAAAGTCTTGTAATAGTGTTGAAATTCTAAGAAATTTTGAAAAAAACTTTTTATTACTGCACAATACGAATCTACAAAAAAAACTATAAATTTATTTAATTTTCGATTAAAATCTTTAATTGGCTAATAAAGCTAATAAGCTTAATTGGCTAATAATAAATGACTCAACAGAACATTTTTCAAATGTAAATATTACCTTTATTATTATTCTTGTAGAGAACCATCTGTCAAAGTCTTTATTTCTAGGTTTCCGTTTTACAAAGGGAGTAATACTTTCAATGAACTTTAAAAAAATAAATTTTATTTCTTCTTTGATCCAGCAGGTTCTTACCATCATTTGCCGTTCTACTTGTCCAGTCAAAAAAGGCTAAAATCAAATAACATATTAAAAGTAATTTCATTTCACAAAATCAAAAAAAAAAAAAAATCTAAATAAAAAAATTTAAATAGCACTATAAAATTTCTTTATAAATAAATGAACATTTTTTTTAAATGATTTCGTTACTTAAAAAAATTATTTTATAAAAACATGTTGATTAAATATTACATTCAAGTACAATGAAAATATCAATTTGGTTAACTTTCAAGAAGTTACTAATATTTAATAAATAAATATCTATATGTTGTTTAATGATACAAGGGCTAGTTTTAACCACGCTGTTCCAAACAATCTGATATTTAGGAACAAGCTTTTTTTCCAGAAAAAACTGGACTAATACCCAGAGGTAAGAAAGACACCAAGCAAAACATACATTTTAAAACTATATATAAAGTACTGTATGATACACTTAAAATACAGAGTATGAATTTCTTTATGCTTCATTATCATTCAAATCCTCAGACACCAACTCCATTATAGAAGCAATGAGATGTTTCTTTCTTATAAATATTATTAATTTTCAGCTCTTTGTACAAAGGTTTCAGTAAAATGGGGATGTCACAATATTGAATGTAGATGGTGATGCAAAATCTACTATTTTCTTTTGAATAGATTCAATCAAATTAATTGGTTTTAACTTTAATACTAGAAAATATACTACGTCTGGTATATCTAGCTCTGTCATCATCGAAACAGATGCAGATATTCTTATATTTTTTTTCAGTCTAATAAGGCATTTAAACTTTAGATTCAGGCTTAGATTTGGTTAAGACAAGACTTGGATAAATGTGATTATTGATAATTAGTACATTTGGGATAAAATGGACAATTTTTGTGTGAGTGGGATTTTTTCCCCCATAAGGTAAGTTTTGAATATTCGAATAGTTGAGTACAAATATATATTTTGAATAGTTGTCTATTTTCAACACATAAATCACCTCGAAGATCGCAAATAAGATATTCAGTTTTAATATTCAACAGGAGAACAGAACCATGAGTTATCAAACTCAGATGTTTATTGGTATTGTTTAACAACTTTGACAGCAATTCTTTAAGCAGCAGATCTGTAATTCAAGACAATACTATATTTAGTAACTACTTTCAAGTAATTTCTTCTGCTTGAAAAATATGAATAGAACAGTAACTAATATTAAGTCTGATATTACAACAAATTAAAACCTACTGATTTATGTAATTAGATATTCACAGCAAAATTCAGCAACTTTGTTTGTAGAAAAGGTAATCAATTAAGTTTCAATCAGTAAGTCACTAAGTTTCAGATTCTTTAAAATGGTCTTAATTAATAGCAATAACCCTTTATGTACTTTAATTCTACCAGGTTCTATATAAGGATAAACAATACCCCACTCAGAATAGAATTCATTGTCTTTTATTGACAATTCTTCGAAGGTTACACCAGTTTTTACAGAATTTTTATACAATGTCCATAATGACCATGTAGTCTTGACAGTCACTTCAAATTTTGTTTGAAAACATTGAGCGAATTCCACTTGTTTTGAATACAGTTGTGGCGGAAATTTCAATTGTTCCCATCTTGTTTCTTGCAAGGCTTTTTATGTACTTTAAATGGTGATAACTTAGCAAGTTCTTTTTTATTTGAAGATATAAAAAAATCGTCCAACTGAAGACAGCCAATCAAATTGTGTTGTATTCTATTTGTCTTAAGCTATCATTGTAAAGAATTGCAAATTATAGTGAATTAAAAACATCAGTGAACAAGATTGTTGAGACAGAAGGAGGTATGAAATAGAAATGCGAGTTCAACAGATTGCATCACCTCTTATAGAACTCTCAAGGGAAAGAAGATCCTGACTTTAGTTTTGGTCTGGACCTCAACAATCAGGATCGACTGTATAGGACCAGACCAACCCAAAAGCCAGATAACTGCCAGCAAAGTGATACACAAAGAAACCTGATGAACTATCATCTATTAGAAGTGTCACAACTCAGCTTTGACCAAAACACACAACTCAATCTTGACTCAACCACTAAAATCTTCTTTTCTTATGGATCACCATGCATGACTAACACAAATCACAAACAATCTAAAAAAACTTGAACAAAACCAAGAAAAATCAAGACAATAAAAACAAATGACAAAATACATGCTTATATATGAAAGTTAATAAGGGGACGAAATAAGTCGCGACGATGTCGTGTCCTTGTTAACTAATGAACAAAAAGCTCGACCAAGAGTTCTGCAATCTTTGCACCCATGTCAACTCGGATCCGTATAGGAAGTGGAGTACATTAGAAAAAAAATATATTTAAAAGTGGAGTACATGAACTTTCAACCTGCATAAAAGCTCCATTATTGGTGAGTGTTCAAACCTCACTTCCATGGGCGTGTGCACAAGTACTGTAAACTGATTCAATTCTACGGGTCACCGGCATGCCTGCGGCATTCAAGCAAGTTAATAATATAAAAATAAGCATAAGCAATAAATGCACAAAGAAAATGTACAGATACAATGATTTGCAAACAAAGTAATATCTATAAATATAAAAAGAGTAAGGTCTGTAATCTCAACAAAAAAATAAATAACGAAGAATAGCAGACAAAGATCCCTGTGCAACACAGTTGCATCATACCCATATTTGCTAGTAAATAATTGTTAAGGATGAATGGCTGTACAGAAAAAAATTGGAGGGTGGTGAAGGCCATGTGGATTAAATAATGTTGTCACACTGTTGGGAAATTATAATAAGATAATTTACTATGTTAAAACCGACATAGAAATGATGCTGTTAGTCTATGTATACTCGTAGGACGGCCAAATAAATTAATATTAATATAAAAAACAATTAAAATAAATACGAAAATTAATACTGAAACAAACAACTAATTTACCTTTACTTTTAATGAATACTAATATATACAATTACAATCAAATTTAGGATTTTTACATTGGCACTTAAAACAGAATAAATAAAAAATGTTTATAGAGAAGCAATCATAATAGTATGCATACCTCAAATGAAATATTCCCATGAGTGTGTAGGCAGTGATTTACCAGTAGCCTCAAAACCTTTTAACAAAAAGAATGCTCACCGGAAATTCAAAGATGGACATAGATATAAATTATAAATTATCCATGTAGCCATTCTCGCAGCAAAAAATTGTGTACCAGGCTCACGCACTGTCGCAGATCGTTCGCTCTGCTTTCAACGGGTCTTCCTTTCTGCCCGCAAAAACTCCAAAAAAAAGGGGTCCCACCAAACCGACCGGTTCTTTTGGACCTGACCGTGTGACCGGGAGGGGTTATCTACCATTCCTGGATTCATACAAAAAATAAAGGAAATACCCCTTACCCACACACAACAGGATAATTAACAGTTAAAACACTGTCCTTTAAAATACAAATGTTCTGAAAATTCGTAAATGAAAAAAATTTTCACTTGATGCTGTGTACTGAAAAATGAAAAAGTATTTACTAGCAACATTTTAAAAAGTTTTTAGTACAGAATATATCTATCACAGAATCCAATGCAACATTCGACACATCATGATATGCTTCGCACAACATAATTCAACAGCTGTTGAAACAATTTGTCCTACTCCTCTGTCAGTGCACGGATGATGATGTTTTTTGTTAGAGGATATTGTCGACTAACAAGGCACCTCCCTCAAAGCATCTCAAGCATTATCAATAGATTATTATGGGGAATCTCGCTATTTCAACAATCTTGAACAGAACTGTTCAATGACAAGGTGCACTGTCATCAGTGGAAACAAATTCATCACAAACACCACGAAAAAGTTGCATATGAGGTAGCAGAACTTTATCAACATATCACTGGCCGACGAATTGTAAGCACATATAAGATGTGCTATCACTGATCATGATAATAAACTTATATCATGATACTGCATATAGGATGTTGAACCCTTTCTGACTGGATAGCAGCACCATTCTCACACCAGATCTGTAATCTGTTATTAGATCTAAGAGTGGATTTACTCAATTTGAGAACAGTATGCAGACCCAATCATGTTCTATCTAATTGTCATAATCATGCCCTCTACGATGAAATCAGGACAATGGAACATAAACATGTATTTGAGTATACAGTCCTCCTTCTAAACATTTGGCAATCATTTTTCAAGAGATCTGCTTGCCTGTGATTGCATTAAACTCATCTTCCAGGCTGTAGTATATTGATCCTTTTTTCCCAACAGGACAATGTGCCAGCTTTCTGCAAGCATGGCATTTCTAACACAATTTCCCTTGTGACACTAGCTACACATTCCAGTTGTTTTAAATGCTTTCCAAAACCATAAAACAATACTGTGTGTAATGTCAAATTAATGGGAAAAATTGGTTATTTTTTACCCTCGTTTGATATTTTCAATAATACATCCACATGTAAAATCATATAAAAGACACAGAGAAGACATTTTAAAATACTTTGTGTGCATCAATTAAAGCTTTCCCCTCAAACTTTTATTTTGAACAACACCAGTTCCCACACATCAAATTTTTTAAATCTCTTACAAGCATTTACATGACAAATAGGTATTGAGATGAAAAATATATAAGCACAACATTTTTTTCTGTATCCTGCATTTATTCTAATTTCCACATTTTGCTTATTCTTGTTTTGTGATTGCTATAAGTGATAGTATCATCCATCTTTAACAACTGTTACCAGTGTAAATTTATAGCAGATGTACCTACAGCGGAGAATCTAATTAGAATGCTGTCAGCATCACTAGTAAAAGTTGTTCCAGACTTGTGTGACACTCTATTCCAATAATCTCTTAAGGAATTTGAAATCACAACCACACAAATAAGTTGGTTTTAGTAAAGATTCAGTGTATTGCAATTAATATTCTGTGAGACAATTCAAAACTAGGTTGAATAAGTAGATCTTTACCATTAAGAGAGACTTTGATTGCAAAACATTGGATATCTCAACAAGAAGACCAACAGATGAGATTCTCATTATTGGTTAAAAGCTTAAAAATTAAGAAAAGACAAAAAAAAAAAAAAAAAAAAAAAAAAAATGAATGCAAACATCATTGGAGTGGCTCAGTTGCATGACACTTCTTAATAAAAAGTGCCAATTGAGGGACTTTAAATTCAGAAATTTCAGCCTTATATTTTATACACAACAAATACTTTTGTCTTTGCATTTCTTATAAATATGTGTGCATTTTATTACTTTTACTGATAAACTACATTTTTCTTTATAAGAAGAAGATTATTTTTTTAATAATGTTCTTTTCATGTGCTTCATTTTATTTCTTATGAAAAATATCTTTGTATTTAATAATATGCTTTAAAAATGTTACACTATAATGCAATATTAAAATAATAGCACATCAGTATAAAACAGCTTAGTTTATTTTATAATATTAAACCAAAGCAAAATATAAAATATCCTAAATATATTTGTTGAATATTTAAACACAGTTTTACGTCTATAGATCTGCAGTTAGATTTACAGAATAAACACATTAAGAATGTGATAAAACTTTAAAACATGTTCATTTGAAATCTATACATATGAAAAAATTAATTATGCTATTTTTAATTTAAATAGTTATATTTAAAAAGGCAAACTTATCTTAAAAATTAAGCCATATATATGAACCGATTTCTCTTAGAAAAAATGAACCAATATAGAAAGTTTCAGAAAACTTTCTATAGGTAAACAATATTGAGTATGTTAAAAGTTTCAATATAAAATAAACATTAAATTCAGCTCATTTTGAACAATGATATGCTGAATCAGCAAAGGTTAATTTAATTTATTCATATAGCTTTTTATCATTACTTCTACAAACAAGAAGACAAAGCGTCTATAAAAATTTAAAAAGCTTTTGTAAATGTGTACCTGATTTGCTTTATGTAACATATATTTCTGTGTATAAGGCGAGAATTTTTAGAAGCTTTTCATAAGGTAAATTGCAGGACTTGGCTTATATACTAGTTTCGCAAAAAATTTAGACACTTTTATGTTAGGCGGGTGCCAGCAATAAATATGCAAATATATCCATTTTTATTTCTTTAATTCAGTTTTTTAAAGTTTAAGTACAAAATCAATTTTAAATTAAAAGAGTTATTTGTTTTATGAAACAGATTTGCTTTATTTTTTTAAACTGTTTATATTGCTGATTTATTGCATCATCAGCAAAACAAAAAGTCTGATCTGTAAATGTTGATCATCTGTAATTTGAAATTTGCTGTATAAGAATCTATTGTTCCCACTCACCTTTCAGGCAAAAATAAAATTACGCAGAACATATATACATTGTGTGGTATGCATGCTAATTTTAAGACAAGGAAACAAACTAGCTTCAAATAGGGTTAAAAACAAAATTATAACTATCATTGTTAACATTTCACTTTATAGTAATTTGATTGGAAAACATTACACACATTTTATCTGCTTGTCAAAATTTTTAACCTCATGGTAAGATTCTTGGAACATTATAGAAATTTCATTTATTTATCTTTTATATATATATATACGGGCTTTATACTTTAGGTAAAATTTTTCAAGGAAAAAACCTACTCATTATGGATTACGTTATATTCAAAAGTAATTATGATGGTTTTACGATGGTAAAGTAATTCTTTACTTAATTACTTTACATTATTTGAAGAAGGCGATCCTCATTTTTATACATATTACTGAGGATCTTGCTTTAAAAAAGCAAATCATTGTATAAATCAGGGGTGGCCCACCTTAAATATTTTTCTGGCCCATGAAATTTATCACACTTTTACAAAATATATTTATTTTATAATGGCTAAAGTAGTTAATACCAATGTATTAACAAAATATATTATGTGTTTATCCATATATTCAAAAATTAACTCTCAAAATAATCAAAAAAAAATTAACTTTGATTTTAAAATAATATTCTTGCAAATATATGACAGATATTGCTTGTTTTATTTATGAGTTTACATCATAAGTTCACAGAATAAGTAAATTATATTCTGTGAACTTGATGCACACAATTTTTCACAATCTTGGAACATCTAATATAAAAGATTCTATATTTCACTTTAAGTGACCTCAGTGATCATGCTTAGATATGCACAGTTGATTGGTTGATTGGAACTAGACTCTTAGTTCAAGTTGTTAGTGCTTTTGGTTCAAGTTACACCTGCAAATCGTTTTTTTTTTTTTTTTTTTTCAAAAATGAAATTAACAAAACACAAAACATGCTCAAACATATGGATGCAACTCCAATTACAATGTGCAAATACTCAAATTGAGATTTATTTGCAAAAGCTACGTGAAAGGCTGAAAAAACAAATATTGCACTAGTAAAATAAATCTTTTTTAATGATTTCAAAAATAATAACTCATTATGTTTCAATTTTTCACTCCAAAAAAATATCTATAGTGGGTCTAAATCTAATATGGGGATATCTAATCTTATATGTCGTTCACAGAGTTATGATGCATTTCCAAAGTGGTCCGCAAGATCTTTTGGATTAGCCATCCCTAGTATAAGATATAGATTAAACAAACACTGTACAATTAAATTAATAATCCTGATATATTTACACAATAGATTATATAGTAAAATCAAAAATTATTGTTAAGTAAATCATAAGCTAGCTGGCATCTACAACACTGTCAACTGGGCTGACCCGGTGTAGCACATCAATTTTACTAAGATGGTTTTAAATATGCATTTATAAAAGAATATCAAAATATTTCCATATGTTTAAAAACCTACATTTTATTATCTAATCAAAAATAGGAATAAATCATAGATAAGTGAGTTACAAGATTTTCATTTCATGACCAAATACTGTAATTAAAAAAAAAGACTGGTAAAACAGCTTTTTTTAATTGACTTTAAAAAAAAATTGTTTAACTCTTAAAAACTTCTCGCAATAAGTATAAATAAAATGGTTCTGAATATTAATTTTAAAAAAAAATCTGTATATATATATATATCAGATATATATATATAGAAAAGAAACTTTTAAAAGGAAAGAAAAGTAAAAAATATTTACTTCTTCAAAGTATTATATTTTTTTCTTTGAATCATCACAGAAAAATAAGACTATTTCAAAAATAGTGTTTTCAAGATTCACAGTTATTTTATATATTTAGTTTATTTCAACCAATTGATCTAAAAGATTAAAATTTCACTAGTTGATAAGTCATTCAACAATATATAAATAACAAAGTTTATACTACATACATAAATTATAAAAGCAAAGATGCAAGATATTCAACATTGAACTTGTATCACTAATGTAAAAATGTTTAAAAAAGAAACAAGTACTCACTTTTCCTATTTCAAAAATATTTCGAGCATATCCCAATGCAAAAATCTTATTTGCTTGTTTCATTATATCTTTATTGTTAAAGTAAACAAAAAGACCTCTTAAAGTCTCCTCTTTCACAACATAGAGTTCACATTTGGAGCCAAACATGTGAGGATATAACCATTTCAAGTATTCCTCTTTATTCATTTTCAGAAAGCCTGTCATGTATTTATTATAGACATCTAGTAAATCTGGAATAAAAAAATACAAATTAAAAAATATTTAAAAGCTTAGCAAAATATTTCAAATTCATAAAAAAATATGAAAGAAAAAATTGGCAAGTAAATAAAACAACTCTACGCAAAATACTTTTGCACATCCAATGTATTATTGTAGTGGTAACATGTTAATATTAATGTATAAAAATATCCTAAAGAAAACAACAAATTAAATTCAAAATTCATGCAAAAACATAGTTACCTGTAGCATATTCATTTAATTCTTCCATTGAAAAATCTAAAAGCAAAACAAAACAAAATTTTTTTTAATGAATCTATAATTTTCTTTTACAAATATGATGATATATATCAAATAGTTTAAAATATTATAACACTTTTTTTAAGTGTCTTCATATAAAAAAATTATATTTAATGAGAATATATTTCTAATCCTTACAGAATGCTCATACCTGAATAACGAATTTAAAAATTACATTATAGGCCAACCACCAATCACTTGGAAAATTTGCAAGTGGCCAAATCAGACATATTAAAAAAGAGTAGTCCATGGGAGATGCTATTTAGGGGGGATTTCACGATTGCAATAAAAATAATTTTAATTTTTAATAATAATAATTCTAGATTACATGATAATACAAAAAAATAGATTAAAACAATTCTGCACTAAACTATTGAACTTTTCTTTCAAAGCAGGTTAGCATTGTGTATATCTGATTAGCGCCCCCTAAATAGCATCTCCCATGGACTACTC
>BPLQ01005580.1:0-37238 GCA_021605075.1 Caerostris darwini | reverse complement strand
AACAAGTAATCAATATGTTTTCACTGTTAAATCAGATATTTACCATTCCATGTTATCCATAGTCTAAGCAATGCAAATATTAAAAAAAAAATAGTCAATGGAAAACTTTAAATGTTAATAAATACATAAAAAAAAAAGGATAAAGATAGTCAAAATATAACAATTAACTCTACAATAGGAAACTTTCCAAGAGTTACTTTTTGTTATTATCTGTGTGTTCAAAGTGAAATGAAGAATAGGAAAAACATGTAGCTAAAAAATAATCAAATAATTTTTACTTTAAAAATACATAAAAATAAGCACAATGAACTGCAGCTGCAAAATGACTTTTGCTGCAAGAAAAAAAAAATATTTTTAATTTTTTTTTTAAGTTATGTATAATCAATCATTAGGATCAAGAATACATAAAATAATCTGTAATAATTAAATGAATGGCATTGAATTTAAACTTGATTATGCATAATGAGTTAAAATAATAATATTGGGATCTTAGATCTCTAGTATTGGGATCTCACCAAGGGGCCTAGAACTAAAATCAATATAACATTTATGGAAATTTTTTAAGCAGAATTGTTTACTTTAAAAAACATCTAAAGACCCTCTTATGAATATTTGTGTATGTATTTGTAAATTTGTAATATGTTAGATGATATAAATTTTATAGCACAAATATTAGAATATTGCATACTTGCATGTGATTAACAAAAATTTATTTTAATTTATTTTGAAATTATTTTTATAGAGTACCTTATATTTTTATCTAAATATTGAGTCAAAAATCATTAAATTTTTTAAACTAAAATCAATGCTATGTATTTATATATGTATTGGATAAAAAAGTTAGTTTTTACTAATAAATTCCATTATATCACTCTCTTTTATTAAATGAAAAATAAATTAATTAAAGAAAAGGAGGATATTTTTTTTTTATCAATGATAAATAGCTTCTTTCTTTGTTTTGTTTTCCTTTAAATTTTGTTCAAAAAGTAGGATATGTACCATATATCAGCAAAATTTTCAAGTAAGCTTTCATGACGGTGTGAGTGCAAACCAACATCGTTTTGTATCAACTTATTCCTTTCTTTATAAGTTTTTAAAAGATTAAGTAATCCTCAGAGAAGAAGGTGGGAGAGGTAATAGAGGTACAGAAATTATCAGAAAAGTTTCAAGATAAAAAGCAAATAACCCTGAAAATTATTAAAGATAATTTATCATAAAAAAAAAAAGTGTAAACACAATTTTTTTTCCTTTTATATTATATTTCAGAATATTTACCAATAAATAATTACATAGGTGTTTTTTTTTTCATGAAAATTGAATAAGTCAAAGATCTATTTTCGATTAAATAAGTTACATTAAAATAAGTAATTATTTAAAAATAGCTTACAGTCTTTTAGTAAAAATATTTGTAAATTTCAGTAATTTTCCAGGGATCAGATGCTGAAGGAATAACATGAGAGACTAAAAATAAACTTTTAACATTATAATAAACGTTATAAAAAAAACCAAAGAATAATTGTTAATTTGGCTTTCTGATAATAAATTAGAAACAAAGTATTAAAAAGATGGATTACGAAAAAGTTCAGATTAGAACTTTTAAAAACATCAGTTTTAAATCTCATGGTGGAATTCTGTATTACTGCCTTTTATTAAGAATGGGTTAAAACACAAATTAAAACAATACCTTTTTCAGCTGTAGTTAGGAGATGTTTAAGTGCCTCTGTGCCTACATCAAAAGGATCAATGAAATAAATCAAAGTTGTTATTCTTAGCAAGCAATGAAACCATCGACTTCGTATTTCTAATTTTAGCTTGCTATCAAAGGAGTTTGGCAAATTTAAAGAAAAACCTAAAAGGGCATAAGATATTAGAATAAATACTTTAGTATTTAATTAGTTAATAATCAATTCAAACTTAAAAAATATTTAAGAACTCAGTTATTTTTATTCTTTCTGGTTTGTACATTGTAGCATTTAAATTATGTTTTAAATCAATATCTTATTAATAATTTAAGTCATAATTAACATTTTATATAAATTTGAAGTAAGAAAGGGAAATAAGTATATTATTTTATAACACAAAATACAATTTTGTTTAAAAAAGATTAAATTTTTTTTACCTTGAAATTTTCCATATAAGAAATGAAAAAAAAAAAAAAACATTTAACCTTATTATTTAAACAACAATGTTGCAGAGAGGAAAAATGGGTAATATAACAGATAATTGGTGAATCTTTTTTTGAAATCAGACTAATACTGTTAATAATTATAAATAATGAAAACTCAATCTAATATTAACATTTAATTATTAGTATTAATCCGAACATTTTCTTATCATTTTTAAAAGAATTATTTTGAGGAATTAGGTATAATTTACTATTTTAATCTGCAGCAAATGATCATAAAGAGACAAAAAATAGAAATGTGAACATTTTTTTTTCCTTGTATATTTGTTTTTAATTTTTTTAAGTCCTCCCTCCCCTGTATTTAGTAGTGTTTATCGGAGAACTTTAGTACAATTGAAAAAAAAATGTACTGACTATTTATTTATAAGTGCCCTCAGCTTATCATGATATTAAATTTAATAAAATAGGCATATATAAGCAATTAATCATTACAATGCAAATGTTCAATTCATCATTACAGAGCATGCTTGTTACAGTGGGTAATAAAAACTATTCAACAAAACTAGCAGTATCATAAGATAATAATTGCAGGAAAAGTATAGCAGGCAATACTTGTGGTTTCACAATGCAGAAATATTTTTCTTTTCTTTTTCTTAAAGCCCTAACTAGTACTTGTACAAGTTTATACTACAAATCACACTGAAAATTTATGTACTGTTCATCATTTCAACATTTATCAACAATAATTTTACCAAATTTTTACAACAGATAAAAATTAAAATCTTTATACCATTTTAACTGTTTCAATAAATGCTGCAGTAATAAACTGTATCTTTGAAATTCATTGGGAAAATTTAATATTTATGAAGCACAAAAATTAGAACACCCAGATGTCAGTTACCCAAGTGCTGAATACTTTTAAAATGTTAACATTATTGAAAACAAGCCAATTAAAATAACTAAAACAAGTGAAAACACAAATAACAAGAAACAGAAATGATAACCAGATGATAGTTATGCAGGGACTGACACATAACAATGGTAACATATTTTACTATAAACAACATGGTACAAAAGTAAAAAAAAAAAAGAACTACCATTTCTATTATACATTAACTATACATAATTTCTTTTCTTAGAGCACAGGGACTTTTTTTTCTTTTCTTCAACACATATTTGTGTAATGATAGTGATTAAGCCTGCCTAGTAATATTATCAAGATTGTTTTTTTAAGAACAGTAAATTTGGATGAAAATTAAATGTCAAGAATGAAAAGAATCACAAGTTCAAAAATTAATTATTCTTTAGAACATTAGCAATCTGCCATGATATTCAAATTATTAATACAACAGATAATATAAGTATATGATCAATTTTATATCAATGACAACAAGTTATTCATAAGACTTAGTGATTACTTTAAAAAATAAATTATTGAAACATATGCCTATTTTAATTTGTAGTAAATCAATGTATAAGTACCATCTTTTATAATAAAATTAAAGGCTAGAAATATCTGCAAGAAATGTACAATGGGTTTCCAAAGTGAGAGTTTGGTTAAAAACCAAGTAATCATAGCCATACTGAAAATTTATATTTTAAAAAGCAAATAATATGCAAAGACAAACTAAAAATTTTAATAAGCAAAGGCAAACTAAAAATTATCATTATCTGTACCAGGAATGGACATAATAAATCTTAGGCAAAAAAAAAAAAAAAATTATTGTATTGAGGAAGATATAAACTTATAGATGCCAACCAAGGGAATGTTTATTTTAAGTTGAAATAAAACAGTGTCGGAAGAGTATAGCAAATCTTATATCCCTAGGTAATCCTGAATGTATTATAATACATTGACAACAGTAAATCATCTCATTTAAAAGTGTTGACATTTTAAATCTAATTGATTTTATATGAAATGGCACAATGTATAATCGGTTAATTTTTGTACAAACTTACTTTGAAAAATTGCATAAGCTTCTTTTGGTTTATTCAAATGAAAGCACACATCCAAAGCAGCAAACAATACTGTGAATGGGAATACTAAATTAGCAGTAGGATCTGGCATATGTTCTACATATGGCATACCATATAATGATTCTTGCAATTTTAAGAACTGAATGTTATTCTTATTAAAAACATTCAAAATCTGAAAGGCTTGTTCATATTGCTCATTTGCAGAAGCTTCCAACATAAAGGATACTCCAATTTGAGAAATGAGATTGACTGCATTATGGGATAAGTAGCTTTCAGCTGAAAAAAAAACAGATCAAACTATTAGCACTTGTATATTTGAAATTTAAAAAAAAAAATGAAGTTAAAGGTAAAATTACAATTTTTAAAACTTTTTATTTTGATATTAGAAAAAAAAGTTTTTCAAAATAATTATTTACAAAATTGTAAATAACATAATAACAAATTTTAATAAATTTTGTGCTATTTCAAAACTAGCTACAATGATTCAAAATTTAGTCGAAAAGTTGAAAGTATGTAGAGGTATATGAAACCATATTTTTAATGGGATATGAAAATGGAATAAGCCATTAGTCAATTAGATTAAGTTTAATGAATAACATCCTATAATACAAATGAAATTATTCCAATTTAATATCAATTAAAATGTATATAAAACTCAAATAACTATTTCAAAAAAGATAATAAGCTCTAAAAAAAGATAATAAAAAATTCTCTTTTTCAGATTTTTGCATGTTGTTTATTCATTTTAATTAAATGTAAATTTTTTTTATTAAAATATTGTGTTACTATATTAATAATTTTTAATATATAAATATTGTTACTATATTAAAAAAAATTTTATTACTAATATTTTGTTACTATATTAATTAATATTTTACTATATTAATAACACTTTTGCTACATAAGTAAAATTATACTTTTAAGATGTAACTATGATTAGTAAATTAGATTATACTAGTTTACAAAAATAAAATGTTATGTTTAATATTATTATGGATTAAATTGTCACATGGTATTTGAATGATAATGAATTAAAGAAATCATGTGTTCTATTAATTTACAAATGAACTTTTATTGCTTTATTTTTTTTAAATTGCTTACTTTAATTTCATTTACTATTCTTATACATAACTTTGATTTCCCACATTATTAAGAGAGAAATATATTGTACTTTAAAGACCTGCTTATGAAGAAGAATTTTCAAAATCGCCCTTCAAAGATACTATATACTATTAATTAGTCTTTTATTAATAATTTATATTTTTGAGACAATTTAATTAAAATTGAATTATTATACATGCAACTTATAAATAATTTTTGTTCAATAAGATTTTCATCACAAAATATAATATAGAATAAACTATATTCATATGATTTTCTATTGAAGAATGCTGTTAAACTTACTGTAGAAATAAAAAGATAGAAGATCAAATATTAAAATAAAAATTAACTGAACTATATACAGATATAAACTGAAATAAATACTGAAGATAAAATTTTCTAAAAATTAAGTAGGTATAAATGAAATGCATATTTACCAAACAACACTTCTGCTAATCTTTCATAGTAATATCCAATTTTTTCAATTTGAAATACAAACGATTTACACAAGCAATGCAATAAAGGGCCTTTTCTTATCCATGTATAAAGGAAATCAGCAATCTGCTTCCAACAATCATTTTGCATGCACAGCTGAATAAACTTTTGCAAACAATTCATATCAATTTCCCAGTCTTGAATACAACACAGAAATTTGCAAATTTGAAAGAATTCAACACTGCAGCTGAAGTTAGCTTCAATGAATCTCTCAAGAGTTGCTTGTAATATGCATTTCGGAAAAGGAGTTTGGCACACTTCTTTAACGAATCTCAGAAATAAAATCATATCTTCCAATGACATTTCTACCGGTTTAAAAACTTTTAGACATGAAGATAATGCTGTACAGTTGATAGGAATTTTATTTTTTTGACAAAAATGAAACATTTTGACACCACTAGATAATGTAAAAGAACAATTTAAACACTCACAAATAACCATCGAACACAAATCTGAGTTATATAATTTAAAATCATAAAAAATATCAAGAATATTTTCGACATTTTTTACTTCTAAGTCCTTACTAGGTGAAGAGTTTAGATTTCTGATAAAATCAATAGCATTAAAAAATATTTCGGTAAATATTTCCTTCTGTACATCATATATACTTATTGGAATGTATTTCTTTGCTATCTGTAACATTTCACTTATTTTGCCTTCTTCGCTAAGTTTTTGAATACGGCACATAACATCTTTATAATTGTGCAGAAAACCAATGACCTCCTAGAAATTTAAAACAAATTATTAAAAATTGTAGAAAGAATATTTACTTAAATAATTATATATAATAAAATATTTAATATAATAAAATATTTACATATAATAAAATATTTATATATAATAAAATATTTAATCTTTATGCATAATGAAACACTTTAAATGTGTAACTTATTTTTAAGAACAAATAAATTTTACCTAGGCTAATGGAATTTACTTTCAAAATTTAAATAAACAAGAATTTGAAAGAGCTACGTAAAGATTAACAGGAATAATAAAAACTCTACCTTGGACTGATGGAGACCTCCCATTAAATTTACAAGAGTTGAATTATTCTTTGGTACATCAGAAGAGATTTTCCTAAATAAAAATTTTTAAAAAAAATCTGTAGTAATCTTAATAAAAATATATTAATCAAATTATGAAAAGAATAATGACACTATATGCATATAAACTTTATACTTATAATGAATCCAATAATTCTTTTTAAAACTTTATGTATAGTTGATTAGATAGTATATATATATATGCATTATTGTTGATTACACAGCTCTTGATAAATGTTTCATATGGATTGTTAAATTTTATTGCAGTTCAGGTCTTTACAATATATTTAAATTTAAAAAGGCACAATCAGCCAACTTAAATATATATATAACTCTTATATAAGGAGAGAAAAAAATGTATGACTCTTTCAACTTTTACATTGTACTAAAACAATATGCTTCAAATATAATTAATTTTATAAAATTTACATAAATTAATAAAAAGCTCAGTTATATTAAATTTATAGATATAGCAAGCACAAATTGGAAAATATAGTAAGGATTGGCTTGTTTCAAATTTAAGTTCTACTGAATTGAGCTATAATATTTTAAAGTCATCCAAAAGATAAATTACATTCCACATTACTCCTTTATTTGTTCAAATCATTTTATAATTTTTAATAGGTCAATTATTTATACTATTTTATTTCAAATTGAGATAAATGTGTGAATTTCCAAATTTTCACCGAGAAGTGTACTGAAATCAAATTCAAAAAAATACTTTTTTTTGGTTAACTGTTACAAAAAGTATGATTTTGATGCTTCTGGATGAGAAAAATTTCTAAATTATTTTTACAAAATCAAGCATATGTATTCTATCACAATTAATGTGAAACATCAAAAGAAATGAGCAGCTTTTAATTTAAACAGAACACATACTGGTGTGAAATTAAATATCATGTTTAAGAATTGCATTTCATCAAAGTTTTAAATCAGACTCATTCATTCTAATTAAATGCAATAATTTCTCCAGTAAATTTAAGTTTCATTTTTAAAATTAATTTCCTTCAAATTCAGCTTCTTTTTAAATTGATGAATTCAATGCTTATTAATAAAGAAAACTTATTATTAATACATGTATTTATTAAGAATCTGAAAGAATAACTGTCCTATTTCAGTAGGAACATTAGTTGAATAGCAAATGAGAAAATTACCAATAATTGAGAAGAATACTAAAAATTAAGTTATTACAAGAAGGAAAAAAAAAACCTATTCAAGTAATTGGTAATTTAATTGTATTTATCACGATTATTACTGAAAAAATAAATTAATAATAGATACTTTTCAATAATATATGAATGCATGAATCACTAAATTTGCCAACAGATAAATTTAAAAGAAATTTTTTTAATAATCCAAAATTAAATTGAAAAGTTGACATATAAAAAGTGCATTTTAAAATAATATTATACTTTTAATATTTTCATTGTAACTGAACCCGATTGTACGGCAATTGTACTTTGCAAAAGTTATGGATATTAAAAGAAATCTTCATTTTGGCAAAACTAAGAACAGGAGATATACTATCAAAAGTGGATAAATAGGTATTCAAGGTTTGGTTTGTTGCCCTATGGTCATTTTTTGCACACTTAAGGCTAATTAAGCTGGAATCTACAGTTTAACATGGATTCTGAACCACTAACAAACACCCATGCCATCGCCAGGATTTGAACCCGATGTCTGTGGTACCAAGAGCCAGAGCACTAGTCAGTTGGCCATCAGGTTGTAGGTATTCAAGGAGGAATGCATTATTATGTTATGTATTTGAGAGGGAACTAGATTGAAGGTGGTAAATTACAATTTGCTACAACTAAAATTTAAGAGGGTTTAAAATGTTAGTACTTTTAAATGCAGTTTTCTATAAAAAAAAAATTTTTTTTAATTACAAAAATGAACAAGTTTTATATCAGTCTTAAAAAAAAATATGTATAATAACTGTCATGAGTAATGATGAACATACCTTTTAAAAGAATGATCATTGTCATTTTCTGAACCTTCTTCAGAAGAGGTATGTCTTTCTGAGGAATTAATATCACCATTCACATAAGATGAGATACATAAGCTCTCATTTAATTTTATGTTTTTAGAGCAAGAATTACTGGTTTGAAGATTATGGTCATTTCCAGATAACTTTTCTTGAACTTGATCATTTTGCTTATTTTTATCAAATATACAAGAATTTGTATTTTTAATAGAACTAGTAACCAATTGTACATCATTAACACTCAATTCTACAGTAGGGTGTGGTGAAAAAGGAGTATAATTAATATCATTCATTAATGGTGTGTCTTCTTGGAAGTACTGAATATCATAAGTATTTTCAGGAAGAAAATCAGTTTTATTTTCATTCTTTAAATTAAATACATCAGATTGCTTTTGATTTGTTTGAGCAGATTCTGCAGAACATACACTCATATTCTCTTCACTGACTCTATGAAATGATACAATTCTTTGTTCACTTTTAGTAATCTCAATACTATCATCTTTGCAAGATTCAATATCACTTGTATCACTAGCTTCTGATGGCTCATAATCAAGTGGCTCATCTGCCAAGATATCAATATCGTATAAACTTCTTGAATTTGAGATTCCCTTTGTATAACTTCCAGAAAAAGATTGTTCAGATGGCAGATTTATGTTGTCTGATATACTCTGCCTCTCCTCTTCCATATTTTTTTTAGAAGAATAACTTACAATATTAAGAGGAAATTCATTGTCACATTTATTAGACAACTCCCTCATATCATTCTTTTTATCATTTTCCTTTAAAATATTACTGAGTTCATTGTTTAAATTATTTGATAACAATTTTTGAGTTGTAATGGGAGACTCATGGGATGGTTTATCTGTAATTTTAATCTCACTCTCTTCTATAATATTATTAGCTGAGAAAAGTCTATCAATTTCAGAACTTGGCTGTGAGAGATCAGTTAAATTATGGTTAGATACAACAAAATCTTTAAAAGTATTATTTATTTGGTTAGTGACAGTACTTTTAGAATTAAATACTGGAAGATAGGATGGATTATTGTTTGACACATTTGCGTCCTGCTGAATGTTAACTGAGGTAGAATTGACAACAGCATAACAGTTGTTCCAAATATTATTATTGATAGTTAAATTATTTAAGGGTGTATTCTTCTTAATTTTCTGCAGATATTTAAAATATTTAAAAGAAGCATGCACTAAACTTTCATCTAGCATAATGGAAGCATCAGATTTATTCTCTGTAGAACTTTGAATAACAGTTTTCATTTTTAAAACATCTGTTAAAAATTCTTTGCTATCATTTCCTAAATTTTGTTGTAAAATTACTTCATTCACATTCTGAAGAAGCTGATGAAGAGAGCTCTTGTGTTGAACCTGTGAACTTAATATACACTCTTTCTCTGAAAATGAACCATTTTTATCTGGAAATAAATTTCCTAATTTAGGATTTTCTTTATGTACTTTCTTAATGCAATTATCACTTAATGCACTTTTATTAAATGAAGTGATATGAGCAAAAGTATTTAACCCTAAATCAATATCAGATAGAGAATTTTTCAATCTTTTTCTTTTTGAAGAAACCTTTTTCTTTCCTGGTCTTTTCTTCGTTTCTGGTTTTCTTTGTTCCTGGTCTTTTCTTTGTTTCTGATTTCTGGTCTGGTTTGTTTCTGGTTCTTTACAGAAAACTAAATTATTTTTATGTAAGCATTTAGAATAAATAAGTGATTCATCAAATGTTGTACTATCCGTTTTAGTATAAGATAATTTGAATTTGGGTGTTACTTTACTCTTTTCAGATTGAATACAATAATGCAATTTATCT
Source organism: Caerostris darwini (assembly GCA_021605075.1). Lineage (NCBI taxonomy): Eukaryota > Metazoa > Arthropoda > Arachnida > Araneae > Araneidae > Caerostris > Caerostris darwini. The sequence goes on along the minus strand of BPLQ01005580.1, from coordinate 26,686 downwards.
TTAATCTCATTTTTATTGCTGATTTGTGAAGGATCATTTTTAGGTAAGCTTTTGGAATTAATGAATGATTCATCAAGTGTTGTAGCATCCTTTTTAATAAAAGAGGAGTTAAATTTGGGTGTTTCAGTACTTATTTTAGATTGAATACAATTTTTCAATTCATTTTTAATCTCATTATTTTCATTGCTGAGTGAAGGATAACCGGTAGAAATTGCACAATTCGCTTTCAAATCTAATCTTTCAAGTAAAACGAGTGGTTGTTTAATTATTTCTTTATGGTTTATTATCAGGTTTTCAAAAGTGGTATTGTTATTAGATTTAGATATAGAAACAATTTTAGAAGTCTTTTTTTTTGCTTTCATTATACCAGGAAACTTATCAATAAGTCCCTTTTCTTTCACATTTCTTTTAGCTGATTTAAGATGCTGCTCAGTTTTTCTCGAACTCATTGCAATTCTAAAATTAGAAATCATGTAAGAAATATATCAGTAAACATTTGGAAAATTTAATATACATTATTCTACCTGTATAAGATTACAAAATTAATAGCAGTTATTTTAGATGAATTCCAAATTTTTAAATAAAAATACAGAAATGAATGTCCATGATAATTGAATAATTGTTCCAAATGCAAAATATGTCTGCAATCAACAGTTATTCACTTAAATATATTTTATTATTAATAAAGTGGTTAGTAGTTTACATGATGAGTTATTAATCACTATATTGATTCTTTAAAAAAAAAAATGGGAAATAAATTTCACTTTAAAAATAAATATTATAAATTCAAGCAAAAAGTACAAGGAAAAAAAATGTATATACATAAAGTAAATTTCAAGGACATTCTTATAAATAAAATTAATCTATTTCTTATAAATAAAATTATATAACTTTCATGTCAATAAAATATCTAAAAGCCACTATCCCTTCCTTCTGAAAAGTAAGGTGCTATTGTTAGAATTACTGACGTTTGATGTTTGACACAAAGCACTACAATTCAGAAACAGAAGTCATGAAATGAAGGAAAAGAGGTGTTCAGATGTCAGATTGCACCAATGGAGGGCAAATTCCTGCCTTAGTGCTGATCAGAACCTATATGATCGGAATCATTCCCTGATATGATCTCCACCCGTAGTGAGATGTTCAGGAAGTGACCCATGACTTGAATCAGAAGCAATTCCAGAAATAAAGGTCCAGAATTACCAGACACAAAGTACCACCATCTACCAGAAGTGGAAGCCAAACAGATGTGTTGTCCATAGAGGAGTTACAACTCAACCTAACCTCACTGTCCAGGATCCTATTTTCCTGGGACACGGGTTACAATGCCCAGCAAACACATGTTTCACAACTAACATTGTTAGTGCCCAAAAATAACACAATTAAAATGATAATAGAACTAGATACTTGCACTAAATACTTGTTAGTTAAATTAAAACTTATTTGAAATACAAAGTAACAAGAAATAAAGATCAATATTAAAATGATAATAAGTATTAATAATGATACACTACTAAGATCAATGAGAGAAACAATGAAAAGAAATGCAAACACATGACGACAATGAGTCATGACTGTCTGCCATGAAAATAATGAGAACTGTGGTTTTGATAATGCAAAAGAAAAAAAGAAGTGCAAAAGAACAAAGGTAATAATCATCGAGTTACCCCAGGGTCATGACACTCCTACACAAAAAAGATGTGCACCCAAGGGGTTTGGTGGAAAGAGCAATTTGAACTTTTAGAGAAATGGAGAGGTTATATCAATCATATTATAATCAGTGTCAATCTAAAAACTGGAGAGTAAGATGGTCAAACTATGTCTATACTCCTACATGTGACTTTTCTTATAGTTATTTTAAAACAGAGAGAATCAGTTTGAAATAGAGTTCTACTTTAAAAGAGGATAAATTCTGCATTTCTACTCCTTTTTTTTTTTTTTAAATTATCATTTAGAATATCATTGATATTAAAAGATATGTCCAAATTTGATGCAAGTCAGAAACCTTAATGAACATTATTTCCAGAAATTATAAGATATAAGATACAAAGATTTCAGTCAATAGACCTACCTCAAAGGTACATTTCTATACTATTAAACACACATATATATATATAACAAGAGAGATCCCACCACCTCTATACAAAATATATACTTCTATATATAAAAGACTAATAAAGAGTGATGATGATTTATATATTAATATAGCACTGATCAAACACTTAAATAAATTTTCAAAAGCTTCAATTATATAATCCACCCATTACCAGAGCTAGATAAAATAAAAGCATTAACACAGTACATAGATACATTCCCTAAGATTTGGAGATTTTGCTGATAGTTTTTGTAAATAGAATAAACAAAAAAAGGCTGCATATTATATGAAAAAAAGAAATAAAGAAAACATATAAGTATATCTGAATATTATATGCAAAAAGAAAAATTTGTGCAATCCATCACAAAAGTTTTGTTAATTAGATCTATTTGTGAATCGACATCATGTTTTGAATAACACAGACACACTGATGAAGCAGCTTATCATAAAATTATAATTTCTGTAAATAGACTCTAACAAGTAAATAGGATAATATCCTTTCAGAAGTCATTGCAAAGTGCTTTGCCAAAGAAGATGAAAAAAGTAGATTCACAATTTGTGCAATGAGGTCGGACTCAAAATCCAAAACAAAAAATATTTTAAATAAAGCTAAGCCTCAAAAAAAAAAATAATAATAATAATAAATAAAATTAAAAAAAATACTCATATATATATGTATAATATATTATATTTTATAAATATCAAAAATATTTAAATATAATAGTTTTGTACAATTTGTGCTATGAGGTCGGATTCAAAATCCAAAGAAAAAACATTATTTTAAAGCTAAGCCTCCAAAAAAGTATCAATACATATATGTATAAAATATTATATTTTATAAATGTCAAGAATATTTAAAAATATTCAATATTTCTGCAACCTATGCCATTCTATTTTGTGTTTTATTACAGTTTTGGGTTGAATGAACAGATAGTTTTTTTTTTTTTTTAAATTTTTTGGTTTAATTAAAATTTTTTTTTTTTTTTTTTTTCACTCTGTTCATTACACTACAATTTCGTTAATTATTTCCTCACTTACATTTCTGTTATTATATTAATTTGTGTACAAATATTGAAAAAGGCTAACCAATATTGTAAGAGAAATCCCAAATATAAATTTATAGTACTAATTTTAGATACATCATGCAAACTACTACTTTAATTTTAGTTTTGATTTACAGTTTTAGAATAGAGTCTTGATTTAGAGTTTGATTAGATTTTGAGTTTTAGTTCAGAAATAGATATACTTTTGTGTACTAGTGCAGAATGCTTTACTTTTATGCTATTACGATTGATCAAAGCTACTAAAATCAAGAATTTTCTTCAAAAGGAAAAATTAGAACAGAAACAATAGCAAAACGAAAGTAGTCAATTTAATTATTTAATAATTAAATCCACAAGAAAAACGTTAAAAAAAAAGAATTCAGAAAAAGAACACAAATCAATGAATGAAGAAAATTTGAAACTGATTATTGATTTGAACAAAACTACAATCATACTTACAAATATATATGAAATACAAGGTTTCAAAAAGAGTAAAAATTTAAATCAATAATAAAAGGTAATTAAAATCGCCTAATCTAAAATGCTTAATCATTGTAAAAACTAAATTAATTCAATTCACATTTATGTAATAATATTCGAACATGCCGTAACAATGTCAACAAATAGCTACAACAAGCGTTGCTGCCAGATAGGAAAATTGAAAAGTGGGGAAGGAATTACCCTTTTATTAAAAATTGCAGACAACCAGAGAGAGCTGAGAAAGGGAATTTTTTCCGAAAGGTTTAGAGAAGTAGTCAATTTTCTTACTTCCTTAGCCTTGCCATAGTGAGCTGAGTTACTTTTTCTTACATTATTATACTCTTTTTATTATTTTATTTTTGTACATTTAGTATTTTTAAAAGTTTTAAAATATACTGTTTAAGTGTGATGTTTTAATTATCAATCGAAATTTCAGTGCACTAAATCGAGTTATGCCTAGTTATCTACACCAGGTATTGGTAAGTCATCATTGTTGAATAAAGATGTCGAGTGCCTGAACGCGAAGTGTTCATCTACTCAATGGTATGTGAAGGCAGTAGGAAAGAAAAGTCATGATAAATAGATAATAGTAATTGTATGATTTGAGAGAAAAAAAGATGAAAGTAAGAAAAATGTAAATCATCGGCGATGAAAACGTAATCAGAAATTTATGTTTAGTAAATATGCGTTGAAGTAAAATATCTAAGAAGCGATAAGTGAGCAGGAAATTATGGTGGTTTGAGGCATATTGGTAAGTAGTTTTTTAATTATTCATTTGTAAATTGATTATTTAATTGATTATTTCCCCGCTTTCTTCCCCCATCTTGTAACCTAAATTGATTGTTATTAATTGAAAAAATTGTAAGGTTTACTACTAAGTTGAGTAAAGAGGTCGAGGGCTGAACGCGAAGCGTTCATCTACTCAATGGTATATGATGGTAGTAGGAAAGAAAAGTTATGATGAATAGATAATAGTAATCGTATGAATTGAGAGAGAAGAAAAAAGAAAGTAAGAAAAATGTAAATCATCGGCGATGAAAAACGTAACAAATTTATGATCAGCAAAGAGCACAGATCAATGGAGCAAAAAGCAGAAAAATATAAATCAAACAGCAAGGGAGTGTATATAAAAAAGTAAAATCATCTGCAATGACCAAAGAACTCAAAAAGAGATAGGGAGAAAAAAACAAATTGAATTAGAGTGAAATAAATTATAACGATCAAAAGGCTCAGTAAGAAGCCAAGGTCAAAGCGAGAAAGTACGAACTGTTGCTGTCAGTTTGTTTAGGTGATAAAACTTATAGAACAGAAAACAATATGCGTTGGAATAAAATATCTAAAAGGCGATGGGGGAAGAAAGCGGGGAAACATTGGAATAAAAATGGGAGATGAATGCGAATTAACATTGGAAGTTATTGAAAAGTAGAAAAACAAAATAAATAAATAAACAATAAGTGATCAGGAAATTATGGTAGTTTGAGGTTTCGATTCCATTTAGAAGTAGAGAAAGGATATTTGAATTTCCCATTCAATTGCGTAAATATAATTTGTGCCTTGATGTGTGGGTTTTCGTGGGTAGCAATGGTATTGTGGCGGCTTGTAGAGGTTGCTAGGTGTTATAAAAATCCAGACGGCAAAATAAACGAAAATCAGTTCTCACATTTTACAACATATTTTATTCCTTTCTAGCGTCTGCTACGTATTTGCTAATACAACATTCTTTTGTTTTTACATTCTGCGGGAAAATTCCCGTGTTAATAGTGAAAGTAGAAGTTGTTATTTTTTACTCCATTTTCCATCAATAGCTCCATTTTCCATCAATGGCACTACTGTATTGAAGATATTTCTAAAACGTTTTGTAATATAGTTGTCAATAGAATCAATTTTAAAATCTTGATGAATTGTAGAGTTGCGGACAAACCAGGGTGCACCAGTGATGATACGAAGAAGTTTGTTTTGAATAATTTGTACAGATTTCTTGTTAGATTGTGCAGCTAGACCCCAGATTGGGGCAGCGTAGGAAAGGATAGGCCTAAGAACTTGTTTCTAGAGAAGAAGTTTCTTTGACAAAGTTAACTTAGAAAATTTATTGATGAGTGGCAGAGTGAGATAAAAAAATGTTCCAACATTTTTCTTTGATTTTTTGAATATGAGGTCGAAACGTAAGTTTATTGTCTATAATTATGCCGATTAATATTAGTTGCCCATTCAATTTGTTGATCAAAAAGGGGGAGATTAATATATGGTTATCTGGCGTGTCCTTTTCGGAAAATGATGGCTTGAGATTTAGAGACATTAATTGCGATGCGCCATTTAGTTAGCCATTCCTCTAGAATACTCAGAAAATTTTGAAGAGCATTGATGACATAAAGAATAGAAGCACCTTGGGCAAGAGCATTAGAATCGTCAGCAAATAGGCAATTGGAAATGTTAGTGTATTGAGGAAAGTCGTAGGTAAAGATATTGTGGAGAATAGGACTGAGCAAGCTTCCTTGAGGTGTATCAGCACTAATACAACCGACTGTGGAGAATTCATTATGAAGTCGAATTTGAAAGGTTCTATTTTTAAGATAATTTGCAATGATAAGTGCGATCCAAGTTGGAAATTGAAGCTTGATCATTTTGTAGATCAGGCCATCGTGCCACAGTCGATCGAAAGCTTTTTTGACATCTAGAAAGGAATCCAAATTGTTCTGTTGGAATTATGGAATTTTTATCGCAAAAAGAAGTAATCGTCTGAAAGTCTAAAAGCTTTTCGTAAAGTTTTCCTACACAGCTAAGGAGACTGATGGACCGATGATTTTGAGGAAATTTCCTATCTTGGAAAGGTTTAGGGAACATGATGATATTTGCTTTTTTCCAGATAGGAGGGAAGTAGTGATATTTAGTACAGCTGTTGTAGATTTATGCAAGATGAGTAATGTCATTAAGGGGGAAGACACATTAGGGCTTTATTTGGAATGTTGTGAGGTCCAGAAGATTTCCGAATGTTGAGATTCTTGATTAAGTTAAATATGTCAGATGGAGAGAAAAAAAATATTGTTTTGATAATTTTGAGGATCAGCTAGAAAGGAAGTTACTGTATCTTCAACATGCTCAATTTGCGAGTCCTCGTAGGGTTCAGTGTTTTCTTGAAAGGAGAGTTCAAAGTTTTCAGCAAAAGAGTTCGCTTTGTCAGAAGATCAGAATATAAGACCTGAGGATCCAATCAGTGGAGGAATTTCGGGATATTTTTTTGAAGAGAGAATTATCTTCTGGATTTAGGCCTATTAAAAATTCATTCCATCTGTCATTTTTTAATTTGTGAATCATTTGCTTTATTTCTTTTTGAAGCTTGTTGAGGGATTGCTTGAACAGAGGAAACCTGGTTTCTTGCCAAAATTTTCGAATTCTGTTTTTTTCTGCAATTTTAGAGGTGATTTCAGTAGGAAGTTTTTGGTGTGGAGTACTGAGTTCTTTAGATTTGCTAGCAAGGTTGATAGCAGAAGTAATAGCACAGTTGAATTTATCAATTATTTTGTCAATATCTTGAATATTGGAGATGGCTGGATTACCAGGAATGCTTTGAGAGAGAATTTTAGTGAAAATATTCCAATTGGTAGTTGTGATTATGCTATTGAGGAAGGGCGTAAATGAATTATGAGAGACTTCCGCTAGCACAGGGTTACGATCACTGGAAAGATCGTTGATAGAAGAAGCAGGCCCGGCGTTTAAATCTTTAAGAAGTGTGATATCAAGAGTACTATTGCAGGGATTGTGAAGGCAGAAATATGTGGGATCATTAGGAGCAATGACATTGAAGGCGTTAAGATTTGCCTATTCGAAGCTTCATTTGCTATGTTGCTGCGTCTATTATTCCATGCAGGATACTTGGAATTGGAGTCTCCAAGTAGAAGTACTTGTTGATTGGAGTTTGATATTGTATCAAGCTTTTGTGTGAGGAAAATTTTACCAATTGGAGGGCGACAAATGCTAGCAACAATAATTTTTGTTATTCTTGAGATTAATAACGATAGCAGAGTTTTCAAAGCTGATTGTAGTAAAATGAATTTGATGATGATTAATATTTTTATGAATGCAGATAGCCGTGCCTCCACCTCTGGGGGTACGACGATCGGAGGAAGGAATCGCCTGGTCGAAAATGTGTTTCTTGGAGAGCATAAGATAGAATTATTGAAAGTTATTGATTGACTGATTGATTTTGAAGAGCAGTTATTAAAATAGAAAGATTTGAATGTACCCAAACTAATTGTTGCAGAATGAGCGGAATTGGAGGCGTTTCCGTGGAAGCCTACAGAGTATTGGAAGAAGTAGTATGGTGAGAGGTCTGGGTAGGAAGAGTTGGAAAGTCATCTAAAGAAGGAGGAAGAGTTGGAGAAGCCTTCTGTTGAGCTGGAAGAGACAATTGGTTGGAGATCTCAGGCTTAATTTGTTGTGCTTGTTTTTTAAGTCTCTCCGTCCAAGCGTTGACCTTCGGGGGGAGGAGAAGGAGTGAAATTAGCTTTTAGGACAACCCGAGAAATTTGCAGTATGCTCTCCAGAGCAAAGAGCGCATTTGGGAGCTTCATCTGGCCTTTTGGTGCATTCTTTGGTGGCATGAGGTCCAGCGCATTTGAGGCATCGAGGTTCTCTTGTACAGAATTTGCTATGATGATAGAATTCTTGACATTTATAGCATTGGCTGGGTCCTGATTTTCTTCTGAGTGGTTCAACTTTGACTCTAAAGTAATATAAGGTGGATGGGTCGAAAATTCTTTTGTTTTGTTAATTTTTTGGTAGCCCAATTACGTATAGAGGTGGATCGCCGATACCAGCACGATTACGAAGTGGAGTGATGAATTCAGGATGAAAGTTGAGAATTTGGAGTTCCTGCATGATGACATCAATTGGGAGATCTGAACGCAGTCCACGAATTACAACTTTAAGTTGCTTTTCTTGCAGCAGTTCAAATGTATGACTTTTAAGTTTCAGGTAATCAATTTGCTTCCGTATGGATCTGTAGTCATCAGGTGTAGTTGAAAAAACTTTTAATTTGCCTTCAGAAAGGCGTCCTTCAATATTTGAATTTGTAATCTTCTAAAGAATTTCAGTAGAATTTTGTATGTTGTCAATTATTATTGGAGGAACATATTTAGTAGTATGGGATGCAGGACAAGAAGCAATATTGTGGTCATTAGTGAGATCAGTGTCCATACTATTTCGTTCCAGATGTAATTTATCAACATTTTTTGAAATTTCTTCAATTTTAGCAGGTGTGTTGTCTGCATCACTAATATCAAGATTTTCATCGGGGTTAAGACAAGCAAATTTGGAAGATAGCCTGATGACAGTAGGATCACTGGTATTAGGTCGTTTAGTTAAATTTTTTCTTTGCTTTTGTGTGACCTTCAGTTTTTTCTTTAATGCAACTTATCACTTATATTCTTGCTGGCTATACTGTAATGCAGCTGATTTCCATTGACTTACTATAAATAACAGGTGGGCTGAAAAGTTCGTAGGCTGACACATAGATGGCGCTACTAGTATTAAATCCATATGATTTTTAGTTAGCCCTAACCTTCAAAAGACAAGTGTATAAATTTGACAGCTGTTGCGCTATTATTATGTGAGTTATAGCATCTTTAGTGAAGTTATAGCATTTTTAGTGTTCATTACGTGCAGTCCCCTCGGCTGACTGTCGATTGGACTCCGATGTGAAATGACGGAGCCATGTTTCATCCATTGTCACATATCGACGCAAAAATTCGGGTTTATTACGATTGAACAGCTCCAAACACTGCTTAGAATCATCAATTCGTTGTTGTTTTTGGTCGATTGTGAGCTCTGCGCGGCACCCACTTTGAACAGAGCTTTCGCATATCCAAATATTCATTCACGATATGTCCAACACTTTCCTTTGATATCTTTAGGGTCTCAGCTATCTCAATCCACTTCACTTTACTGTTATCAGAAATTATTTTGTGGACTTTTTTGATGTTTTCGTCGGTAACAGCCTCTTTGGGGCGTCAACTGCGTTCATCGTCCTCGGTGCTCATTTTGCCTCGTTTAAATTTAGCAAACCACTTCTCTACGATTGATTTTCCTGGTGCAAAGTCCGAATAATGTTTATCAAGGCAAGCCTTGGCTTCAATAGTATTTTTTTTCGCCAAAAAAGCAATGCTTTATTAACACACGAAATTCCTTTTTATCCCTTTTTTCAAACCAACAAAAGTTGCTTCACTAAAAATGCTATAACTCACATACTAATAGTGCAACAGCTGTCAAATTTATACACGTGTCTTTTGAAGCTTAGGGCTAACTAAAAATCATATGGGTTTGATACTAGTAGCACCATCTATGTGTCAGCCTATGAACTTTTCAGCCCACTTTTTAAATATGCTATGTGAAAATGATGCATGTCCTGATGATAGGCATATTGTTTTAGAGTTAAAAGGAAACTGTTTTATAAAATGCATCTTTAAAAAAGAGTTCCTCATTAGAGCATGTGTCTCATTAGTAGCATGTGATGTTTCATAATCTTATCATGTAATTTTATTAGTTTAACTGGTGCTTACGTATTAACGCCACCGCAGCAGAAGCTGCGCTAACGCGCCAATAAAGAGCTGCCAATGCGCCAAAATAGAGACTGTTTTGAATCTATGTTAAACTCTATATCGGCCCATTTTGCACCGAAATCCGATTGACTACTTTGTTTTTAAATAAAGTGTTTTGAATTTTGAAAGTGTTTTGGTTTTAAATAAAGTGTTTTATATATTTTATGATTTGTTACAAAAATTTTAAGTGTAGATTGGCGCCACTTAAAAACCGCCAAATCTGTAGCTACGGTGGCATTAATACATAAGTACCGTTTAACCTTCAGATTTAGATTAGTAATTGAAAACGAGTTGTCGCCAAAAGAACTCCCTTACATGTTCAATAGGAGACATAACTGGTGAATGCGTAATTTACCAAAGTAGTAGTATCTTTCGTGGGCACAGGTAAGCGTAAATACAGAGTGATCATAATTAATGTCCCACTTTCAAAATGCTGTAAAATAATAACCACTCGTCACAATGAGTTCAAATTTGAACTGAAGGAAGGGGAAACGGTATGGCATCAAAAAAATTCCACCGATTTTTCGCATCCACTTTGGTATGACCTTACCGTGGTAGATGAGCTTTCCACTAACAGTGTCACAATTGTTGAATGACTTAGAAGTTATTTTTTCCATAAAACCCCGAAACAATCAAACACATTGAACACTACAGTTGGTTTAATGTGCAACTCGTGCCAAATACGTAGTAATTTCAATTCAAAATATTACTGGCAGTCGAATTCACATTCTTTATGCAGCCTACAGCGCCATCTATTAATACACTTTTTTGAAGCCGTACCGTTTGCCCCTTCTTCAAGTATCTTCAGTTCTAATTTGAACTCATTGTGACGAGTGGTTCTTTTTTTACAGCATTTTGAAAGTGGGACTTTAATTATAATCACCCGACATAGCAAAATGCACCACCCACTTGGAATATGACTCTAGAAATGTACGAAAAGAAGGATAGGACTTCAATATCCGAAACCTCTTTGGCATTGCAATTGCTGTTAAAAATAACTGCAATTCTGGGCAGCTGTGATCGCCTAAGACATTCAGCCATCAGATTTAATTCTCTCAGTATGACGCTAAATAATGCAATCTTGTCGTTCACCTTAATAGCATCTAACATGTTCTCAGCAATATTGTGTATTTAAGTTTTCTACTATACTATACTATTGGTGGTGTGGTAGAGGTAATTTCAAGTAAAGCAGTAAATTCAAGATCATTTAGTAAAAAAGTGATGGTGTTGTGGTTGGTAATTTTGTAGATAAGTAATATGGTAATTCCAAAGGTGTAAGTGGTAATGTCAAAAGTAAGATTGAAATGGGGATTTCAAGATCAACTGTCTAGCTTTAGATGATCTATTGAATATTTAATTTTTCTTTTACATTTACATTAAAATTAATACTAAAAATTTTTTAATTTATTTTAAAAATTGCAGTTAAGTAAAAACAAATGGTCAAAAACTAGAATCATGTATCCTTTGTGTCAAATACATCGCCAGGCTGCGAGGCCGCCAAGTAAGCATAGTAATGAATGGACCAGGAAGTTTTCGCGGTAAAAATGATATTACGCCAAAATCTTTCACTGAGATGCCAAGTAAACAAACAAAATGGTTGCCGAATTTCGGTGTCATCGTATGACGTTACTTCGCCGAAATTCAACGTCAAACAGGGCTATTACACCAAAATTAGTAGCCAAACAGCTATTAGTCGAAGTTCATTCCTGAAAGTTCTTTTAACCAAAGTTTATCGCTTTAACGACAAATATTATCACTATCCTGCCAAAATTTTAATCCTTGAAATGCTTTATCGACAAACTTTTTCGCTAAGTGAATTTTGTTTTTTGAAGTGCTTTTAAGCCAACATTTATAGCTTTATCGCCAAATTTTTATCACTAAAAAATGTTATCTCTTGAATACTTTTGCGCCAAATGTTATCGCTATTACGCCGAAATTTAGCACTATTATGCCAAAAAAATTATCTCTAAATTGCCTTTAAGCCAATTTATATCTCCAAAATTGTACCACTATTATGGCAAACTTTTATTCCTAAATTGCTTTTACTCCAAATTTAATCGCTTTACAGCCAAATTATTATGTGGAATTATGTTTTGCTAACTCATATAAATATATCATTTAGACAAAGAAAATAATCGCTGGTATGATAAAATTACGCAAAATTATTCACTAATACCGCAATTTATTATTATTATTATTTCAAAAACTGTCATGTTGTTACGATGCCGAATTCCGATGATGTAACAAAATTATTTAAGAAAGGGGGAAAAAACCCCAAATAGCTTACATTTTATTCTGATATATCCTTTGTTGGAGGATACCGTACCTATTTTCATCAAATGAATGCAGAAAATAAAAAGAACATCATCAGAAAATTGCAGAAAAAATTTAATAATTTCCAACGGCCTTTAACTTCTGTAAACTGACGTTCTACAATTAAAAAGTTACATTTTTCCTCGCGAATTCAAATAACGGTTGCTACAAAACCTTAATTATTTCAGTAGCATTAAAAAGAAAATAATTATTTGATAATCAAATATAAGTTAATAATAAATTAAAAAATCGTTTTTCTTGTTTGTTTCATATTTTCATGAGTGGCAGCATCATAAAAATTGTTTATTTTCTGTATCACATACTGTCAGCATACGTTGTAAGAACAAGCTCAGAATAATCAATAATTTATCGGAATAAATATTTAAAAGAATATACAATTATGTTCTTTATTTACTATAATTAAAAAATTCTGGGTACTTACGTATTAACGCCACCGCAGCAGAAGCTGCGCTAATGCGCCGATAAAGAGCTGCCAAGGCGCCAAAATAAAGACTGTTTTGAATCTATACTAAACTCTATATCGGCCCATTTTCCACCGAAATCCGATTGACTACTTTGTTTTTAAATAAAGTGTTTTGAATTTTGAAAATGTTTTGGTTTTAAATAAAGGGTTTTATATATTTTATGATTTGTCACAAAAATTTTAAGTGTAGATTGGCGCCACTTAAAAACCGCCAAATCTGTAGCTGCGGTGGCGTTAGTACGTAAGTACCAAATTCTGCAAATAACTTTCAAAGTGGAAATAAATAGTCATATTGTTCGGAACAGAAGTTAAGAATACTTCTAGAGTATTATAACCCTAAAGAAATTGGCGAAAGATTGGAGAAATATTCCGGGTTGCAAGATTGGCGACTTTCTCAGGGTCTAAATGGTCTAACTACTGCTAGACCTTATTACCTGGTAATTGCCAGCCAATTGATACACTAGGAAAGGGATCGATTGGTTGGGTAAAATGGCACAAGAGCCAGATTTAGCCATAATAAGCCAAACGGTGGTTTTTTACAATTATTAAGGGATTAAATTAAAATAATTTTCTTAAATATTGGTAGGTAAAATCGAAGCAGTAGAAACATGGCTAAAATATTAAAAAGTCATTTGCAAGGCAAGACAAAATTTAGCAATAAGTCAAATCAGGTAATGATCGAATTAAAATGTCCACTGTAAAATCATGTCCGTATCGTATTCCAAAATATCTTCCGAGTTTGAAGAATCGTGGGGTTCTTTTTGTGATTCATTTTGTAGGCTCTTGAGATTAATAAAAGTTTTCAACGGGTCAAACCTGTTAATATATAAAAATATTGGGTACTGACGTATTAACGCCACCTCAGCTACAGATTTGGCGGTTTTTAAGTGGCGCCAATCAAACAGCTACAGATTTGGCAATTTTTAAGTGGCGCCAATCTAACAGCTATAATAAAGTGTAGATTGGCGCCACTTAAAAACCGCCAAATCTGTAGCTGCGGTTGGCGTTCAAAAGATAACTGCATGCGCGTGCGAACAACAAGATTGCTCTTTATTGGCGCAACTGTAGCTAAGGTGGCGTTAATACTTAAGTACCAAATATTGTTTTAAAAAAAATTGTCAAAATATTGTTTGAATTTGAATCGTAAGGGTTTTGATTTACTATTTGTGGAAGGTTTACATTTTATTAAAGGAGTCATATTAGAAATTAAATTTTTCTTTTTGTAATCGCTCCAAACTTTGGTAAACGCATGCTTGATTGATAGCTGCAGATATATTCGGAGTGGGAACGAAGAAGTGGACGGGGTAGGGATAGAAGGAGCCTGTGTAGTGGAACAGGAAGATGGAGAAGTAGAAAGTTTATCAGAAGCATGAGTTGCTTGCTCCGTAGATGTGCACTTGCTAGTGGAGTGTTTAGTAGGTTTCTTTAAAGAGATGGAACATGCATCATCAGGTTGGGTGTCAATAAACGCAGATGTAGTTTTAAAGCTATTAGCATAAGTGTAACCAAGTTTTGATGTGATCAATTTTTTGGTATCTGCATAAGAAGCGTTCTGGCTGACTCTGAATTGCTGAATTTGATTTTCGAGAATCCATTGAGAACACGATTTTCAATTAGATTAGATTGCTGACGTGTTTGGGTTGAATGTGGCAATTTTTATAAATATGATATGAACATTTTGAACAACCATTACATGAAGTCTGAGAATGTCCAAATTTTTGGCATTGAAAACAACGTAAAGGATAGGGATATATGGACGGATACTGCATTTCAGGTAATCAGCTTTCACGGTAGGTGACAAGTATGTGGAAGTGAATGTCAAAATTACTTGTTTTGCTTGAATAATTTTTGATGTTAATTTTCGAGCGTGCTCAACTACCTGCTCAGATAAATCCTGTATAATTTCCAAATTGATATAAAAAAAGAGATCCGCTTCGGAAATAGCACCTATAGTGATGTTTAAGGATGAGTAAGTTGAAATTGATATAGGCTGATTAAGAAAGCTTTTGACAATGACATGCAATTTCCAATTGTATTCCATTGATTTCCAATTACATTGTGTTATCTTCTTTCTCACGAAAAGTGTAAGATTTGGAGATGAAATCAAATACAAAAAGTATTCCAAGTGCATGATGGCAGTGAGAAGTTTTGATGTGATGCAATAATGAGTTATTTGATCTAGTCGATGACAGGAAAAAGACTTGAGACAAAGAAGGAAAGCAAAAATCGCTAGGTCACCCCGGGGTCGTGACACTCGTACATATCTAAAAAATGCGCCCCTGAGGGGTAGCAGTGGATGAAGTATTCAGAATAAGAACCACCCGTGTGAGAAAGAATTGTCCCAACGTAGTCCTTGCGTGTCGTAAGAGGTGACTAAACAGGACCTGGCTCTCCTAAATGGGGGTTGGGCGCAGGGTTAACAACCTTGCTCTTTAAAAAAACTACTGTTTCGAAGTCTACAAAAGATATAGCCGGACTGCATCCACGGAAAAAGACCAGGAAACCACTAATGGAGCTGAGATTTGGTTTTTGGAACATACGTACGCTATATCAAAGTAAATCGAGCAGATGGACGTACAAAAACACACCACTTGTTACAATTGCCATGACACAAAACACTCCTTTGGAACTGGTTTTATTCTAAACAAGAAAATTAAACACTTTCTTATGGACTTTCAGGCTGTCTCGCCAAAATTAGGCTATCTATGCCTAAGAGGAAAGTTCAATGATTATTCTATCATTAGCCTGTACCGACAAAAGAAAAAGGAAGATGAGGAAAAGGATAGATTTTATGAGGAACTTGACCATTTGTGGGGACGATGTGTCCAAGACATGATGTACAAATTATAATGGGTGACTTTAATGCCGTAGTGGGCAAAAAAAAAAAAAAAAAATGAATTTTGTGCTATGATAGGAAGAAACAGCTTGCATAGCATTTATAACGAAAAGGGAAACAGGGTTTTAAACTTTGCTGCATCACGTAATATAGTGATTGGACGAACCCTGTTCCAGCACAAAGATATCTGTTAGAACCGACATTCATAAACAAGTTCCGACATAGAAATGATGCCGTTAATCTGCGTATACTCGCAGGACGGCCAAATAATTTAAAATATTAACGAAACACAATTCAACAAAATACGAAATTAATGCTAAAACAAACTAACTAATTAATTTTACTTTTAATGAAATACTTAAATAGAATCTTTACACTTAAATTTAGGATGTTAACAGGATTTTAAATTGGAACACAAAACAGAATTCATTACAAATATTCATAGAGAAATAATTATATTTTTTCCCATACCTTAAAAGAAATATTTCTATCTGTGAGTAGGCAGGTATATTACCAGTAACATCAAAATCAATCTTAAAATGATTTCGCAGCAAAAACGCAGATTATCAATGCAGCCTGTCTAAAACGCAGCAGAAATTTAGTGACCAGGCCAACGCCCTGTTCCAGACTGATCTCCCCTTCTTTCTCAACGGGATCTCACTTTCGTCCCGCAAAACTCAAAGGGTCTTCTTTTACCTCCCCCGCCACACACCAAGCTGACCGGTTTTCTTTTTGAGTGCCCCCTCGATGGACCTCACCGTGGGTACGGAAGGTGGCGTCATTTGCAACTCCTTAATTCATCAAGAAAAAAGGAAATATACCTTGCCTAAACACAATAGGATAATTACAAGTTATCAACATCCTTCCACCTTTAATTTAGGCGGGAGCCAAAATTAAACTCTAAATTTTCTTACAACTATTTTACTATTGGTATACACCTATTAGTATTAAAAATTAAAATCAAACTGAGCACTGCTTGACTAAATATAAACACATAAAAACAAAATATTATGAACTAAATAAAATTACAGTATATAAATGTTATATCATGAGAATTACAATTTCAAATACTAATTCAAAGAAATAATAGTCTTTCTATTTACAGTCTTAAACATTATTTCTTAGATGATTTAAAAACAGTCGTCCATATCTGGACCTGTTTTCAGTTGTCAGGGCGAGTACAGGATCTCCAGAAGTTGACACCTCTAACGGGTAAAGTTTTGAATTGGTCGCGTCAAGCAACCACTACCAGTTTTCACCTGTACTACCCTGGACGCACCATCTCTACTGCTGTAGATTTTCTCAATTTTGCCCATAGGCCACATCACACGTTTTTTATTTTCCAGTTCGATGAAAACAATGTCCCGACTTTAAGTTCTTAGCACGTGGCTTTGGCCTTCTGCACAAGTTGGCCTAAGTACTCTTTACGGAAACGACTTCTCAGTTCTCGACGCAAAGTGTTGCAGTAATTCACGCTCACATTCAGTTTGTTGGAGTCGACTGAATCTAAATCAGGTACCCCCACTTGTTTTATGTCTTGCAAGAACAAGGAAGGTGTCAAAGGAATGAGTTCATCTGAATCATCTGAGATATACAGTGAGCCACAAAATTGAGTATGCACCTCTAAAACTTTAAGACTTCTTCCAATTACAAATTAAATATGGATTTAAATAGATAAATTTTTTTATCCTAGATACTTTAACCTCTGCTTTACCATCCTATAATAATACAATTATATAGTTAACTTATTTATTACGAAAAAAGTTAAGCGATTCGAAGAAAAGATAGAAAACCATGCCACAAAATTGAGTATACACTTCTTATATTTGTAAATTATGCCACCACTTTTTTTAGTTTCAAATTTTCTTTAAAGAGTTTCAGGAGTAGCTGCTGCTTATAACACGTGCTATTGCACTTCAACGCTTTTAAATAGTATTTTATCTCATTAAAAATCGTAAAATGAGCTCTCGTAGAGAAACTACTGAATCTGAGCGTTTATTGGTTGTAAAATGGTCGAAAGACGGCAAATCGCTACGAGAAATCGCTTCGTTGATTGGTGTAACTCATGGTTGTGTCCAAAAAATACTACAGAAGTATAAAAAAACTGGATCTGTGGCCAATATTCCTGGAAGAGGACGTAAAGAAATACT
The DNA here is from genome assembly GCA_021605075.1 of Caerostris darwini. NCBI lineage: Eukaryota > Metazoa > Arthropoda > Arachnida > Araneae > Araneidae > Caerostris > Caerostris darwini. The sequence goes on along the minus strand of BPLQ01005580.1, from coordinate 8,692 downwards.
GAGTACTACAGCGAAGAGGAAGATCATTCACTCAGTAAAGAAAGATCCGAGGGTGAGTGCCTCTAAAGTAGCTTTATCGATGTCCTCTACAATCGGGAAAAAGATCTCAGTTGAAACAATTCGACGTACCCTTCACCAATATGGGTTTCATGGCCGTACACCAATACGAAAGCCACTCATCAAGTATGTGAATAGACAAAAGAGAGTGATTTTCGCCAAAGAACAATGTTTAAAGCCTATTTCTTTTTGGAACACTGTAATATTTTCTGATGAAAGTAAGTTTAATCTGTAAGGAAGCGATGGACGATTTAAAATACGGAGAGAACCTGGGAAAGCACTGGCACCTAAAAACACCATTAAGACAGTCAGGTTTGGAGGTGGATCTGGGGTTGGAGGGCTTGCTTTTATTGATGGTATTATGGACAAACATGTATATTTGGGGATTTTAAATGATAACTTGAAAAAAAAGTGCCAGTAAGTTGTGGCTTGGGTCAAGCTTCATATTTCAGCAGGACAACGACCCCGAGCATACAGCGAAGATTGTGCAGTTATACTTGCTGTACCATTGCAAGAAGCAATTACACACTCCAGTCCAGTCTCCAGACTTAAACGTCATCGAAAATTTGTAGTTGCAATTAGAGAAAGCTGTACATGAGCACGAAATCACAAGCAAGGAAGTTCTCAAGAAGGTTCTGAGAGAAGAATGGGAGAAATTTCTGTTGAAACCACAAAAACACTAGTAGAATCTATGTCCAGAAGATTACAAGCTGTAATTAAAGCAAAAGGTTATGCAACAAAATATTAATTTGTACGTTAAAAGGAAATTAATAAAGGTGTATACTTATTTTTGTGGTGTTGTTTTTCCTCTCGTCTCAGATCTTTTATTTTTTTTCGTAAAAAATAAATAAACGTAACAATTTTATAAGTATAGTACGGTAAAGCATAGACTAAAGTATATAAGGTAAAAAATTCAATCATCTTAAAGCAATATTTAATTTGTAATTGCAAAAAGTCTCTAAGTTTCTAAGGTGTATACTCAATTTTGTGGCCCACTGTAAGTCAATGGGAGGCTTTTTATTGATGCTTCAACATCACAGAGGTTCGTTAGAAGCTCTTCACTGATGATCACACAGAATTCACTGATGATCTTCCTAGAATGGGCACGAGCAGGCTCTTGACTGAACGAATAAACCGCTCCCCCTAATCTCCTCTCCCCCCAGGCAGCAGTAAGGTAATTGAACTTCCACTTTATTGGATAACATTCGTTTCCTGATATTTTCTGCCAATCAATTTGCTGCATTGTCCGTTCCTCTAAAGTTTGTAGCATTGTCCATGTATACCGTTGATGGACAGCCACGCCGGGCAATGAATCTTCTCAAGGCTCGCATGAGTGACGTAATAAGTTCAAGGTGAATTACCCTGTACACTGCGCAAGTAAATAACACAATCAAGGCTTTCCCCCTCGGTTTAAGAAGTAACGGACCACAAAGATCTATACCCGTTATCTCAAAGATTGCCGATTCTCTTACTCTGTCAAGAGGCAACTGTATAAGTGGAGTAGTCAAAGCTTTTGCAGTGAATCTATTGCATACAACACAACGTGATACGCAAGATCTTATACACTGAAGTGACAAAAGTCATGGGATAGCAATATGCAAATTTTCAGATGGCAGTAGCATCGCGTAGAACAGGTATAAATGCGCAGTGCTTTCGCAGAGCTTTCATTTCTGTTCAAGTTATTCATGTGAAGAGGTTTTGACGTGATGATGACCGCACGACGGGAATTAACAGACTTTGAACGCGGAATGTTAGTTGGAGCTAGACGCATGGGTCATGCCATTTCGGAAATCGTTAGGGAATTCAACATTCCCAGATCCACTGTGTCAAGAGTGTGCAGAGAGTATGAAATTTCAGGCATAACATCCCACCATGGACAGCGCTGTGGTCGACCGCCTGCGCTTAACGACCGAGACCGGCGACGTCTGCATAGAGTCGTAAATTCTAACAGACAAGCAACACTGCGTCAAATAACCGCAGAAATCAATGTGGGACGTACAAGGGACTTGTCTGTTAGAACTGTGCGGAGAAATTTGGCTTTCTTGGGCTATTCCGGCAGAAGACCGACTCGAGTCCTTTACTGACAGAACGACATCGCTTGCAGCGACTCTCGTGGGCACGTGAGCATATCGATTGGTCCCTAGATGAATGGAAAACCGTGGCCTGGTCCGATGAGTCACGATTTCAGTTGGTAAGAGCTGATGGTAGGGTTCGAGTATGGCGCAGACCCCACGAAGCCATGGACCCAAACTGTCAGCAAGGCACTGTTCAAGCTGGTGGTGGCTCCGTAATGGTGTGGGCTGTTTTTTCATGGCATGGACTTGGTCCTCTGGTGCGACTGGACCGAACATTGACTGGAAATGCTTATGTTCAGCTACTTGGAGATCGCTTGCAGCCATTCATGGACTTCATGTACCCAAACAACGATGGGATTTTTATGGATGACAATGCGCCATGTCACCGGGCCACAACTGTTCGCGATTGGTTTGAAGAACATTCTGGACAATTCCAACGAATGATCTGGCCACCTAGATCGCCCGACATGAATCCCATCGAGCATTTATGGGACATCATCGAGAGGTCTGTTCGTGCCCAAAATCCTGCACCATCAACGCTTTCACAATTATGGACGTCTATCGAGACAGCATGGCTCAATATTCCTGCAGAAGACTTCCAACGACTTTTGAGTCCATGCCACGTCGAGTTGCTGCACTTCGCCGGGCGAAAGGAGGGCCGACACGATATTAAGAGGTATCCCATGACTTTTGCCACTCCAGTGTATTTCTTTTGGAAGAAAAGATCCAGTATTGCAGTCTTAATTTGGCAGCCAATACCTGCACACCTGCATGACAGTACTACTTTAAGTGATATTCTCTTATCAAACACTCAGTTAAGTAATGTTTGGACTGAAGAAGGATTGGATATAAAAAGGACAGATCATCATCTCGTTCAATGATCCTAGTTTTAACACGAAGAACATCGTCGTCACCTCGCACCACTTGCAGACCATGCACAGAATTTTCTTTCTCATGAAAATGCTTTTTTTGCTCTATACTCCACAGAATGATCTCAGCCTTAGTTTTTTCTTCAACTGTTAGGGTGTTAGTACCATAAGAAGGCTTTTTTCTCAGTTTATTTACAAAACGTATCATCCAGCAAAATACTCTCACAGTTTCAGAAAAACTGGAGAAATGCTCGAACCACTCGGGCTTCTCTATTTTTACCCTTAAGTCAACAATTATTTTCTTTGTCATCTCTGCTGCAATTAATTCTTCGTTTGGCGAAAATTCTGACTTTGGCCATGCCTCCGGGGAGGCTTTCAAAAATTCAGGACCCTCCCATCAACCGTGCTGCGATAGATGTTGTAGGATACAGCCGCGAGATGCTATATCCGCTGGATTTAATTTTCCTGGGATGTGTCTCCAATACTCCTTCTTAGACAGACTTCGAATCTCTTTAACTCTATTATTTACGAACACTCCCCAGTTTTCTTCTCGTTGAATCCAGCAAAGAGCTACTGTTGCATCATTCCAGTAGTAGGTTGGGACTTCTCTCAAAGATAAGGCAGTAACAACGTATTTGGCTAGGCGTGAGCCTAAAACACAAGCTGATAACTCCAAGCGTGGAATAGTGACCTTCTTTAATGGAGATATGCGTGATTTTGCAGCAACAAATTTCACATAAACCTGACCACTGCTTTCACTAACATAAACATATAACAGTGGCGTAAGCATTTTTACTGGCATCGCAGAAAATACGTAATGACCAGGAGTCTCTTTTTCCATAATCTATACGCCGTTCAAATTTAAGCTGGGAAATACAAGACAGTTCGTGGTACCATGTTGAAAATCTAGATTTTAGTTCATTAGTCTAGACATCTGGCAAAGATAAGTCCCAATTTGCTTCAGTTACCCAGACTTCCTGAAGTATTAATTTCGCAGGTACCATTATTGGCCCGACGAAGCCCAGAGGATCAAATACGGAATGTACTATCGATAGTAGTTTTCTTTTTGATAAGTCTGATATTGGCTCAGACTTAAATGGTATAAATAAACTATCTTCTATACGGTCCCATTGAAGACCTAAAACTGGAGATATAGGTTCAACATTCTGTAACGATAGTTCTTACTTTGGTCCAAAAGTCCACATACGCAGTTCCATTTTGGCGTCTGCCATAATGGCAGTTGCTTGTTGTATAAATACTTCTAACTCTACATTCGTATCAACTGAAGTGACGCAGTTGTCGACATAAAATGCATTTAAAACCTTATCTACCACAACTTCAAACTTCGCATGTACATTTTTAAGATGGAATGAGATCACTGCTGCCAACAGATATGGGCTACTGGTAACACCAAAAACAACCCTTTTATGGCGGAATTCTATAATTTTGTTATTTTCCCACCAAAGAAATTTCATGTAATTTTGATCTTCTCGACTTATGCCAATCTGTAAAAAAGCTCGCCTTATATCGGACGTTACGCCAATCGCCTTTTCCCTCTACCGCATTAAGATCGCAGGAATTTCTTCTACGAGATTTGGACCTTTTGTCAAACAATCATTTAGCGAAAGCGAATTATCAGATTTGCACGAGACATCAAAAACGGGCCTAATTTTACTAGTTAAACTATCTACTTTGAAAACTGGATAATGTGATAAATAATGTCCTTTTGCACTCTTTTCCGATTCTATTTCCACAACATCTTCCGACAACCACTCATTAAATATCTAATCATACTCGTCAAAGTAATCCAATTTCTTTAATTTTCGTGTAGTGGCAAATAGCCTTTTTTCTGCAACATGCCGATTAGAGGCAATGTTTGGAGGAAATTTTTGAACCCACGGAGCCCCCCACCCACATTTTTTAGGAGGTTAATAACAAGGGAAACGACAAAATTAGAAAATAACAAAAAGAAGTTGCCTACCCTTCCAGAGAATCCATAATCCTATTGAAATTCCTTTCAATTATTTTTCTAATAACTAGCCCAGATTTTTTATTTTGCAAAAGGGATCTAATTGATAATTTCAAGTAGTCCGCGGGGATTTCTTTACGTCTATCCTCTTTCCAATTTTCACAAAGAAAAATTAGGTGGAATCTATTTTCTTCGACGTCCCCACAGCTACAGATTTCGTATTTCCCAAAGAATCTGTGCTGGTAGGACGCCAAAGCACCATGGGTAGTTAAAATTTGATCAATAAAGAAATCCCCACAGACTCTACGGCTATTGACTTTAGAAAAAATGTGAAATCTATTGCCTTAGTTGACAAGGTCCAGTTTTCTTGCCACTCCTCTGAGATTTTCTTTTTTCTTTTATTTTTTTATCAGTATTTTTGAATATCTTATCTTTATATCAACTTCATTTTTAAGGGTGGCTTCTTTGGCATATCTATCTGCCATTTTATTTCTGGCAAATGGGTCCTTACCCATTCCAGTTTGATGTTACCTTTAAATGAGATGATTTTATTTTTAGTAGGTGAATATTATAGTCTTGGTTATTGATATTACTTAAAGCTTCTAGGACGGACCTCGAGTCAGAAACAATTATGGAGTTTGAAAAATTATTAATTATAATATAGTCTACAGCTTCACTGATTGACACCAGTTCCGCTGTAAATATTGTTGCATAATCACTAATTCTTTTTTTGGAGTTAAAGATTTTATTATTATTCTGAAAAGTAACTATTGCGTAACCGGTTTTATTGTCTCTCTTGGAGTCATCAGTAAAAATAGTGTTAGTAAATATATTCCATTTAACAAAATTAGTTTTCCAAGGTGGGTATTTATCAATAATATTATTGTCTATGTCTTTATTGGTAATAGTAATGCTATCTATTCTTAAGTTATAGTTAGTGTTTTTAATATAATAAAGTTTAATTAGGTTGTTAAGTTTAATATCTATGGGTACTATTCCTGCTAAAACATTAAGGGCGTCTGTTGAAACTGTTCTATAGGTTTTAGTAATATTAAGTAGAGATATTCTTTGAATTTGTTTGAGTTTAATATTTTGTTTGACAGTATTTTTATACCAGATTTGGTAACCATAAGTCAGAATTTTTTCGACAACTTTTTCATAGAGTTCCTTTTTAACTATTGGTTGCAGGCCACAGGTTGCTCTTCCATATCTGTTTAATTTATGGTGCACCTTAAATACTTTTTCTCTTGTATATTCCAGATGAGGGCCCCAAGAGAGTTTGGTATCAAGAATCAGTCCCAGATATTTAAGTTCTTTAGTAAAATTAATTTTATTATCATTGATTTTAATAGATGGGATATGAGTATATTTCCTATAAGAGATAATGATAAAATTGCTTTTATTATAGTTGATATTGAGATCATTGTTAGCCATCCATTGGTTAATTGTATTAAGACGCCTTTGACTTTTTTCTCTGAAAAGATAAGTTGCTCTGTCTTTAATAAGAATAATTATATCATCTGCGTAGGCCTGGATATTAACATTTTCACCAAGATCTATTTTAAGAATATCATTAATGAAGATGTTCCACAGGGTGGGCCCTAAACAGGAACTCTGCGGAACACCCTGATTATATGATTTTAAAGTACCATTATTATATATGAATCTATTGTTGAGGTAATCAGAATTATAATTAAATAAGAGGGAATAGGGAGATTGTTGATTTTTTCTTTAAGAATATTCCACTTAACAGAATTAAAAGCGTTGGAGATATCAAGGGAAATTAAACAAACAATATTATTTTCTGAAAAGGCCTGTGATGTAAAGTTTTTAATATTTTCAATTGCAGAAATAGTTAATTTATTTTTAATGAATCCAAATTGATTAGGACTAAAAAAGTTATTAAGGTTAAGAAAATAGTTAATACGATCTATAATTATTTTATCGAAAAACTTACCCCAAGTTGGGAGTAGACAAATGGGCCTATAATCTGCTGGAGATGAAAGTATTATTATTTTTAGGGATGAGTGCAAATTGGACTAGCTTCCAGGGCCCTGGGAATTTGCCATTTTTTAGAAGATAATTGAAAAGAGAGATGAACCAGCTTTTGTTGGCAAAGTAAATTTCTTTGATAAATTCTCCAGGGATCATATCAAAGCCAGGAGCTTTCTTTTTTTTTTTATGGAGGGCATTTTCTATTTCATTGTTGTTAAGATTGACAAAGCCCAGGGGGGAGATCGGGATTGGGTTGGTATAATTATTATAGTTTCTATTTGGAAAATGGTAATTTACGATAGTCTTATTTGCTTCATAAATAGTAGTAGTTAGTGAGCCATCTGGTTTTTTGGTGGGTTTAAGAATTTTATTTTTTTTTAATTTTATCAGATACGATGTCAAAGTTTTTTCCATAGATATAACTAGAAGTGATATTGTTGATATATTTTTTTATAAATTGTCTTTTGCAGTTTAATATATTTTTTTTATAAATTGCTTGAATTTCTTTAAATTTCTGTTTTTTCATATTTCTGGCGTTAGGATCGGTTTCTTCTTGAAATGCTCTAGTTTTTGATCTGAGAATTTTCAAGTGCTGATTCCACCAGATGGCATTTTTGTGATTATTATTGTGCTTAGTTTTAGTATCATTATGAAACTTTGTAGTTCTGTCAATAATTTCGTCCTTAATGTCTTTAATATATTGATCAGTTTCATCTAAATTAATATTATCTAATTTGTTAATATATTTTATAAGATTGGCCAGTTTGGTTTCGAGCTTGATCCAATTAATTCTATTAAGATTAATTTTTTTAGAGTTGTATCTAGCGTTGTTAGTATTCCAGATTAGGGTTAGTAAGTTATGATCAATATTACTACACTCATGTCCATAAATTAAGAATAATTCAGAATCATACAAAAATTGAGCTCTAAAATAAAAATTTCACCAGTAGAATTATCACACACATCTTGAAGAAGAATATGCAAATTACAGGGAACCACCAGATGCCGCGGATAGTACGTCACAATGCCGAGAGTGTAAGAGAGGGTACATATGAATGGTGGCAAAGAAGTAAAATTGTTCACAAGCGCTTTAAAATACCTTTCAGTGCAAATAACTGCATAGTTAGGCGGCATAAAGGAAGCATTTGGATGTTTTTACGTGGTAGAATTATCGGAAGACTGGAATATGGACGTACCCAGCTGAAAGTATCTGAGGTACTTAGAATCGCCCAGAGTGTCATCTCCAGGCCTTGGCAACGATTCCAAGATGATGGTAATGTGAATAGATGTTACAGCACAGGTCACCCCTGGAGTTACAAACGCCGAATGAGACCGGTATTTAGTAGTTACTGCCAAAAAGAAACAGACGGAGCACAGCATCAGACCTGTCTCGTCAGCTCTCTTCAGCTACCGGTACGACTGTTTCAAGGCAGACCGTGTACAGACACTTAGGGCACATTGGTCTATATGCTCGTAAGCCTGTCATATGTGTTCCACTTACCGCAACTCACTGTCGCCTGCGATTAACCTGGAGTAGAGAGCATGCATTGTGGACACCGCAACAATGGTCTTGTGTGATGTTTTCCGACGAGTCCAGGTTTAGTTTGCAGTCTGATTCTCGCCGGACTTTCATATGGAGAGCGCCAGGTACCCGTTACCACCAAGAGAACACCATTGAAACGGTTACGGTGGTTCAGGATGGCTCGTTTGGGGAGGAATTATTCTTG